>CM042547.1:18376367-18428867 GCA_023630585.1 Cranoglanis bouderius
TCAAGGAAAAATATCAGTTGTTGCATGTGTTTTCACAAAGTGTGCCAATAATTATGGACTAACCTGTGCTGTATAAATACAGTGTGAATTTTCTTTGCGTTTTTAAGTGGGGGGGAAACCTTGTTGATGGAGTTGTTCATGGTTACTGAAATTATTCTGAGCAAATCTGCCAGCAAAGTGCAAATTCAGGGAATCTGTATCCATGTTACTGGTCTGTTTAATCATAAAAAAAAAAAAATACTACTTTGTTTTCAAAATCAGAAAAAGAAACACAGGGAGTCTATGAGCTGACAAAGTAGATTATTATCTCTTATCATTTAGAATATATTTCACTACAGTGATTTTATTTGAGGAAATGAGAGCTGTTCAAAACAGACATTGAAATTAATTTTTTCCCCCCAACAATTTTAAAATGTTAAATAATTTACAAATTTACATCAAGATGAAATTACAAAAAGATCATAGCAGGAAAAAAAAAAAACTTCTGCTCTGAAGCAAATCCGAGCCATTCACAACACACACTTAAGAATCAGTTAGGAATTAAGTTCTTTCAGTCATAAACATGGCGGTGAAAATCCATCGTCAATAGCCTCTCCTCATTTTTTCTTCACAGTCGAGAATCGTCTGATGCAAACTTAGTCTGGCATCTTCGAAGTTGGCGTTTATTTCCAACGCTTTCTTAAAATCACTCTCAGCATCTTGAAAGAAACCTGCAGGAAAGAAAAACGTGTCTTATGTAATGAATAAAACACAACAGGGCGTGCTGTTATAGGAAAACAATCCATGACGGGGTGGTGCGATGCGGACTGGCGTGAAGCAGACTTACTGTTGATTATTTTTCAATAACAGCACACCCTGCCGTGTTTTATTCCTCTTATACCACAGCAACTTGCCAAAGATTAAAATTAAAAAATTAAAATTGTTAAAGAACACATGATTTTATCCATTTATAGTCACATTTAATGTTGTGAAACATCTGCAAAAAAAATTGTTAGTTTCTGTTTCTGTCATTCCATCACCAGCCCCTCCTTTTCCTCTTTCTTGAAGTTAATATATGGAATTAAATTTGCATTAAATGTAAATGATCTCTCTCTCTCTCGCTCTCTCTCCCTCCCCTTCTGTCGAGCTACACATGATACTCCTGAGATGCCAGTGATCCCGACCCCTTCTGCTCTCTGGACCTGCCCGATCCATCCTGATGCCCTACTTCGGGTTGGAGACCTCATCAATTGAAGTTACATGATGCTGCTGAGGATGGCCCCACACGGTGCAGCCTAAAGATCATTGAGATTACAGTGGTGAAGTTCAACAAAACAGACTTCATATAAAAACTGTAATGAATTTTTCATGGTCTCACAACTGCTATATGACCATGTTGTACTGGTACATTTATAGAAGGGATTTATTTATTTATAATTGCACTATCCGGTGTCACCCAGATGAGGATGGGTTCCCTTTTGAGTCTGGTTCCTCTCAAGGTTTCTTCCTTATATCATCTCAGGGAGTTTTTCCTTGCCACCGTTGCCGCTGGCTTGCTCATTGGGGATAAATTCATAAATTTAAAATCTCCTGAAATTCATGTCCTGAATTTATATATTTCTGTAAAGCTGCTTTGGGACAATGTCCATTGTTAAAAGCGCTATACAAATAAACTGAACTTGAACTTGAACAAAAAAAAAAACAAAAAAAACAGCTTGTCATGTTTCCGAAAAACTGGAAACTCCGATGAAATAAAGACTTTCCCATGGTGGAAAACTTACTGATTGTTAAAAAGCGCTAAAACTGGAGACTCCTTCCATAAATGTTAAAGTCCCCATGAAGTGCCTTGAAACAGGAAGTCAGGATGGGACATATCAGGTGGCCCTTCCCCCTTTTAAAATAGCCAATAAGATTGAGCTTATCTCACAGCCCGGGCTAAGCCGTACTTGACAGTTAGCACCATGGATGCGAGTCTGAGTAATAAAGTGAATGAATTCACGTCATTTCCTTCTTAACCAACCTCGAACAGCCAAAGACACGTTTACAATCCATGTTTGCTAATATTATTTCTGTCGCTCAACAACGGCAACTCCGGCGAGGTGATTTTTATAATGCTGGGGAGGCGGGACACTTCAGATTCTAGAGAGCATTTGATTGGACAGAAACTCTGATGAGAAGCTGAAGTGCAGAATGATGTCATCAAAACTGTTGATCCGTATCGGTGGTAGAGAGAATCTGTCAATTTTGAATGTGTACATCTTCTAAATGTGAATTTTCTCACTGTTTTGGAGGACGTGATCTTCTAGATAACCTTACGGCTGACATATTCATACTAAAAACCACAAAATTTCCATTTTGATTTCATGGGGACTTTAAATAAACATGTCCAACAGAAAACGATCAACGATTACACACGCTTTTCTTTGTGAAATAACAACACGCTTGTTTCTCCGTTTATAATTAGTAAGTCGTTGTGAATGAGAAACTATATCATACAAACCTATCGTCTGAATTACAGCCAGAACTGCTATGCCGTGCTATAATTCTAAATAAAACATAAATAGTTTTCGAGTTATTCAAAATATATAATTTTCAGATTTTGAGAATGCAAACGTCTTTACACCTGGTTCCAAAAACCTTCCCTAAACACGTTTCTGGTATGTTGTCACACTTAAACACACTTTCTCAAAACCTTTTTAGCACTGTTTCTTTACACATTCACCTGTACTAGCTGAGGAGAGACCCTTTTTATTCAACATTAAAGAAGCAAAAAACAAAAAGGGACTGGCTGTATCCCAAATGGCTCCATGGCGAGCATGTAGAGCAAGACACGTACAGCAGGCCCTGTATAACCAACAGCATCAGGTTCAAGGAAAGCTTCTTTCCCAGCAATGAGTCACAGCTCATCCCACACACACTGATGAAATACTCCGAGAACAGATTTCACAAGACTGTTCTTCTTTGCACACACTCACTGACATGTGACAAGAATCGTGACACTGTCTCCTCATATTCATTAATCATATGGTACACTCAATACACTCATTTCTGCACATTAATCATTCTCTCTCTCTAATTGACAGGTTTATATCAATCGCGCTCGTTCTAAAACGTTATGGTTTCTATAGTAACAGCTCACACACACTGGGACTTGTATGGTAGACACTCCACATAACCTAAGGCTAATAATATTTTTTTTAAAAACCAAGCAGATGCAGTTGTTTATATGGTGAAGCTTTCTGTTGAGAGGTTTATGCAACATTTATGGAAGGAGACTCTAGCGTCTTCAGGACAGACGACTTTGTGTTTTCCAGTTTCTCATATGACAAACTAGGTAAAACTAGGTAACTTCAAGCGAGAGAAAAAGAGAGGCTTTATCACACCACCCTGCCACGAATCATTTTCCTGTAATCTCAAGGCCCATTGTGTTGCTCCTTACATAATATTATCTTTTATTACCCCTTCATGCTCATGCTGCGTCACAAAGGCTAAATGATGACAATCTCCTATGTTTCCATCCACTTATTTTTATGCGTATTTTTTTGGGATATCACATAAAAAATAAAAAACCCGCTGGATGCAAACACCAGCTGCGAATAAAATCTCCAAAATCCCCATAAAAACGTATGCGCTTAATTGAGGCAGATCATTTTTTTATTCGATAAAAAGACATGACCATAAACTACGATGGAAACACGTTTACCGAGTAAATTCCTCGATGTGCATCAAAAGAGTCATGTGACTTTGCCTCAACAAATCATGTGATCGGATAATTGGCTCATGAAAGTAAAAATGGCCGAGAGCGAGAGGTTGGTTTGGATAGCCGACTTTGTGGCAGTTTCCTTTTTGTTTGATTCTGTGATTGACATTCCTCACACACTGAGATCGCAAAACAATTTTGCTGCCTTGACTCCGGCCACGGACAGCTGTAGCATTGGCATGAGTCGAACTCCCATTGATACGGCGAACGCTTTTCTGTTGCACCACTCAGGAGCCCATTGTTTTGTTTTGTTTTCTTTTTCTACAACTTTATTCTGTTCTACATGTCTTCAAAAAAACATCCTTCTTCCTACTTGTTATCCAAATTACCGAATTCATGACAAATCAAATTATGCAAATTAGCCTGTGAGTCATCTGGTGACTTTTAGAGAACTTCTGAGCATGGATTTTCATTCATCTACTTTCCCCTGAAAAGAGTTGGCAAAAACTGGCAGTGCCTTCGATGCCAGCAGGGCACATAAATTCACCACATGGCCAAGTGTCTGTGTACCTTGGTAAATAAAAATAAAAAAAGAAATAAGATAAGATAAGAAACTTTATTGTTCATTGTACAGGTTATCCCAAAAGTCTGCATACATAGGGGAAATAAACACTTAAAAAAAATAAATAAAGAAATCTTCCAAAATTTTTCATACTTAGTTGTATGGGAGTGTTGTGGACCAACCGAGAAGAAGTGGACGTCCACTAACATCCACTGATGACGGCACAACCGACCTGGTGCTGGCAAACATAGTCCCCTATGTATCGAGAATTTTGGGACACCCTGTAGTTTGTACAATGAAATTCCATGCAAGTGATGAAGAAATGTACATAGAATATACAGTCCACGATATCTGATGTACACAACGACACTAACAAACAAGCCCTGATGAAAAAACAATAGAAACCATCACGGAAATTCTAACGGTTTCCACTACAAATCCTATTACCAAATGGTTTCCATTACGTAGTAGGAAGTATTAAGGACGTAGGTCCTGAATGGTATCCACTAGACATAACATGCCGCCAATAGAAGCCAACAAATTACCAGTGGCGAACCACAGGGACCATTACAGTTTCCATTAAAACCAAGACAATTCCCATTACAACCATTAAAACCATTACAAATTCTGTGAGGGTTTCTATTGTTGTTGTTTTTCAGCAGGGAGTAAGGTAAAGAGAATATAAAGGTCAGAGATATAATGATAAAGCATGCATGGATAAAAATGAATAAATAAATAAATAAAAAGGGCTGTACACCTACCCAGTCTATACCGTATTAATCCTCGGTTGTAATAAGGCACTTCAAACTGCCTGTTGGCTTTAATAGCTGCGCTGAAATCATCCATGGCTTCATAAAAATCAACCCGGAAATACTTCACCTGGCCGCGGTTATTGTAGGCTATGGCGAGGTCATTACTGTCGCATTCTCTGTAATGTAAATAAAAACAGGATGTGGATAATAAACAAGGTAAACAGGCCATATGTCGTTAAACACACAGATTAGCGTCATTATATATTATATATTTGTTCCATTCTCCTAACACACTTATTTATAAAGTTAACCAGCATTAATCACCCAGACGCCGTGCAGATGTTGATGAACTCTGTGTACAAATCCTCTGCGAGTTTGAAATGTTTGCTGTTAAACTCATCATTCGCGTCATTCAGGAGAGTCTGTCTGTCCAACACCTCTCTCTGGTCCTCCATGTGGCTGTCTCTCAGCTGACAACAACAAACAACAACAAACACCACCACCGTTTTCTTCGTGTGTGTGTGTGTGTGTGTGTTTCTGTGTTGTAGCTGTTCGTCTTATTAGCGCCACCTAGCGAACAGGAGGCGCAGGAAACGTGAAATATCAACACGAACAACACAAACATCTAAAACTACGGAAGCCCTAAAGAGGCCATTAATATTTTTTTCTTGTTTTCTCGTGATCATGACTTAATTTTCTTGTGATCGCGATATAAAAGTTGTTTTTTCGTGATCCCGACTTAATTTTCTTGTGATCGCGACATAAAAGTTGTTTTTTCGTGATCCCGACTTAATTTTCTCGTCATCTCGACTTAATTTTCTTGTGATCGCGACATAAAAGTTGTTTTTTCGTGATCCTGACTTAATTTTCTCGTGATCTCGACTTAATTTTCTCGTGATCTCAACATAACAAACAGTTGTTTTCTCGTGATCTCGACATAAATAGTCGTTTTCTTGTGATAACAACTTAATTTCCCCGTGATCTCCACATAAGTTGTTTTCTCGTGATCACAACTTAATTTTCTCGTGATCACGACTTAATTTCCTCGTGATCTCCACATAAGTTGTTTTCTCGTGATCACAACTTAAATTTCTCGTGATCACAACTTAATTTCCTCATGATCACGACTTAATTTCCTCGTGATCTCCACATAAGTTGTTTTCTCGTGATCTCGACTTAATTTTCTCTGATCTCGACTTAATTTCCTCGTGATCTCCACACAACATGTTATTATTGTTCTGGAGGCAGCAAAAGCTTAGTGCAATCCTGCAGCATCATTCACTCAAGCTGAAATAGCTCTATGTCTGTCAGTGATTGACAACTTCCACATTAGTGTCCGACACTTGAGAAGGCGACACCCATCTCTCTTAATGTGGTAGATAAAGTTCATCTCTACAGCGGGCAATTATTAAATTTATTATGGCGATGGCGAAGACCCCAATGTGCATGCAACACCAGTCCCATTCACGAGATTTTCTCCTGATAAATTGCGTCGTGAGAAAATAACTTTTTGTTATGTGGAGATCACGAGAAAAGAAAGAGAAAAATAATAATGTGTGGCCTCTTAGGGCTTCTATATAAAACAACCTACCACACAACCTTTTATTTAATTCAGAGTAAAAGTCAAGAAAGCTGAGGTTTAACTGTGCAAAACAGAAATGATCTGTATAAAGCAACAGCTACAGTTCCTCACTGTCTCGTCCATAACTATCCCACAGACGAGCATCAGTGTGGAATAATATATAGTTTGATATATTTAAAAAATCATTATAAATGTCATCTAATGCTACATTCAGTGTGTTTATAATGTTTATAAGAATTCGATCTAGGAAGTAAGAAATTACTTGCTTTTTATTTCTCTTTCTTTCACCTAATACTTTAATCTATTACTCACTGCATTTCAAAAGAAAAATCTCTACTTTCTGTTTAAACCTTTGTCCTCTACGTCGCTACATTTCTTTAGAATCATACAGTTTTAAAGTCGTAAGGCAAATTTTAGCGTCATCTAAATTCCTAACAAATCTAAACAGCAGGAATAATACCAGGATAGGACCTAATACCAATCACTGTAATATATCAATTACTGTGCACTTTGTATTTATCAAAGCAGATTGTATTGTGACAGCTAGCTATTAGCATTTAGCTAGTTTGTATGGTCAGAATGATCATGCTAGCTAACTTCAGAGATTAGGAATTAAGCTGTTGTTAGTTAGCCTTAGCTAATGTTTTCTAATGTTCCCTGGTTTGGTGAAAGAGGCACTAATTTACCTCGAGTAACTAAAATCAGTGTGTGATCTGAGGCAGACATGTTTTTCTTTGTAAATCTTTCTTGTGCATTTCCTTGTATACTTTGAGTAAATCTAAGACTTTATACTTTTCACGTTGAACTTGAGTGAAGATTTTGAAGCTGTATGTCCACCTTTACCACAGGATGTATTTCGATAATTAATCGCACTTTTACTTGAATAAAGATTTTTTAAATTGATTTATTTATTAACCAACACTATCCATATAAACAACCAGTTGTAGTAACAGTTCTGATTTGCTGGATTTGATATGTTGGAGCCAATGTAATTACAATAATTGTACCTGTACAGAGTACAATTACAGTAATTACAGTAATCTCAGCTGTACTTCTTAGTGATTTACTCTCACATCTAAATGAAATGTTGATATTTCATCCTGTTTTGTCTTGTTTTCAGTCACTGAGCTTTTACATTATCGGTATAAAAGACCTAATGCCTATATGCTAGCCAGCTAAATTATTAACTGGGATGACCGATTTATACCACAACACTGCCGAATGCTTAATTCTGATTGGTCAGAAAGTGTTGATTACTTTTCTATAACAGCAGCTCTGACAGTAGTGGTTTATATTAATGCACTTTTTCTAAAACATTGTTTCTATAGCAACAGCTCATTCACAGGGACTTGTATGATTATACGCTCCACAAAGACACAAAGATTTGAAAAGTGTGTATTTGTTGATATAGTGAAGCTTTCTGTGAAGTGGCATACAGTATATGTAACATTTTTGGAAGGAGTCTCCAGTGTGAGTGTTTTGTAACAGTCAAAGGTAAAGCTGTAACTTTAAGTCTTTAGGATTGAGAGCTTTATGGTTTATGGCTTCTTGGTAACATTTGTCTTATTAACTTCACAAGCGAGATAAAGAGAGGCTGGTGAATGAACAACTGTTTATAGCTGCCATAACGTAAGTGCTAACAGGAACATTCCAAAACAATCATTTTTAATTATAAATAGATAACACATGTAAAGTGTCATTCTTTAATAAGAATTTGCTTGGCCAAAAAATGAGACATCTAGTCTTATTATATATATAAACTGTTTTTGTAACAAATGAGGTAATACACTAATACTGTAATACTACACAGTTTATCCAAATGCTTCCCCCCCCCCCCAGAGACTGATTTCTTTTAAATTCGCCACACCAGTGAATATTTGTGTTTCAATTCATTGATGAATGAGGTTAATGCACACCTCTCCAACACCACTATATTCAAATGATCTTTAAAATGATGTTATGTGCTTGAGATTTTGAATTGGATTTTGGTAAATCTGCTGTTACTATGATTTTTTAAAATTTTTTATCTACCTTACAATATCATATAAAGGACTCTCAAAGCTATAGAGGACATTTTCAGTCAGAAAGCGATCAAAATGTTTACAGGTATGGTAAAAGATACATTTTATAATGGTATTTATTGGAGTGTAAAACCTTCCAGGTGGTAAGAACTGATCATATATCACTTAGTATCCACCCCTGTAATATTTGGATTGGACAGGAATTTTACACGTTTTCATTTGAGCTCTTCAAATAGAACGTGGCCAAAAGCACTTTGGTGTCAGTCGGCTGTAGGGGCACAACAAGAAGTTTCACAAGAAGTGGAAAGAGCACCTCGGCACAATGAAGTCCTTCATCGGAGTTTTACTCTCTTGCCTTTCATTTCTCCTGGTGGATATCTCTGACTGCTATAATGTTATTTATCCATCACAGATTTTAGCCCAAAGTTACGCACAAAGAAGAAATTATGCTAATCCATCCAGCTCCAGACTACCACTAAGAACACTTAATCCAGCAGGTACAGTTTGATTTAACTAAAATAATTCTTATCTTTGACGTTCTAACCTGACTTAATTTCAATTTCTTTGCTAATTAAGCACCAGTACACATTGATGTTCATGATACGTTTATGTTTTCCTGACTGGTTCTCAAGGCGAGGTTAATTAAATTGTGAATGCATAGAACAAGGTTCAATCCGTGTCAACAAACCTGTCATGTTTGCATTTTGTCTCAGTATGCATCAGCTAATGGAATATGTACAGTTTCATTATTTTGTTTTCTTGATGCACTGCAATTAAAAAGCACAAATATGACTTCTCCACCTTTCACATAAACACATTTATGTGTAACTTTCATCGAATCTACAGTGGAATATGATAATAATGCCCAAAATCTCCTCTAAAGAAAACTTTTATGCAAACATTAAAGGAGTAGTCCATTGTTTTTCAACCTAATCTCTATCCACCACATCTGTAGCATGTGTGTGTGTGTTTATCATGTTTCCCCGTACGAGAAATGAATGGAAAAATCTAAGAGCAGTTGTTTTAAATGTGCGACTATGTAATGTGAATTCAAATCTTTCAAGACAAACGTGAGAAAGTCTTAGCAAAGCTGTTCTTATAGAGCTTTATTAAGACCTTGCATCTTTGGAGCAAAGCAGTGAACAGTAATTTTGATTATTTATGCCTTTTGTGGTATCTTTGTGCCGTCGGACAGACAAAAATACATCGCTACACACATAAATTCTTCTCTCTGAAAAAGTAGTCCCTTCTCTGTAATATTCAATAATGAATGGTAGTAGACATTTAGATTCAAATTCAAATTCAAATTTTATTGGTCACACACACACAACCATACGTGTAACTGTCTGTGACATAAACCAGAATTTACTTGTGAACAAGTAGAAAAGGAAAAATATAGAAAATATAAATTATAAAATATAGCCCATACTCTATTATATCCTTTATATCATATATATATATATATATATATATATATATATATATATATATATATATATATATATATATATATATATATATATATATATATATATATGATATGATATAAAGGATATAATAGAGTATGGGCTATATTTTTATACTAGATTATTATTTATAAACATTTTTGAATGAAGAATTAATTTTCATGTTCAGAATTTAGCAACTGCTCTTACACTTCCAAGACAAGCTAGTTTCAAGTAAACAGGTTTTCCATTATTTTCCTTGGTACATGGAAACGTGTTGAAATTATTAACTATGGTAATCACATATACATTACAGATGTGACGGTTGGAGTGAAATGCTGGAGTATTCCTTTAAAGGCATGTCTTGTAATATGCATGGATATTGAAATTCCACGTTCTTTTTAGTTGTGACTATAAAGCATGCATTTTACTTTTGAACTAACAACTTTTGTCTTGTCTTTGAAATCCGACTTTTCCCTGTTGGTGGTCCGTAGTAGACAGGAGTAAATATAGGTTAAATGGAGAGAAGTATCTTCACAAAGACCAGCCAAAGGTTTTGCCACAACTGGTAAACTATCGTGGACCCAAGAGTCTTTCTCCAGCCAAGGTTTATGACTGGCAAAAAGACTTAGCAACAACACAGAAAAGGCATTCTCCATCGCAGGAGAACAAGCAGCTGAAGGGTGAATGGGCACCAGTAGTATGCCGCAAAGTAGCAGCTCCTGAAGGATCACTTACAGGTTCAAAAGGACGTATTACAGTCACGGAAGAATCGCTTGCAGGTCAGGAACGTTCACGTGCAGCTCCGGAAGAAACTCTTGTAGTTCCAGGACTTTCAACTACAGTTCAAGAACAATCACTTGTAAATCCAGAATTATCACCCGCAGGTCCGGACAGGTCACATGCAGGCCAGGGACAATCACGGGAAGTTCCAGAACAACCACTTGTAGGTCCAGCACTTTCAACTTTAGTACCAGAAATTTCATTTACAGATCCAGAAGTGTCACTTGTATTTCCAGAACCTTCACATGTAGATCCAGAGCAGTCACTTGCAGGTCAGGGGCAATCTCGTAAACTTCCAGAACAGTCTCTTGTAGTTCCAGGACTTTCAACTTTAGTACCAGAAATTTCGTTTACAGACCCAGAACAGTCACTTGTAGTTCCAGAAGTGTCACCTGGAGGTCCAGAACAATCAGCAGCAAATCCAGAACGTTCACAGATCCCAACAGGTGCACCAGTGATACCCTTCCAACCAACATCAGCTCCTGTACACCAGTGGACCTGGATAACCTCACCACTGCGGCCAACTCTCTCACTGCCAATGTCCACTATGGCGCCACCACTATTCCGTGAAGCCACCTCATCTCAGTCCGTGCCAGCATCCACTCTGGCACCACAGCCGTATCCTAAAACAACCTCAGCTCAGCCTCCACTCAGTGCAGGGAGGACAGGTACTAAAAAAAATCGGCTGGTGGTGTCAAATCTCAGCCTCATGAAAGCAGAGCTTCCCTTGCGCTAAAGGTGGATTCAGGTGTATGGCATCATGGACCATATTTTGTGTTAATATAGCAATAGTTTTTATTCGACATTGACATACAAGTAGCTAATGAATTTGACCACTAATCAGTGAAGCAGTGGTGGTACAAATAGTAAAATCCTTGAGCTCAAGAACAGATGCTTATATTAAGTTGGAAGTCAATCTGGAAACAGAGGAAACAGTAAATATTTACCAAACTCAGAAAATTGACTTTGACCACTGGCGCACAAGCCATGAAGAGCAAGGCCCACATTTCTGACCTTGGAGGTTTGGTATAATTGGTCTCTAAGTGAAGCCCAACCAGGCCATGCCCTTGATAACTACCCCGCTGTCAACCTAAACTACGATTCATGTCGCCACACACCTTATGGAAAATGGATTTGATACAAATTAAGGACTAAAACACAACAAAATGTGCTGTTATAGGAAACAGTCAAAGATGGAGTTGTGAGATGAAGCAAAGTTACTGTTACCACCCTAAACTTGATTATTTTACAATAACAGCACTTCCTGAAGTGTTTTCGTTCTCTTATACCAAAGCAACATTTGATCTGTTTATAGTTTGTAATTTTGTAGAACGCCTATTAAACACTTATCCCATCACCAGCCGCAATTTTTTCTCTATCTTGAAATGAATTTTAAAAATACAGCTTGTCATGTAAACCCCTCTGTCCTGAAGACATTCCCATGTCAGAAAAAAAAGGAGCATCCTGACACTGGAAACTCCTTCCAAAAATGTTAAATAAATGTCTCTTCACAGAAAACGTCACTATTTCAACAATTACGCGTCTTAAATCTGGTTAGATCGAGTGTCTGCCATACAAGTTGTAAGTTCTTACTATAATAAAAACAATAACATATTAGAATGAGCGCATTGACATAAACCTCTGACCAATCAGAAGCAGAAATAAAATAAATAAATACATAGATAAATAAATAAATAAAACAGCCAAATGTATGATCATATCTTTCTGTCATTTACCCTCTCACATTGTGGCAGTTTTGGTTGTGATTTACATTACATTATATGGTGATGTCCTCTTACTGAATCACCTTTAAGAATTTTTTTTTTTAATGACCATGTTCATTAAAAAAAAAATAACTGCATGTTAGCATAATGAAAAGAAAGCAGTGCTAAGAAAAAGATAACTTAAATACAATCCAATGCAGGTACAACATATCAGCGTGTTGTGCTTTAGTTTTTTTTTTTTTTTTTTTTTGTTATTTTAAATAATAGAATGAAACAAAGGAATTAGACTAAAGGAATTAGTAAAGGAATAAAGGAATTAGACTAATACCTGTGGACCTTGAGCCCAATGCCGCAGATCCAACAGGAGTGAAAGTGGGAGTGTGGGAGAAACTCCTCCTTAGATTAAGCATCAAGAAAAAACCTGCTTGTATGTTGTTCTTTACTTTCCCTTTTCATGGCATTGGGTCAGATTTAAGTCACAATCATACTAACCTCTGTGCTCAATTCAAGCTTACGCATCAGAAAGGTGTTGGTCCTGAGTGTCTTACTAAACCTCTAATAAACAAAATGATCTGTTTTTATTACAAAACATTAATAAAAGGGTTCTTTTTGCTCTCAGCTACAGATTCCCACTGTAGGAGCCGCCCGTTGGACCTTGTCTTTATCATAGACAGCTCTCGCAGTGTGCGTCCAGGTGAGTTTGAGAAGGTTAAGGTCTTCCTTTCGGACATGGTGGACACTCTGGACATCGGCGCTGATGCCACTCGGGTCGCCGTGGTGAACTACGCAAGCACTGTCAAAATCGAGTTCCTCCTCAAAGACCATCTGAAAAAGGGAAGCATGAAGCAAGCGATCAGTATCATTGAACCCCTGGCTGCGGGCACCATGACCGGTCTGGCCATCAAGAAAGCCATGGAAGAAGCCTTCACCGAGCAGTCAGGGGCTCGGCCGAAATCACAGAACATCGCAAAGGTGGCCATCATTGTTACGGATGGGCGTCCTCAGGATCAGGTGGAAGAGGTGTCCGCAGCAGCCCGAGCCTCAGGGATCGAGATCTACGCCGTGGGGGTGGACCGGGCCGACATGCGGTCGCTCAAACTGATGGCCAGCAACCCATTAGAAGACCACGTGTTCTACGTGGAGACCTACGGCGTCATCGAGAAGCTCACCTCCAAGTTCAGGGAGACGTTGTGTGGTAGGAATACGGGTTGGGGGTTGCTATTGGTTTAAAAATATCTTTTAATTTAATGCATTTATATCAATCTTATATATAATGGGTTCTGACAACATGATCAGATTTTTAGGTTATAAAATAAAATCCTTTCATTTTCATGTGGGATCATCTTTATCATATGTACAGCCGTGGCCAAAAGTTTTGAGAATGACACAAATATTGATTTTCACAAAGTCTACTGCTTCAGTGTTTTTAGATCTTTTTGTCAGATATTACTAACTGTTACTGAAGTATAATCACAAGCATTTCATAAGTGTCAATGGCTTTTATTGACAATTACATGAAGTTTATGCAAAGAGTCAATATTTGCAGTGTTGACCCTTCTTTTTCAAGACCTCTGCAATTTGCCCTGGCATGCTGTCAATCAACTTCTGGGCCACATCCTGACTGATGGCAGCCCATTCTTGCATAATCAGTGCTTGGAGTTTGTCAGAGTTTGTGGGTTTTTGTTTGTCCACCCTCCTCTTGAGGATTGACCACAAATTCTCAATGGGATTAAGGTCTGGGGAGTTTCCTGGCCATGGACCCAAAATGTCGATGTTTTGTTCCCCGAGCCACTTCGTTATCACTTTTGCCTTGTGGCAAGGTGCCCCATCATGCTGGAAAAGGCATTGTTCGTCACCAAACTGTTCTTGGATGGTTGGGAGAAGTTGCTCTCTGAGGATGTTTTTGTACCATTCTTTATTCATGGCTGTGTTCTTAGGCAAAATTGTGAGTGAGCCCACTCCCTTGGCTGAGAAGCAACCCCACACATGAGTGGTCTCAGGATGCTTTACTGTTGGCATGACACAGGACTGATGGTAGCGCTCACCTTTTCTTCTCCGGACAAGCTTTTTTCCAGATGCCCCAAACAATCGGAAAGGGGATTCATCAGAGAAAATGACATTACCCCAGTCCTCAGCAGTCCAATCCCTGTACTTTTTGCAGAATAGCAGTCTGTCCCTGATGTTTTTCCTGGTGAGAAGTGGCTTCTTTGCTGCCCTTCTTGACACCAGGCCATCCTCCAACAGTCTTCGCGTTACTGTGCGTGCAGACGCACTCACACCTGCCTGCTGCCATTCCTGAGCAAGCTCTGCACTGGTGGTGCCCCGATCCCGCAGCTGAATCAACCTTAGGAGACGGTCCTGGCGCTTGCTGGACTTTCTTGGGTGCCCTGAAGCCTTCTTCACAACAGTTGAACCTCTCTCCTTGAAGGTCTGGATGATCTGATAAATGGTTGATTTAGGTGCAATCTTACTAGCAGCAATATCCTTGCCTGTGAATCCCTTTTTGTGCAAAGCAATGATGGCTGCACGTGTTTCCTTGCAGGTAACCATAGTTAACAGAGGAAGAACAATAATTTCAAGCACCACCCTCCTTTTAAAGCTTCAAGTCTGTTATTCTAACTCAATCAGCATGACAGAGTGATCTCCAGCCTTGTCCTCGTTAACACTCTCACCTGTGTTAACGAGAGAATCACTGACATGATGTCAGCTGGTCCTTTTGTGGAAGGGCTGAAATGCAGTGGACATGTTTTTTTGGGCTTAAGTTCATTTTCATGGCAAAGAGGGACTTTGAAAATAATTGCAATACATCTGATCACTCTTCATAACATTCTGGAGTATATGCAAATTGCCATCATAAAAACTGAAGCAGTAGACTTTGTGAAAATTAATATTTGTGTCATTCTCAAAACTTTTGGCCACGGCTGTATAAAAAAAAGTACATATTTTTAAATAGGGACTCCATAATAGCATCCAAGTTGAATTTAAGATATTGCATTTTTATGCATTTACATTTGTATTAGCAGGTTTGTGAGCAAAATTAATATTCCGAAAAGTATTTTTCAATATAATATTGATTCTGCTTTTACAATATTTCGCAATAATTGTGATTTCTATACAGACAGCACTTTAAATATACACATACTGTACATGCATGTTATATAAATGCATTAACCATTTTACATTCTAGGGCTGGTTCCTGCTCTTCATCCACAGCTGCGGAAAACTTTATTAGTCTTATTTAGGAAAATGAAGTGAACTTGTGTTCGAGTACAATGTTTTAGTTTGTGCTACCGCACCTGAATTTCACAGAAGCAGGCCTGGCTAATTTCTTTGTTGTTTTCGTTATTTATTTACTTTTTTTCATGTAACAATGAAATTAAAAATGTGTTGAGACGGATTTACGGAGATAAACCTCCATTTGCATTTCAACCTGGTCTCAATTAACTGTGAAATCATATGTATCATGTATGATGAAAAAAAAAAAAAAAGTTTTTAAGATAAAATGAGTGTAAATACTGTCAGAAGAAAAGTGAATCAATTGGATAAAATCATCTCAGTGCTTCTGGCTCAAAACAGAGTAACCAAACAAAGAGCTTATTCCAGGTACGGATCCCTGTGCCACGGGAAATGACTGCGAGCACATTTGTGTCAGCAGCGGCTCGTCCTTTTACTGCAAGTGTCAGAAGAGCTATATCTTGAACGAGGACAAGAGAACATGCTCCCTCAAACGTAAGAGTCTGCAGATGGTGCTATTTACTCTGATATATCATGATCAGAGTTATGCCTGGGCCACATAACAAGATTTATTTCTTGAAAATGTAAGAGATTCCAAATGTAATTATAGATTTGAGAGATTTTCCTTCATCCCGGATCACCCGTCGGTCATCAAACTACACCACAGTACATGATTTACGCAAAACAAAACAAATCACACTTTCTAATTAATGCTCACGAATCAATGACCAAAGCTGAGACCTTGCAGAATTTCTCGTGAATATGTGACTTGTGACTTCAACAAATACATTATATAAACATAAACTCACTAACCACTTTATAAGGAACACATACACATGCACATTCATGCAATTATCCAATCAGCCAATCACGTGGCATCAGCGCAATACATACAATCATGCAGATACAGGTTGAGAATAGGGGAAATATGATCTCAGTGACTTCGATCATGTCTGTTAGTAACTCTGTGGGCGGAAACACCTTGTTCATGTGAGAGGTCAGAGGAGAACAAATCAGACTGGTTTTAGACGGCAGGAAGGCTACGGTAACTCAAATAACCACTCCGTACAACCGCGATGAGCAGAAAAGCATCTCAGAATGTACAAAACGTTGAACCTTGAGGAGAACGGGTTCCACTCCTGTCAGCCAAGGACAGGAATTTGAGGCTACACTGGGCACAGGTTCACCAAAACTGGACAGATGAAGATCGTAAAAAGACCAGGTGAGGTATCAGCATGATTTCATATGAATTACATTGCACTGCTGCCACATGATTGTCTGATTGGATAATGAGAAGGTTTTCCTGTTAAAGTGGCTGATGGGTGTACATTACGTAGAGGCACTAGATGTCATGTTACGATTAAGGTATTAATTTATACATTGTTAGTAGTAATAAAGTGTTTGTATTTTTTTACTATTTTATTTGTAATACATTTCAAATAATTAAAAACTTTCATGCATGACATTAAGATCGCGTTTTCACATGGGACAGTATGTTGAGTGGTACATATTAGATATGTTTATTATTTTGAATTGGGGACTAAATTATAAGTAGACCAGAAAGCTTAAGATTTGGTTTTTACACAAAACCAAACCACAGGATAATCAACCATTTAAGGAATTCAATCATTTTAAATCCAGCCAAAACTCAGGACAACTTGTGATCATTGAGACTCAGGAGGGGCCAGTAGCCTCAAAATCTGCCTGATCGTTCTCTATTGTGGCCCAGGCATTAGTTATTTTTGGCAAATTGCTTTGCTTGCATACAGCAAGACATCATTAAAAATTCTTCATGACTAACCTACTTATTTAGTCATTAATTAATTTTTTTTTTTTAATCGAAACTCCCAACTACCAAAGATACCTTTGTCATGACTCTTAGTCATACAAAACTATATATTACATGATGCATATTATATTGTTCCAATCCAAGCACAACTAAATTTTTGTGCTGTGTGTATAACAGAACAAATCCAACAGAGCAATCAGCTGGATTGAAACTCTGATCCATCCCATGCTGTGGAATTTCGATGGATGCTCGTCCTGCATAGAGCCGGCATATTCCTAACATTGTCATGATGTTGAACAGCGTATGCAGGCAACGTCGTCTCCTGGTTTGCACTAATGTTACTGTTCTTTTCAGCTCAGCGAAACTTCAGCTATTTCTCTCTCTGACTAGTGAGACAGATGACAAACATGTGCCCTGCATCCTGGTGGTTCTGTAGTATTTGGGTTCCATGACATGTATGTTGTTGAAAAGGGGGTATCAAACTTGACAAAGAATAGGAGATCAGGTCTATGGGATGAAAACATCTCGTGGTTCTAGCACATTAGCACATTTGTTAGCTAGCTTTTGCAAAGGTACCTCTTCTACTTTTAAAATTTATTTTTTATTTTTTACATTACAGGTGCATCTCAATAAATTAGAATGTCATGGAAAAGTTCATTTATTTCAGTAATTCAACTCAAATTGTGAAACTCGTGTATTAAATAAATTCAATGCACACAGACTGAAGTAGTTTAAGTCTTTGGTTCTTTTAATTGTGATGATTTTGGCTCACATTTAACAAAAACCCACCAATTCACTATCTCAACAAATTAGAATACTTCATAAGACCAATAAAAAAAACATTTTTAGTGAATTGTTGGCCTTCTGGAAAGTATGTTCATTTACTGTACATGTACTCAATACTTGGTAGGGGCTCCTTTTGCTTTAATTACTGCCTCAATTCGGCGTGGCATGGAGGTGATCAGTTTGTGGCACTGCTGAGGTGGTATGGAAGCCCAGGTTTCTTTGACAGTGGCCTTCAGCTCATCTGCATTTTTTGGTCTCCTGTTTCTCATTTTCCTCTTGACAATACCCCATAGATTCTCTGTGGGGTTCAGGTGTGGTGAGTTTGCTGGCCAGTCAAGCACACCAACACCATGGTCATTTAACCAACTTTTGGTGCTTTTGGCAGTGTGGGCAGGTGCCAAATCCTGCTGGAAAATGAAATCAGCATCTTCAAAAAGCTGGTCAGCAGAAGTAAGCATGAAGTGCTCCAAAATTTCTTGGTAAATGGATGCAGTGACTTTGGTTTTCAAAAAACACAATGGACCAACACCAGCAGATGACATTGCACCCCAAATCATCACAGACTGTGGAAACTTAACACTGAACTTCAAGCAACTTGGGCTATGAGCTTCTCCACCCTTCCTCCAGACTCTAGGACCTTGGTTTCCAAATGAAATACAACACTTGCTCTCATCTGAAAAGAGGACTTTGGACCACTGGGCAACAGTCCAGTTCTTCTTCTCCTTAGCCCAGGTAAGACGCCTCTGACGTTGTCTGTGGTTCAGGAGTGGCTTAACAAGAGGAATATGACAACTGTAGACAAATTCCTTGACACGTCTGTGTGTGGTGGCTCTTGATGCCTTGACCCCAGCCTCAGTCCATTCCTTGTGAGGTTCACTCAAATTCTTGAATCGATTTTGCTTGACAGTCCTCATAAGGCTGCGGTTCTCTCGGTTGGTTGTGCATCTTTTTCTTCCACACTTTTTCCTTCTAATCAACTTTCTGTTAACATGCTTGGATACAGCACTCTGTGAACAGCCAGCTTCTTTGGCAATGAATGTTTGTGGCTTACCTAGTGAACCAAACTGAGAGACCATTTTGAAGGCTCAGGAAACCTTTCCAGGTGTTTTGAGTTGATTAGCTGATTGGCATGTCACCATAATCTAATTTGTTGAGATAGTGAATTGGTGGGTTTTTGTTAAATGTAAACCAAAATCATCACAATTAAAAGAACCAAAGACTTAAACTACTTCAGTCTGTGTGCATTGAATTTATTTAATACACGAGTTTCACAATCTGAGTTGAATTACTGAAATAAATGAACTTTTCCACGACATTCTAATTTATTGAGATGCACCTGTACATCTGGATAAAAAATGTGTTTACGAACTATGAATTTCGTTCAGATTAGACGTGAACCGTAATCATCATTACTTTCTACCATGCAATCTAAACCAGACACATTTGGGGATTTTTTTTTTCCAGGAAAAGATACAGACTTCTCTTTCTCCGGTAATTGTTATGGTGTATGAAATTGTCCATTCCAGGTGTATCCCCATGCAAAATGGGACACAGCTGTCAACACATCTGTGTTGGAAGTGGCACATCCTATTACTGCAAGTGTCGTCCTGGCTATGTCTTAAATGAAGACAGGAGAACATGCTCCATCGGCAGGGACGGTGGCCGTGATGGCCACACCGATGGTGCAGGCAATGGACATAATGATGGCGATAACGATGGTGAAAGTAGCGCCAGTGAGTTTAAAATGTCATGGTGGAAATGGTACTGAATGATTTTTCATGCCATTTCATTCTGAGAAACTCGGTAATAGTTCAGGCGAAAATATGTCACACTATTCACCCATTTATACCATTCCTAAAATGTATAATAATCTTACTTTACATATTCGGTAAAATATATATTTCATATTTTGCTAATAAGTTTTGTAAAACACTCCTTCTGCCCACCCAGTACCTAGCTCTCGCTTATCATGAGACAAGTACCAAGCAGGGAGGGTGAATGCTAGCCGCATGTGCTTCCTCCGAGACATATGAAGTCACCGCATCTTTTTGAACTGCGGCTCAAGCTGTGTCATAGAGTAGCTGAATATACTTGGAGGAAAGTGCTAACCGCCCTCTATATACATGAGCTCACGATTGGGTAGTGTCGCTGTGATTGACAGGGGAAAGAGAAAAGTCATTCCACACAGAGAGCACAGGCGGTTTTGCCCTCTTGGACTCCCAGCCACAGATGGCTCTGGCATTATCAGGATTTGAATTTGCAAACTTCCATGAATACTTTTCTGTTGCTCCACCTGGGAGCCTAGGTCTATTTCTTGTGCACATAACCTGGTAATTGGTGAAAAAAACAAACAAACAATGTTACAGTCAATCCTAATAACATGGTATGGTGTTTGTATGCTAGTTGGAAATTTAATAGGACTGTCATAGACTGAGGAAAGAAATTTTAAGTTCACTTCACCAAAAGGTTCCAAGGTTCCCAAGTAAACAGAGGGAACCCAAGGGGACTTTGTGAAATGAAAATTTTCCAATGGAATGAAGATTGTCCAGGGTGTTGGGCCCAAAATCTGTACTGAAGCATATGGTTAACCCATAAGCATATCATAATTTAATAACCAGTAAACAATATTTGCATATTTCAATCATGATAGTCTTAATGCAGAAGAGAAACATAGTGAGTAGAGCTACAAAACCCATAACTATTAACTATGCTATTTCAAATATAATTGCAAAATGTTCATGACTTGTTCCAGATATCGATGCTTGTGCACTGGGTCATGACTGTCAGCACACTTGTGTGAGCAGTGGCTCCTCCTATTACTGCACCTGTCCTCCAGGCTTTGTCTTGATGCAGGACAAGAAATCTTGTTTCAAGGCCAGTGTTGGTGACGATGATGATGGTAGTGCCAGTGAGTTACTTGGTGTCATGTGTTATAAATGGTGATGACTTGTTTCATGCCTATTTATGACCATTTGATATGTGTATCCAGTTCCAGTACCTTAGCCTCATATTCCTGTAAAGATTTGACATCTGGATTTCTCCAGTGCTTCACTCATGACTCGTTGCAGGTCTGGACCAATGTGGGATGGGACATGACTGTGAGCAGATTTGTGTCAGCCGTGATGGCTCCTATCACTGTGAATGCCGGAGAGGTTTTGTCTTGAATGAAGACAAGAAAACTTGTTCACGTAAGACCTTTTAGACCTGGCTATTCATCTGAGTGCTCAAGCTCAGTACGTTCACTCCAACCAGGTACCCTACCGAGATAAAAATAATTCATACCTATTAATTCACAGCATTGATTTCCAAATCTCAGTATCTCAGTATCTCCTCTGAGTACCACCACCCTGAAATTTTTTGAGAATTGATAGTCATCTACTTCTTCTTGATTGGATGTACATGGAGTCATCATGTAACTCTCACCTGTTGTGGTATGCACAACCAATCAGATTCCCAAACAAACAAATATTATTGAAACAAAGCCTCATAACCTGGTATGGTGCATTTCAAAACTACCAAAACTGAATAGTCCTGTTGTAGACTGTAGAATCAATTCTAAAGGTCAGTTCACAAAGGAGCTCTAATTTGATTAACTGCTTAAGGTTTGGGAGTATACCATAGACAACGTCAGCATTTTTACCATTAGTTAAACCCAGGGGTCCCATAAAGAGGGGGAAGTTGGAGAAAGTTGTCCAGGAGAATGAATATTGACATGGGTTGAGGACACCCCTGGTTAAACCATTAGCCTGTAATAAATGGATTGTTTTTCAAGCTGTTTGTATTAATCAAAGGTTTCAGAGATATGGAGTGCATCAGGTTCTGAAAGCTTACTCTCAGATTCCTGTAAACATGCAAGATCTGGAATTCTCCAGTGTCTTCCTTGTGACTTGTTGCAGGTCTGGACCAGTGTGGGATGGGACATGACTGTGAGCACATTTGTGTCAGCAGTGATGGCTCCTATCACTGTGAATGCCGGAGTGGCTTTGTCTTGAAAGAAGACAAGAAAACTTGTTCACGTAAGACCCTGTAGACCAGGCTATTCTTCTGAGGGTTCAAGCTCTGTATGTTCACTCCAACCAGTTACCCTACCTAGTTAAAGATAATTGATACACCTTAATTCATAGTATCTAGTACAACCACCATAAAACCATTTTGAGAATTGAGAGGTATCTACTTCTTCTTGATTGGTGGTACATGGGGACATTCTGTAACTCTGATCAGGTGTGGTATGCACAACCAATAAGACTCCTAAACAAACAGAGAAAAAAAAAACATTAAATTGAAGCTAATACACTGGTATAGTGCATTTCTGTGGTACAGTTTTTGGAGAAACTACTCATAGACATTACAGCCCAGGAGTCAAAACTGAGTAGTCCTGTAGTAAATCATAGAATCAATTATGAAGGTCATTTCACCAAGAAGTTGTAAGTTGGTTAATCGTTTAAAGTTTGGTAGTATTTCATTAGCTGAACCCAGGTGTGTCATAAAGGGGGAGGGAAGATGGGGATGAGTCCAAGTGTCTGTAGTACACAAAGGACCCAATGGGACCCTGTAAAAAAAATTGTCCACATGTTCATTAGAATTTAAATTTTACTGGGCAGAGGGCCAAAAATCTGTATTAGTGCCCCTAATTAAATCATGTCATAAATGGTAATAGCTTGTTTTATATTATTTAACAGATGGATTCACAGAAATTATATTTATATCAGGTTCTAAAAGCCTCAGAGTCTTGTAATGATATGACATCTGGATTTCTCCAGTGCTTCACTCATGACTCGTTGCAGGTCTGGACCAATGTGGGATGGGACATGACTGTGAGCACATTTGTGTCAGCAGTGTTGGCTCCTATCACTGTGAATGCTGGAGGGGCTTTGTCTTGAATGAAGACAAGAAAAATTGTTCACGTAAGACCTTGTAGTACAGGCTATTCATCTAAGTGCTCAAGCTCTGCATGTTCACTCCAACCAGGCACCCTACCTAGTTAAAGATGGAGCTACTTTTCCAATTCTAGCCAACTTAATCCAGACATTGGTTTAAAAATGTTTAAATCAAGCCATATACCTTGGTATGGTGCATTTCACGGTTACGTTGGTTGGAGAAACTACTGGTAGACAAGAGCCAAAATTGAATAGACCTGTTTTAGACTGTAGAATCGAATATAAAAGTCAGTGTTCCAAGAGGCTCTAAACTTGTTAATAGTTTTACTGTTTTTTGAATATTGCATATAAAACATCTGCATATTTCTCATGAGTTAAACCCATGGTTGTCATAAAGAGAGGGGACCTTAGTTAAGATTTTAAAGGCCCTGAGTTTGCAAGGGCTCCATAGAGGCCACTTTTGGCAGGAAAAAGTTGTTAAGGAGAGTGAAAACTGTCAAGGGTAAAGGGCACCCCTGGTTAAACCATTCATCTGTAAATGTTTTCAGCTTTGTAAGCTGTTTTTATTGAAGGTTTCTGAGATATGTTATGTGTATCAAGTTCCAGTAGCTCATATTTCAGTAAAGATACAATGTCAGGATTTCTTCAATGCCTTCCTCATGACTTATTGCAGGTCTGGACCAATGTGGAATGGGACATGACTGTGAGCACATTTGTGTCAGCAGTGTTGGCTCCTATCACTGTGAATGCCGGAGAGGTTTTGTCTTAAATGAAGACAAGAAAACTTGTACACGTAAGACCTTATAGACCAGGCTATTCATCCGAGGGCTCAAGCTCTGTGTGTTCACTCCAATCAGGCACCCTACCTAGTTAAAGATAATTTGTTCCATTTCAGAGAAAGGGAATCTATACATACTTTTAAGTAAAAGATATACATATGTCTTTAAGGCATCTACTACTTCTTGATTGGATGGTTGTACTTCATGGAATTCTAAACTTCTTTTTAAGTTCTAACCCATCTATTCCAGACATTTGTCTAAAAACCAAAACAACATTGAACCAATGCTAGATAATCAGGTATGGTGCATTTCACTGGCATGCTGGTTGGAGAAACTACTCTTAGACATTGCAGCCCTCAAGTCAAAACTGAATAGTCCTGCTGTAGTCTGTAGAATATCTGAAAGTCAGTTGCCAGGAGGAGATTGTTTTTAGAGTCTATAGGGTTCTATAGAAAGAGTCAGCATTTTGGTCAACGATTAATTCATTAGCATGTTTAAGGACTACCACCACCGAGTAGAAAACTAAATTTTCTTAACATTTAATTTGAAAAATGATTTGGTTCAGACCGGTTATTGGGCGAGACCTCATCTGTCTTTGATTGTGTTTGTGTCCGGAATCAATTTAGCATTGATTCGCAAAAAAAAAAAAAAACCCACCATGTAATACTCGCAATGTTGCAAAAGCCTATTTGACAACATTGCATTAGCTGTTGCTAAGTGTTACAATTACACTAACAAACTACACAAACTGACTGAAGACATAAGACTTTTTCTTAAGGACAATTACATCTGAATTACGTTACTTGTAATTAAGGACTTTCAAAATGTGGGATCAATATGAAAGATTATTTTCAATATTCAATTTTAACAGATATTCAGATAAAAATTGTATAGAAGGTAAAGTGTGTTACAGTTTATAGTCAGTTGGAATGTAACAAGTAGTGTTTTATGGGCTAGAATACACAGACAAGTAGCAGAGTTGCATCTGACTAACAAACTTTGCTTAATTCCGATATGAAGAGGTGAAGGTGGAGATCGTTCAGGATCCGTGTCACTGTGAAGCCAGACTGGCTTTCCAAAGGCAGACACAAAACTCCATCCAGGCCCTCAATGGCAAACATATCCTTTCCTTTCAATCTTATGCACGGATGAAACTAAACATCTGTCTTAACACTAGGACTTAACTACTCAACTCTCTCAGGTGAATTTTGAAAGCCAACTCACTTTCTGTCATAGTTTGGTAAAGATGTGGAATCACTTGTCAAAATATCGCAAACCTGGTCCAATTAGAAAAAACTGCCAGTCAGCTCTTAATGGTGAACTGAGCCAAATTGTCTGACTCACTGAAAAGTGCCAGAATTCCCATCACTATTTAACATTTAAACATACATATACATATACATACATATCTTGGTCTGTATTATATATTGATATTGATAATAATGTAGTCTTTGGTTTGAAGATATTGATGAACATACAGTAGAGTAGATTATGGGGTTATTTTGATGGTGGAGCTCTGGTATTATAATTTGATGGCACTGTACAACTGTGGCTTGTAAAGCAGCTTCTTTCAGTTTGTTTTGGGAGGTTTCTCCCTTCAGTCTCCTCTTCAGGAGGTGAAATGCTGCTCAATTGGGTTACGGTCTGGTGATTGACTTGGCCAGTTTTTTCCCCCCTGATGAAGTCCTTTATTGTGCTGACGATGTGTTTTGGGTCATTGTCCTGCTGCATGATAAAATTCCTCCCAATTTAGATTGGATGCATTTCTCTGTAAACTGACAATGTTTCTGTAGACTAAAGACTAACGAGCCTGTTCCAGAAGCAGTTATACAAGCCCAAGCGATGACACTACCTCCACCGTGCTTGACCGATGAGCTAGTATGTTTTGGATCATGAGTAGATCCTTTCGTTCCACACTTTGGCCTTTCAATCACTTTCGTAGAGGATAATCTTGATTCCAAAACTTTTGTGGCTCATGTCTGTGTTTCTTTGCGATTCCCAATCCGGCTTTCCGATTCTTACTGCTGATGAGTGGTTTGCATCTTGTGGCATGGCCTCATGCACCAAAAGTGCCATGTTCTAAGTTGTTTAACGCACCTAGATGTAAATATCCGGAAATGAAAGCTGAAATTCTGATTTATCGCCTCATGTTCATCTTTTGATCCCACACCCAGATGTCTTCAGTGTACAGCAAAAACAAAGATTTGGCCTTGCTGTTCCAATACTTTCAGAGAAGACTGTGTATGAGATGCAAAAAAAGAGGAAACTTGTGTTCTGCTCGGTAACACCGGTAAATCACGGTAATTGTCTTAGTCACAGCAAAACTTCTATGTATTTGTAAATGTTTTCATTGTTCTTAGTTTAAAGTCACAGTGGGTAGTGTTTCCATGTTACAGCTCCAGAGTCCCCAGTTTGATCCTGAGCACGGTTTACTGTCTGTGTGAAGTTTCTCATGTTCTCACTGTGTCTTTGCGGGTTTCCCTCAGGTTCTCCATTTCCCTCCTAAAAACATGCTCGTAGATGGATTGGCTAAATTAGGCCTAGGTGTAAATGTGTGTGTGCCTGCTGACCTGTGGTGAACTTTAACCCATTCAGCGTGAATTCCTGGGATCAGCTCAGGATCCACCATGACCCTGATACTGAAAATTACTGAAATAGCAAATGGCGGTAAATCATGAAAATACTGTGCTGTTGTTTTACACAGTTGAGACAAAACTGCTATGTACATATAACTGATCATTTTCATGGTTTAAAAGCTTTACCAAGTCATGTAAGCAAAAATTAGTCCAAAAGATGTTGGTATAGTTATATATTAGAAAAGTAGAACGGTAAAGTCTCTCCATTCACGTATTCCCCCGCCCCCCCCAGGACTGAAACAGATACTGAAAATTGCTTTAATTTCCATTATTCCAGTCTCCATATAATTACATACCGTAGTCTGAAACTTCATCCTTAAAGATATCAGAATATGAGGGATCAATAATGCAGTAACCTTAACCACTGATACACTAGCAGACATCACCAAGAAAGTAGAGCAAGTGGAAAGGATTATGTCCCGCAAGTGATCGTTCCTTTGGTAAGTGAGAATTCTCTAAATCATAGACTGCAGTAGACATCTATAAACCATCACATTTTAACTACTTTATAATTGATTAAAAGGTAAACTGGATTTTGTGAAGCTTCAGACGCCTATCCTGACGTGCGGACCACTTTCCATTCCAGTGAAGCTACATTATGGACCACACTGAGCTCCAGCACAACAACCTCCAGAGCATTAATACCTCAATACACTTGGAATACAATGAGCTAATGTTAATATTGTGCTTATTTTACTGTTCACTGAGTGTCACTGGCTTGTAACCAGTAACATAGGCAAAAGAAAATGTATTATAAAGAAAAATAAAACAGTGACCTGATTACAGAGCTTAGTGCAAAAGTTTGTGCACCTCTCATGGTTTCCAGGCAATAAAATGTACTTCAGCTTGACAATTTATCTTTATATATAATTAAAAAAAAAGGTACACCAATTTAAGTTAGTGGAGAAATGGAGATGCAACCTTCTGCACTAATCTCATCTAGTGTTTTTTTTTTAAACTGTTAAAATCTTATTACTTCTGACAATAAGGGAACATCTGTGACTGAATGCACTAGATGCCTTCTATACTAAAAATCTGAATAGGTTTGCTATCTAGAAATTGATATATATAATGCGCATATTTACATTTTTGTACCATTTAATGGTAGTTTGTTTTCTGTTAAGAAGGTAGTATTGACAGTGATATACCTAAATGTTTGTTTTCGGGGTTTTTTTTTGTTGTTGTTGCATGTTTTATACATTTATTATATTTATACATATAATTTTAACTTGATAGGAAGAATAGATTTTAGCATTGACACCATTATATTCAATTTATTTCTTAATCAACAAATAAATAAAGGTATTTATGACTGTATAAACATTATACAAGAAAATAAATGAGCAAACCCATTTCAAATTCCCAAGTCTAAGCTGCCAAATGCTCCTTTTTAGCTGTACGACCAGTGAAACACACTATACACAGGTACGAGAGCTCAAAAGCTCTGTCTGATACTTATGTGAGACATCTTTTGAGTCGTTTCCAGATGTGGACCTTTAAACAACGGTTGTACTGTCAGATTATACCAGTTCAATGTAGTTTCCAGGAGACGAGGGTTTGTGCGATGTTTGCTTGCATACAGTCTCCCTCGCCACTCAAACTAGATTTCAGATCTCTATGTTGATTCTGACAGCAAACACCAATAATTATGACTCATGGTGGGTGGGCTTTTCATGCCTTCTTTCATCCGAGTGCCAAGGCCAGGTCGCTCAGATGTCAGACAGTCCTACATCTCACCATGATGGATGAAGGTACACTCGCCCCCTCTCTTCGAATGTTTACTACTACATACGGTTTCACTGGTGCTTTCACGTTTCACAGCGTCATATGCACCAGAGGCTTGGATTGTGTCTGCTGTACTGGGGGGGAAAAAAAGGTTTTCACATCCTGTGCTCAGAGGCAAACACGGAGGTGAGAAATTCCCTGCGTAATCCCGAGGGTTGAAAAGGTTAGGAATGTCTAGCATAAAATGGCAACGTGTTCTGTGTGATATGTCTTTACACCACAGTGCTCGAATCTCCATTTTGATTGGTCAGAAGTTTGATTCGTTCTTCTATAACAGCAGCTCTGACTGATTACTATAATACAGACCACCGGGGTCTACCCCCAATCCCAAAATCATGCCGGTAGGTAAGATTGTCTACTCTAGATATGAATGTGTGTGTTAATCTGCTTGTGTGACGTACTGCCGTCCCAGTCAGGGTGCTTCTCACCACACATGCCTACTATTCCTAGGATTAGCTCCAGACCAGGATAAAAGCGCTTAGTAAAGGTGAATGAACGAATATATAATAGTGAAACATAATATAATATATAAGTAAGGTGAGAAGTTCATGCCGCTCAAAATGTAAACCCTAGGACTGAAACAGGTTTGTTCCAACCTAAACCTTTACACCATGTCTGCATATTAATGATAAATTTTCTAATACTTGAAACTTCTTCTCAAATTCACTGCGCCAATAAAATAGCATGTCCGAAAAGAATCTCAGATCTCTATAGCACTCCAGGCTTTATGACCAGGAAGAAAACCCAAATTATGTGGCCTTTTTTAAAAAAAAAAATGCGTCTACAGTTATATTTCATGTTGTCGAACGTCCGTGAGAGATGTTAGTTCCTGTCATCACTTACGTTCTCCTAAACCTAAAAAATAAAAACCCGCTCCTCGTTCCTGAAGATGTCAGAAAACTTAAAGTTACAGTTTTACCTCTGACAAAGCGCCGACACTGGAGACTCCTTCCACGACCTTTAAATAAACTTCTCCATCTCACCATGCCAACAATTTTACACGGAGGTTCCTTCATACCAGCTCCTGTGAATGAGGTGTTACTACAGAAACGTTAACAACTACAACTTGACTCAGACACAGTCTCAGTGTTTAAGTCTAGGCTGAAAACATATTTGTTTAGTCAAGCTATTTGTGAAGTTTTTTTCTTAGGTAAAGGAGCAGATCTAGAGGTCTCACAGGCAGTGTGTGTTGTGGTGAACTGGGATGTTTGGATGCTGTCGCCCCACTTTCACACGTTCGCCCAGGTTTGTTGATGGTGGAGTGGCTGGCCGCCTTATGTCCCAGGGAGCCCTCATGTCTGTGTTACCTTCTGGCTCTCCCTTTTAGTTATGCTGTCATAGCTAGTCTTGCCGGAGTCCCTGCTTTCACTCACGCAAAGTACACTGTCCTTAACCATTACGGGACAATAAGCATACCTAATTTTCTCTCTCTCTCCCTCCCCTTCTGTTGAGCTACACATGATACTCCTGAGATGCCAGTGATCCTGACCCCTTCTGCTCTCTGGACCTGCCTGATCCATCCTGATGCCCTACTTCTGGTTGGAGTTCTCATCAAGTGGAAGTCACATGCTGCTGCTGAGGATGGCCCCACACGGTGCAGCCTAAAGATCATTGAGATTACTGAGGATGTTACCACTTAAAAACCATGAAGATAGCTTTGGACCTCAATTCATATGAATAGTTATGCTATGATGGCTTAAGACTACAATTGCCACAAACAGTTTGGCAATCAAGTCTCCATCAGTGAACAGTGGAGACGTTCAACAAAACAGACTTCATGTAAAAACTGTAATGAATTTTCCTGGTTACACAACTGCTATTTGACCATGTAGTATTGGCACATTTATAGAAGGGACTTATTTATTTATAATCGCACTATCCGGTGTCACCCAGATGAGGATGGGTTCCCTTTTGAGTCTGGTTCCTCTCAAGGTTTCTTCCTCATATCGTCTGAGGGAGTTTTTCCTTGCCACCGTCGCCGCTCGTTTGCTTATTGGGGATAAATTCTTAAATTTAAAATCTATGTCCTGAATTTATATATTTCTGTAAAGCTGCTTTGGGACAATGTCCATTGTTAAAAGTGATATACAAATAAACTGAACTTGAACTTTTGGTAATTTAATTTTCTGTTAACACCAGAGCTTACGTGCATAGCAGCTCATTAAGGCAACACTATGGTTAACACTAAACCCTGCTGCATAACTTTGTATTGGTAACATATTGCATGTATATAAACGGATATTCAAGACTAGTTTAAAATGCATATAAACAGTTCATTCGGGAATGAGTTATTTCAAATTGTTGAAACTGTTCTCATATAATCGTACTCGGTGAAACTCAGCGTTTTCTTTTGTTTCGTTGTACTTTACGGGTTTGTCAGTGCAACACGTCCCTTCATTGCAGACGTTCACGTTACAAGCAAGTATCCAGACACCTATGGAGACTCGCGCACGCGTTCACGACTTCCACCTTTCAGACTCGCACATCTCCAGTAAAGCAAAACAAACCAATGTTTCAAACTGTTTATTACGGAATTAATTAACTTACCAGAAAGTATACAAGAAAAAAAAAAAAAAAAAAGAAAAGAGACCAAGAAGGAGAATAGCATGCATCTACCGATTTTCACAATACTAGCAGAGAGTCATGTTTATCCAAAGCATTGTCTCGTGAGAGAAGAGCCTCCTCTCTTGTCAGCGATGAACGTGTTGAAAGCATGATCACTATCTACCACAACACAGCACAATGAACGCTGCAAAGATGGTGGCACGTGGTGGGATCTGATGGATGACTGGATGTAGGGATGGATGTAGGAACCGATACAACACTTGAAATATAAAACATGATAAAGTGCTAAAACTTCTTTTGCCTATGTGTTAACGTTTTTTTTTTTTTAACTTTCACACAAAATACGCAAAAGGAAAAAAAACAAAGATTTCTTTTAATTTCACATTGGATTGTCATGATCAGTGATTAAACTAAAGCAGAATCATTCGCGTTAGCTGACTGAGATGTTAGGGGAAGCGGTAAAATGAAACAAAGCCAAATAAAAGCAGCTTTCACAACATCCCTTCCAAAAAAAAAAGCATTAAAAACAAGAGGAAAAGAATGAAAAGTGAAAGCTTACACTGCATCATGTGCGTTGCCCGCTGGCAAGATGATCTACGTCACCTAAGTAGAAACGTTTCATTAGAATGGTTCACTATGAATAAACTATACAAAAGCTGTCAGAAGCACAAGTCACTATGCGACCCAGCTCACAATGAGGCTCCAACACTGCAAACTTCCACTCGAATTCCCCTCGACAGGGAACAACCCCTTTATCCCCGTAAAACCCACTTGCGGCATCTTTCATTTCTATTCGTTTACAAAAATAGATCTGTGATGAGGTGTCACGACATGTTTATGAGAGTCATGCGGATGATGACGATGGTTAAGTCTATGCAATATGCAGAGCTTTAAAGTGATGGTGGTGGGGAATCGTAACACCCTCCGTTCTACAGACTGAAGAGTGCAATCAATCAGGAAAAAAACCAAAACAAAAACAAGGATAGTATCTGCAGTGACTTGATCAGAGAGGGTTTTCAGGCGGGCATGTAGGGGGGCGGAGGCTCCTTCGCTGGCATCGTCATGGCCATTTCGTAGGTGGGGAGGATGTACTGTGGAACACAAAACAACAACACGTTTAAAGTAGTCATTTCAGACTGTAACTCAAACAAACTGCAAAACATGTGGTTGTGTAATATGTAGGCGTTTCTGTTTACGCAAGGAATAAGATATTTTTACTGGAAAATAATCAACGGGGTGGTGAAATGAAGCTCTTGAAAGTTCCTCTTAAAACACGGCAATTTGCCAACGGAAATACACGTGCATTTTATCCGTTTGCGAAACGTCCACGAGACAAACGAGTTCTCCCTTTCATTATAGCAGCTGTAAACAGTCGTTCCTTCGCCAGCCTTTTTTCAGGTTAATAAGACAAATAAAAAATAAAAAAAGCTGCTCGTCATGTCACAAACCGGAAACCTGAACGCACAAACCTCTCCGACACTGGAGACTCCTTCCATAAATGTTAAATAAACACCTCACTACAGAAAATTGAACAGAACTGAACAATTTCGCGTCTATTCATCTAGTCGAGCGTTCACCGTAAGAGTCCCCGGTGCAATCTGCTACTATAGAAACGATTACGTATCAATATAAACCTGTGACGTTCAGCTGCACTACTGTCAGAGCTGCTGTTACAGAAAGTTTGCACACCCATACTTCAAAACCGCGTAACCTGACGCAACATTTAATGTGGGTTTTAAAGCCGTTACCTTCATAATCACAGTAATAAAGCTGGTCAAACAGTACATGCTGAGATATGAACCGGCAGAAAAAGTGATTTCACTAAATGTGATATTCAATCCATTTTTATTGCACATTCCTCTTCAGGTCTGTGGCATTTTGTTTTTGATTTTGTTTCCGTTTACATATCTTCAGCTCTTTCCTGTTTTTTGCCATCCTTACCTTTCCTGAGAGATAGTCATCTCCCCTAAACACTGTCATGTCTACTTATCCCCTGCTTCATCTCACCGAAAGGTCACTGTTTTCTGGTTTGTAGCATGTGATCACCGGTTGCCTGATTCCCACCGACTCTTAACCGCTCGAGAGTTTGATCCTGCTGGTTAAATCTTATCTAAAGACATGTAAAGCTCAAAGCAAGTGCACGCTGCCTGGTTCAAGTCATTAGACACCTAATATGAGTTAAAAATTAAGCAGATCATGTGAACAGGGATGCAAACAACAGGATTTCAATAAAAATAAACTTTCTGCTTAAAGATCTTTTTTTACACTCAGGACACAAGAGGGAGGGTAAAGTTGTGTATCTGAATCCTTGTACACATTTACACAGTGAGAGCCCTCTACTGGCTAAATATGAGAAATGCACAAAATTGAGTCTACAACTGGCCATGTACAGCTGTGGGGTCACTGGTCACTGGGATTTGAACTTGCGATCTACTACCAACAGGGCAGGACGCTTATACAGCTGTGCCACCTTTCTAAATAAAAGCTGGTTTATAATTAAAATACTGTCATAGTTCCCAATATTTATCTTACATTATACCACTGTAAATCTTCAATCTGATCAGACGGTATTGATTAATTTTCCATAACAGCAGCAACAAATCACAGGTTTATATAAAAGCGCTCGTTTGAACACGGCACCTTTCTATAGTAACAGCTCATGTGCAGGGACTTGTCCGGAGGACGTATAATCGTTGACGGGGTTGACGAAGTTTCAAGAGAAAGTGAAGGCGCGATTATTTATAGATGTTAAAGCAGAAGTGGTAACAGGAACTCGTTTCACAGACTTTCCACAGCATTAAATGTAACTATAACCAGGATATAAAGTCCTTTATTTAATCTAAAATTGTAACTGTTGGCACACTGCTGCTGTACAAGAGGAATAAAACGTGTCAGGGCACATTGTTATGGAAAAATTGTTAATTTTAGGGAGGGAACAGTAACACCACTTCAATACAGCCCACCTGGTTGTCGATTATTTTCCTATAACAGTACACTCTCTTTTACGTTTCTTACATACGACACGCCCCTACTGAGTACACCGAGTGATGAACTTTTGAACTGCATATTTGATATTCAAACAGATGTCGAGTGAATATTAAATATTGCATTGCTCAATAATTTGCATAGACCCAAACTGTATATAACTGAATTACCTTCTGTAAAGTTGACTATGAGTGGCTACTAAACTGGTCATTATGACTACAGCATGAAGGGACAGTGGGAGCTCAGTGGTTATGGTGCTACTGCCTAGAAGGTTGAGAGTTTAGTGGGCCTCTGTGCTCATTTCCGCTCATCTCTATGGCAGTTACATGTATAAATGTAAATATACCTGAGGTGGAGCCTCAAAAGCAGGATAAACAGCGATCTCTGGCATGTTTCTATTGTTGATGTACTTGTAGCAGTTCCACACGCAGTTGATCAAATAAGCCTGTTTGAACAACAACAAAAATAATCATATTAAAAGAGTACTTTAAACTCCTAATTTAAATCAAGCGCATATGTGAGGCTCGAGTGAGAAGGAAAATACCAAAAAAAATATGTATTTAAATGACTGTTTCTGACTTGCCAACCTTGACACAAAACACAAAAAAGAGCAGTCTTCATTTTTCCTTAATAAAAACAACAAATCAATATATGAATATGGAATAGAGGTTGACCGATTGGTCGATTTTTGCTGATTAATCGACACTGATGACCGATAGTTCCAGTGATCGGCAAAAATCCACATGGCTGTGTCCGTTGCGGGCTGAGAAGGGTCCGCCGTCATTATACAGTACGAGAGTGGCCTCTAGAGGCGAAGTAAAAACTATCACTGACAAATTTTGTTGTGTTATTTGAAGTATTTTTTGATTCATTTTCGATGTCTGTATTTTTTTTGGTTATTGGAGTGTTACTTTTTTGTTCAGTTTGGATGTATATCTTTGGTTTACTTTAATATTTATTAATAGTTATATATGAATATTTATATTTTTATTTAATTTTAAAAATAACAGTACATTTTCATGGTTCAGACAGTACTGTTTATTTTTGTAATAAAGTTCAGCAATATTTTACTTTGAGTGTTATGTTTTTATTCAGTATCAATTAATCATTATCGGTAGTTACTGCCCGACTAAGTTATCGGTAACGGTAAAATCCACTATCGGTCAGCCTCTAATACAGAATGACTGACGTTCGCACACGTGCCAAAAACCCTTTCGCTTTCTGTCTCTGTAAATACATCATTACTGTGATTTTTTAGTTCATTCATGTAAAATAAAAATGATTAATGTTTGTCCAACTTAGCTATCATTAAATAAGCATATAATGTATAATGAATTATAATTAACCATATATTATAACAAAGGTTTGGCTAAAAATCTTCAAAAAGTGGACTTTCCATTACTAGCAAAAGAGAAAAAAGGCTGGAAATTTTGAAAGTTTTCAAAAATAAAAGATGTGAAGGGGGCTCATGGGGGTAGATTTTTTGAATGTGTCAGCTCTTAGTATTGTGGAACAAATATAAGGAAATGTAAAAGAGCTGGAAATTCCAGCATTATAAAGGCAACACATAACTTGCTAAGTATGTTACTGCCTTCACAGATGGCATTTCTGGTCATGTGACCTTTCAGACAGAATGTAGACCAGACATTAAAAAGAAAGAAATTTTTCTCAAATGGTCATCACTGCTGCATATTACATGTACCAGTTTATCTGTGATATGGACGTGACATCATGAGTTTTTGGGACACTTTCCTTCTACACAGATACTGGCAGAGAACATAAACAAACACCCAGACACACAAAAACGATATGAATAATCATAAAAAGAATAGTTATTTTTCTATTTCTCTTAATTTCTCCTTTAGTGTTGGCATTATGGATGTGATGTATCTATGGAGACCACAAGATAACTATGAATTCCCTCCAACCAAAGCCTTTCCTCAACTTTACTGAGGACATTAGGTAAAAATATAATATAGCAAGTCTCTATATCCCCTGAATTAAACATGTTCATTAATAATTCCATCAGAGCATGTAAACCTACAGACCTCAATGGGCAATCACAGGATTAATTATTTACCGTGCTTACAACCAGCACAACGGTCCGTCATAGGATTATCCGACTTCCAGTATAATATATGCGTCGTATATAATTAAAGAACGTGTTGTGATACCTTCAAGATGATGAGGAGAGCGAAGAAGATGAGCACAAAAAGCAGAAGGCAGCTGGAGTCCAGGGAGAGAAGATTGTCTTTGTACGGGAAGTCCGGCTGCAAAAGAGAGAGAGAGAGAGAGAGAGAGAGAGAGAGAGAGAGAGAGAGAGAGAGAGAGAGAGAGAGAGAGAGATGGAATGGAAAAACGTGCATTTCTAAAATACTGCTCTCTCAACGCCAAGGGATAGAAAGATGTCCGACAATCAGGGAGAAAAAAAAAGAAGAAAAAAAAAGAAGAAAAAAAAAGAAAAAGAAAAAAAAAAACCACTGACCAGCTGATCCAGATAATCCTTGATCCTGGGCAGGTAGGTGAGGGAGCTGATGGCCACCAAGCAGCTCAGTGCAAAGTCAAACAGCTGATAGCAGAAGAACGGGATGAGCCAGCCATCACGGTGCTGCGGGAGACAAAGGAAGTCATACACACACAGTTTCATTTTCGTGTATCTAATGGTTCAGTGTATTATTCCTACACTGTATAATCAGGAATATGTTAACTGATGAACACCTGAGAAATGGACTTTCAATCCTGATTTTAAAACAGGTGTCCCTGCTGTAGATTTTCTGACTCTGAGCGAGTCTAATCGCGGAAAAAGGTCAGGGTACTACAGGACGGCACCTATCTACATTATAAAGTAATAAGGTTAATAAGTTATTAAGTAGATGTAAAATAAAGGACAAAGGGTAATCTATTACAGCCGTACAACTCACAAACTTCGTGTACTAAGTAACAAACTACAAGGACATTATGTGCCCTTACACCGGGAACTATTGTAGAAAACGTTAAAGAAAATCAAACCTGTTGTGGATGACAAGCGTGCAAGACTGCAAAGTGTGGATTAACATGAAACAATGAAATATTACACAGCCCTATCAACTTAGACAGGACAAAAACCATTACACATGAATTAATGATGGTAAGAAACAAAGCTGAACACTTGCAGGTTGTTATGTGATAGATACTTTTGCATATATGCCAGGGTTTTTTCCTCCCCTGTTATCACAAGTGGGTTATGCAAACTGGTTCAATGCTAATACACCATTTTGCTTTCATAATATAAACACAACCTGATGCGCTGTAACAAATATTTACTTTCAAATAATATATATTTATTAAATATATTTTAACTACATCCACAAGCCTCTTTATCAGGAACCTCCGTGCAATTACATAATTAGTCAACCACGTAGCAGCAGCGCAGTGCATAAAATCATGCAGGTACATGTCAAGCGCTTAAAGTTAAAGATCACATCGAACATCAGAATGAGGAAGCAGATGTGATCTCGGTGACTCTGACTGTGGCGTGGTTATTGGTGCCGGTTTGAGTATTTCAAAAATTGCGATTCAAACACTCACACCATTCTCTAGAGTCTACATAAAATGGCGCAGAAAACAAAAAACATTCATTCAGTGAGCGGCAGTTCTGCGTTCGGAAACGCCCCGTTCACTCGGAGAGCTCAGAGGAGAACAGCGAGACCAATTCAAGCTGACAAAAAGGCTACGGTATCTCAAATAACCACTCTTTACAACCGTGGTGAGCAGAAAAGCATCTTAGAAAGCACAACACATTCAATCTTGAGGCGGGTAGGCCACAACAGAGAGAAAACTACATCGGGTTTCGCTCCTGTCAGCCGAGAACAGGAATCTGATGCTGTATCACTGTGTTGTGCGTTCTGAGATGCTTTTCTGTTCACAAACGTTTGTAAAGTTTGAAGCGCTGCTGCTACGCGATTATCCGATTGCATAATCGCACGAATGACCAGGTGTACAGGTTCTTGTGTATATACTAACCCCATTTCCATAAAAGTTGGGATTTTTTTTCTAAAATGCAATAAAAACAAAAATCTGTGATTTGTCAAGTCTCTTGAAACTTCAATTAACTGACAAAAGGTACAAAGAAAAGATATTCAATGTTTTCACTGACCAACTTAATTGTACGTTGTAAGTATAAACAAATTTTGAATTTGATGCCCTTCCACACACTCAAATAAAAAAGTTGGGACAGAGGCAAAATGAGACTGAAAAGTTACAGAAAAATAGAATATTCAGGTGACACCATTTTGGAGGATCAGGTTAATTGGTAACGAGGGAGGGTATCAGGATTGGGCATGAAAGGAGCATCCACCAAAAGCTCAGTCTTTGCAAGCAAGGATGGGTCGTGGCTCACCATTTTGTGCCAAACTTTAAAGTTAACTACATAATTTAACTTTTAAATGAAAGTTTCAAGAGACTTGACAAATCACAGATTTTTGTTTCTATTGCATTTTAGAAAAAAAATCCCAACTTTTACAGAAATGGAGTTGTAAAAATGATTCTAGCCCCATCCCAGGCTACCATTAGTTCCTGTTATATAGCAAAAAAACATGCTACTGTAACTTTCAGCACTGGAACGATGACCAACGGTAAAAGTTTTCTGCTGCCAAAAGTCCTACGTCCCAAAAGTCCCTAAGCTTTGCTTCCAGATTTATCTCAAAAATTAATTAAATAAATAAATAAATAAAAATGCTCTGCGTTTAACAATAGTGACCCTGAATAACTTTGAGCAGCTCTAGTTTACTCAGATACACTTACGGTAATGGCTCCGTACACCATCATGGCACTGATGGTGAGCATCAGGAGGGAGATGGCGAATCCCACGCAGGCATTTTCTAAATCGGAGGACAGAAATAAAACTTTTAGGCACTTTTGTAATCCGATTTTTAAAAAATCGGCGATTCAAGTCCAAATGACAGCCGTACCTGACATCCTGTCTGAGGCGAAGTAGTGCTCGATGACCTCGTACTGCAGGTCAACCGAGGGCACGTTCTCGGGATGAGTGACCGCCACCGTCAGCAGTATTCCCATCAACAGGTTCACGACCTGAGGGATGAAAATCTGATTAACACACGGCTATGGAAATTACGTAGTCAAGTTATTTGTAAACGACATATTAACTACGAGCACGAGATTAAGTCTAACGTTACACAAAAGAGCTGGATTAAATCTGTTTGACTCTTGCTGCTTTTGAAATCCTGAACCGTAACGGTTCACATATTAACACTTTTTCTGGCGACATCCTTGAGCAGGTTTCTATTCAAATATTTAAGCATGGAAAAAATAAATAAATAAATTATTCTCATTCTCATTCAGTCTCATTTAAAATTTATGTGGAAAAACTCATGATTAGATTGAAGGACGTCGAGTTTTTTTTTTTTTTCAGCACATAAACAACATTTTATCTTTATGGGACGTTTAAAGCGCTTTTATGTTCTGTCGCCAGCGAGTATATAAGTATCCGTGCTGTATTTAGTTACCCTTCTTACCACCCGGGTATCACGGAAGCAGTGCTTGGACACGTGGGCGGAGCTAATAATAATGCAGACCATCCATTGGTCAGACACGACGCCTCAAGAGTCTTTTTCCCGGCGGATTTAAAAGGCAACGGCGCAGGTTTAAACAATTTTGGATTTCTTTCCGTTATCCATGTAAAATCTACCATCTTCTATTTAGGGAAAAATGGCTTCCTGTTCACTTTGTTTTCAACCTATACAAGAATTAACACCCTGCTGAGCGCTCTCACGTATGGTGTTGAATGACTGGGTGTGTTTTTAACACTGCGTGGTACTCAAACTACCTCTGTATTTTCACTAAACATTGTCCCTTGTGTATGGGTGTGTGAGGTGCCTTTAAAACAACATTGCTGTGTGTCGTACTTACAAGTTATGTGACGGGAAAGTGCACGCACACACGCACACACACACACACACACACACACACGGAATACAAATTCGCATTTTGCTGTTCGTTGGAGACGCTCTATTAGATTCAGTCGATCATAAATACTCGAATGACTCTAGAGGCTTCATCGTGCAGCTTCTTTCCTCGTTGTCGGTTAACATAAACATAGAAGACATTTATGCTTCATCGTCTCCCACCGGTCAGTCGTTTCATGTCACTCCTTTACAGTCGCCTTGACTCTATGATTGTTAATGTTTGTGATGAACAAAATCGTTGAATAAACTCACAAATATTCCACTAACGAAAAAAAAAAAAAAAAAAAAAACGTGAAAGCTTGTTAACGACAAGCCAACATTTATGATCCGAGCGATAACTTTAACCGTCGTGATGTATTTAACTAACTTGTGTGTCGATTTCTCGAAAATAAAGAATCTCATTCGGAAGTAAAGAAGTGCTGCGTTGTTTACTACTGACGGAGTGAGCAGATACATCGTCACGCGCCGAACTCGGGACTGGGAACAAATTCCCGAGTAGGAATTCCTAGTTAAAAAAGAGGCATTTCCTTTGTTTTTGTTTTTCGAGTCAGAAGTTGGAAATACATGAGGCACGAGTTTTAGTCAAACGCAGCATGAAACGGTGGTTAGCGAAAAAGACTAGTTAGGTTAGCCGATGTTTAACCGTTTGAAAAGGCGGAAGGACATGGAAGTGTTTCCGAATTGCATATTCATGCATCCTCGCTTTTTAAGAAGAATAAAGACATCAACATGTTTAAGATGCTTTGGCAGTTATTTAGCGTGCACCCAAAAATCAAATCGGGTGTTTCTGGGCTTTTTGTACCTGTCCCCTAATGTACTTTTATTATAATCAGTATAATGTTTTTACCTAATTGTTATAATCTTTAATCGTTCTGTTAGCTCTTCTTTTTCCTATAGACACACATTATTCTAATTTCAGAGACAAGCTTATTAGTGTTAGTCGATAGAATATGTTACATAAGTTAAAAAAAACAAAACAAAACTAATTAATAATAATTACAGATTTCAGACGGGATTAAAATGATCAGACGGCTGCTGAGGTTGGCGAAAAACAGTACAGCCCTATTCGGACAGGATTAAATGTACACGGGATTCTGAGGTAACTTCATTTTATTCTTCCTGGGATTTTAGATCGGCCAGGTTTCTGTCCGTCCTCCGCCGAGAAAATTACAGGCCTACTGTTCCCCACCAAACTCAACCCTCGTCTGATCATTTTAGTCCGGATACACGTTTGCGATTTTCTATGCAGATGCCACCTTGTGTTGAAAAAGAAAATGACTGCTGCTACTTGTTGTATTTAGTCTTGTAGCACGCGCATCAGTGTCCCTCCGCCAGGTATTAAACACTTCCCGAGTCACCAAACGAAAAACGTAAGCTTCTTGTACACTCCGTGATTATCTTTTTATCACATTTTCCGAATTGTTCCTGGAATCTCAGTCCTGCAAACTGAAATAAGAGCCAGCAACTCTTCTCTACTCCGGCGCCTCTCCCACCGCCGTGCTGTGAACGGGGCATGATCGTACGACTGCATGACGCAAACGTCCAAGCTCTTAGAAAACACAGCCCGCTTAAAAACTCACCGCTCCTGTGGTTATTACATTGCTGCCCGGACGCAAGCCCCCCGATAAATTAATCCGGCCCGAATTGGGGTTAAACCTGTAAATTCCTCAGAGGAGAACGGAGAATAAAGCCGACATGGCCGATCCGGATGGAAAGAAAATCCTAGAGGAGCTCCTGTAAAACAGGAAACTACCCCAGGACCCTATGTACATGTAATGTAATGTAATCCCGTCCGAATAGGGCTTTAAAACTCTTTCCATATTCAGTCAGTTGTCTAAGCTACGGTCAAATTCGGCGGAGATATAGAGAACGTTACGCTTCACGGCCATCATGCTGACTTCCTGTTTTGAAAGGAAATACACCAACACACCGAGTCAAACCACAATATACAAAGCATTACATGAGGAATTTAAAAAAAAAAATTAAAAATTGCGTTTTTGTTTTCCTTTTAATTATTAGAAACTTTACTATTTGTAAAAAAAATGACATATTCAGGACTCAGTTTACACAGACACTGATGGCTATTTGTTTTTATTTGAAACTGCTTATGTTTGAATGTCCACATTTTATTTTTTTTATTTAATCCTTCTGAAGATTTTATGTGCCATATAAAATTTCTAGTTTATGAATAATTCTAAAACTTAATCTTATTGAATTGTGCCTGATGTTCTGCTGTCAGTTTTAGTTTCATTAGTTAGTTTTATTTTATTGTTTACAAACCTTACACCGGTCTAGTCTCAGAAAGGCTTTTACTGTTTAATGATATTTAATTTAATCTTGGTTGTGGAAGAAACACGTCTCAATAAGCTACTGTTAGTCAGATTTAAAAAAAAAATGTTTAGGTATATAGCGCTAATAATAATATTAATGATAAATATTTGCAGTGATGTGTGATCTCGTCGTCAGAAACTAGCAGGTTAGCAAAGCAAGCTTAGGCCTCTGTTAAAGCTAAAGCAGCGTATTATGTTTAGCTCGCGAGTTTAACCACAATGCTAAGACCGTGATACCATGGTAACATCAATAATAATTTCGGTAATTAACCTAAATTTAACTGAAATTAGCCGTTTTCTCTTTAGTTTAGATCTCCGTGGCAGCGAAATACCGTTAAACCTAACGGCTAGCAAAGCTGGGGGAAAAAAAAAAAAACACCCGAATTAGCAAAGCGCTAAAAACGTACCATGTACCAAGTGCCGAGAATAATCGTCCCCGTCCTGACATGGCAACATCCACAACATCTTGTTGTGTAAAGTCTATCGCGACTCGGTTTAAAATGCATGTCGGTGCCCAGATTATGAAGAAACATCAAGAAAAATATAACTCTGTAATAAATCCTCCGCTGTAAACAGCACCGCTCCGACAACCGCCGCCTCCAGCTTGCTCTATTCTGTCTCTCGCTCTCTCACCCACTCACTCCTATTCTCACAAATCCCGCCCCCCTTTCATCATCATTGGCTGAAAGCGTTCCGATTATGGACTGCGATTGGTCAAAACCCAAGCGTGAGGTAAAACATTCCAGCCAATCATACAAAGGACTATGAATGCGGATGGGGATAAGAATAAAGCCTCCAAGCGACTTCATGGAAAGAAATGGGGCGTGGTCAGGGCAATAGAGGAGCGCTGCGTTTGTTCCAGGAGGGAAGAGGAATTCACTGAAGTCTTACTTTTCTAGAAACTGTGGACAATAAACCCAAGGTTATGCAGGCAGAGAGTACCGTGCTTATAAACACACATTTAGCCTATAACATCCTGGAGGGACTGTTATCCGGTACAGCCAGTTATATAGGAAATTAAAATAAAATCTATAAAAGGACAGAGGAATTATTATTATGAGTAGTAGTAGTAGTAGTGTTATTATATTATTATAGTGCTACAACAATAATAATAATAATAATGATTTAGTTTTATTGGTAGACCAGATGTGTATTAGAAATAAATAAATAAATAAATAAATAATGCACACAATCTATGGATTGTACATACAGGTTTGCATAAGTGATCATTTAAAAAAATAATAAACATTAAAAAAGTGTATCTGAAATTCATTAATTCATTTCTTTTCTTTCTTTCTTTCTTTCTTTCTTTCTTTCTTTCTTTCTTTCTTTCTTTCTTTCTTTCCCTCAGATAAAATATATTATTTTATCATATATCATATCATATCATATCATAAAATAATTAAATAAAATACAAATAAAGCACCCAGTGTATACATTTTATACAAGTTTACTGATATGTTAATTTAAAAAAAAAAATCATTTAAAATGATATATTATGTATTATAATTCTGTGTATATATAATTATAATTATAATTTATTACAGTACTGTGAATTTCCTTTTTTTTGTGTGTATTTCTCATACTGAATAGTTTTAGATCTTCAAACAAAACACAACATAAAACAAAGGCAACCTGAGTAAACACACAATGCAGTTTTTATTTTTTAAATTTATTTTATTGAAGTAAAAAAAAAAAATGCTATCCAACACCTATCACCAATGTGAAAATCTAATTGACCCCTTAAACATAAAATCTGGTTGTGCCAGAAATAACTGCAACCAAACGTTTCTGATAACTGGAGATCAGTCTTTCACTTACTTCTAGGACTAGGATTTACTCCTATACTTTGGATCATTGTCTTGCTGCATAATCCAGTTGTGCTTGAGTTTCAACTTATGGACTGAAGGCCAGACATTCTGCTTTAGGATTTTCTGGTAGAGAGCAGAATTCATGTTTCCCTCAATTATTGCAAGTTGTCCAGGCCCTGAAGCAGCAAAACATCCCCACACCATCACACTTCCACCACCATGCCTGACCATAGGTATGATGTTCTTTTTGTGGAATCCTGTGTTTGGTTTACGTCAGATGTAACGGGACCCCTGTCTTCCAAACATTTCCACTTTTGACTCATCAATCCACAGAACATTCTCCCAAAAGGTTTCAGGACCATCAAGGTGTGTTTTGGCAAAATTCAGACAAGCCTTAATGTTCTTCTGGGTTAGCAGTGGTTTTCACCTCGCCACTCTTCCATGGATGTCGTTTTTGCCCAGTGTCTTTCTGATAGTGGAGTCATGAACAGTGACCTTTATTGATTCATGAGAGGCCTGTAGGTCCTTTGATGTTGTCCTTGGCTCTTTTGTGACTTCCAGGATGAGTAGTTGCTGTGCTCTTGGAGGAGTTTTGGAAGGTCGGCCACTTCTGGGAAGGTTTACTACTGTGCCAAGTTTTTCCATTTGGAGATAATGGCTCTCACTGTGGTCCTTTGGAGTCCCAGAGCCTTTTAAATAGTTTTGTAACCTTTCCCAGACTGATGTGTTTCAATCACCTTCTTCCTCATAATTTCTGGAATTTCTTTCAACTTTGGCATAGTGTGTTAACCAACTTTATGTTGTTGAAAAAGTTCTACTTAAGTGTTGATTTGATTGAACAGGGTTTGCAGTAATCAGACCTGGTTGCATCTAGTCCAGCTGAACCCCATTATGAATGCAGTTTCATAGATTTGGGGAATTAGTAACCAAGCGGGCAAATACATTTTCACACAGGCCCAGTTGGTATTGGATAACTTTTTTTGCTTCAATAAATAACATTATCATTTACAAACTATATTTTGTGTTTACTCGGGTTGTCTTTGTCTTAGCTTAGATTTTGTTTTAATTTCTGAAACAATTTAGTTTGAGATTTACACAAAATCAGAATAAATCATTTATATTCATTTCTATAACATCACATTTATTATTCCTTTCCTGGTCATATCTCCAGGTCTGATATTTACATCTATATTACTTTGTCTATGTGATAACAAGAGGTCGTGTTTTTCATGTACAGGTGCAACAGTCAACATAGTGATGAAGCATGATCCACTAACAGAGTTCTCTTAAAGGGACAGATTGTAATTTATGAACGTGTTTCTAGACCTGTGCTAATGACAAAATTGTAAAAACACTTTAGAAAACGTGTGATTGGCAATACTGTCATGCAAAGGAACTGCCTAGTTTCTTCTTTTCAGGCTTTTGGTTATTATTTATCCAGACAGGAAATTAATTTCGTCCAAAGTCTGAGCAGAGCTGCTCAACTCAGACACTTTTTCCCCCTAAAAGTCAACTCAGATGTAGTTTTCAGGGCGATTGGTGGAAAGACTAACTGTTATTTATATCTGTAGTCAGCTGGCGTCTGGACAAGCTAGTGGTGCTGCACGAACTTGAACTTTTTTATTATGGCTCTCTGGTTATCTTCGTGGTAATGGATGACACAGTGGTGCACAAGTGTGCAACTCCATATTGAGTCGAATAAAAAATGAAAATTTGAAAGGCTTTTCATTTTTTTTAAAACTCTTTTTACCAGAGGCCAAAAAATTTAATTTCCGGGGTATGCTTGGTTCAGCATTGAATTTATTTGAGATGTCACACTCCACATGGTTCATGGGAGTGGTTCATATAAAAGTAGACACTCAGGGCTTTAAGAATTTTACAGTGTTTTACTATCAAAATAACTTTAGTTGTGCTGTCTGTTTTATCTCTATACCAGTGTTATTATGGAGAGGTGTGAATTGTTTGCCCAGCAGGGGGCTCACACCTCCCCTTTCCCATCTCCCTGCTCACCAGCAGCTAAACACAGAGTCACGATACTCTACACACAGAAACCCAACAGTGTCCTCACTAATCTTATAACTGACTTGCAGCGATAAAATAATTCATTTTATTGATACTGATTGAAAATGTCTGATAAGCTGCTGGTAGAATGGAACACCAGTTTACTGCGAGAAAGGGTTAAAGGCTGATAAGTGTTGATTTATTTTAAATGTTATTTTGGTCCTGCCATTAAGTTATTTTTATATAAAAAGCATTGATGTAGGGAATAAAACTCTTGTAGACATGCTATCATAGGAAAATATGGAAAAACTAAGTGATGGTGTGATAAAGCTGCGTTACTGTTACCACCCTGAAAGTTGATCAGTTTCCTATTACAGTACTTCCAGAAGTGTTTTATTCCTTTTACAACACAATAATTTGCCAATGTTATAGACTTTTACATTTATGGCATTTGGCAGACGCCCTTATCCAGAGCGACTTACATTTGTTTCATTTCATTTGAGCAGTTGAGGGACTTGCTCACTTGCCCAGCAGTGGCAGTGGCAGCTTGGCAGTGCTGGGAATTAAACTAACGACCTTCTGATCAGTAGTCCAACATCTTAACCACTGAGCTAGCACTGCTTACTTTATAGCAGCAATAAACTATTTATTTCTTGAAGTTAATGATATGCTTCATAAAAATGCAGATTGTCATCTTAGATAACCTAGAGAGCGTAAACTCCTCTGTCCTGAAGCTGTCCGAAAACTTACAAAAAAGCTATAGCTTTACCTCGGGATGTTACAAAGCGCTGACACTGGAGACTCCTTCCATAAATGTAAAAGAAATGCTTACAGCTTTCAGTAGCTTACGGAAAACGTCACCTCATTAATGATCGCACTCAATTTTTAAAATCTGTTTATTATTAGGTTTACGTTATGTGGACCATCCTTCATCCACACAAGTCATTGTGTCTGTTACTATAGAAACGATAACATATTAGAACGGTAATATAAACCCGTCATGTGCAGCTTCACCATTGTCAGCGCTGCTGTTATAGAAAATGAATCAACACCTTCTGACCAGTCAGATTCTACAGTTATCATTAGTCTTTGTCAAAGTTTGAATCATTTTGTAAAATGTTATGAGCAATATGAGCAATCATTTTTTAAATGTTCTAAGGGTAATAATCATTTTGGAGCTGATTCATCTCTACTATTAGTGTATTTGGTTTGATTTTTAGAAAATATCTAGATAATTCAGTGGCAGCACATCTCAGATAAACCTTTTTTACTTCAGCCTGTGACAGTGGAATGCGCAATTAATGCCTCTGTCAACTAAAACTCAAACTTACTTTTATAACAGTTCCTGAACAGAAATCAGGAACTGAACAGATCTGAAGAGCTAAAGTACATCCTTGTAGAACGGCAATGCTCAGCGATATCTTATCTGGCTCCTGATATAGACGGATTATAAATTGGTCACGCACATGTCTGGAGTCGCCTGTGTTTAATGAATCCATCAGACAACATGAAGCTCGAGCTCCTGCTGGTGTTTGCTGTTTTGCTCTGTGTGGACTGCATGCCGTTGTCCAGCACGGGGAGGAGGAAACATAACAAGCTGCTACTAATATCGTTCGATGGTTTCAGATGGAACTATGATCAAGATGTTCATACGCCGAATATGGACCAGTTGGTGCAAGAAGGAGTGAAGGCAAAATACATCACACCACCGATGATCACCATGACCTCTCCGTCACACTTCACCACTATAACCGGTAAGAAAAAAAAATGTGTGAAACATCATGTGAAGTGTAAATGTTACGTGTAAATCATTACATTCACATGACTTGTCTGTAAAGGTTATAGAGACTGTCACACTGCAAAAATCAGCCCAGGAATTAGCTTTAAAGTCTCGTAATATGTTCAGAATAAAAATGCATCTACTAGTATTATGACATAGAATGATACATAAATAAAATATAGCTATAAACAAGTGTTGTTTGGAAATCTTATACAAATAAATGGCAAAAATGAAGCTAAAACAAAATTATCCAGCTCGTGCTTGTATACTTCACATTTAATTTCTTTAATAGCCTTGCTATATATATATATATATATATATATATATATATATATATATATATATATATATATATATATATATATATATATATATATATATATAGCAAAAATACTGAGTAAATGCATTATTACAGTATACACACTCACCCTCCACTTTAATAGGAAAACCTGTACACCTGCACATTGATACAGTGATCTAATCAGCCAATCATGTGTCAGCAGCGCGGTGCATAAAATCATGCAAACCAGTCTGGTCATCTTTCTCAGATCTCTCTCATAAATGAGGTGTATCAGCCTGCAGACCCATCGCACGCATGATGTTTTTTTGTTTTTCGCACCATTCTGTGTAGACTCCCACACTGTGTGAAACTCCCAGGAGATCAGCAGTTTCTGAAATATTTTCAAACCAGCACATCTGGTTAAAGTCACAGAGATCACACTTTTTCTTCATCCTGATGTTTGATGTGAACATTAACTGAAGCTCTTGACCTGAATCTGCATGATTTTACGCGTTGTGCTGATTCCACATGATTGGCTGATTAAATAGCTGCATTAATGAGCGGGTGTACAGGTGTTCCTAACAAAGTGGATGGTGAGTGTATATAATAGATGTGTCTGATTTTAACTTTAGTGCTCAATAAATTAACTGTACAGAACTGTCTTTCACCACGGATCATCATTTCATTCTTCTTACTTCTTATTTTATTCATTCGTACAGCTTTCAGAAACACTCAGTGTTCCACCACAACTGTGCAGTCAGTAATACTGTATATGCACAATGTGTTACATAAGTATTCACCCAATCCAAAATATGATGATTTATCCCCTTGTTCAATATTATGGGCTATTTTGTGTAGATTCATGGGGGTGGGGTGGGAGAGAATACTTATGCGTGGCACAATACCCGATATTAAACTTCATGGGTTAGACTTATATTTCAGAATTCCTAAAAGTTTACTGTACACATCATTTATAGTAGTTACTCTATAACATAATTAAATAATAATCAGGGATTGGATAGCATGGAATCGTGGTCCTTGCTGATAAAGGTGGCAGTTATGTTTTCACTCCAGTATATATGTAAAATAATAATGAAATAAAATAAATGCATAAGTATAAGTATGTGCTCAATTGCCAGGTTATCCAAGTTACCAGACATGAGCTATTAAAACCAGCACAAGCTTGTCCTAATCTTATCTCTGATAAGATTTTTTAAAACTGAGTTTATAGTCTCTTCTGATTTAAAAAAAACAACCAAACTTCCTAATCAGAGCAATGAACAGATGCTATCACTGGTTATGTAACTAATCATTTGTTTATGTGCTGATTAATTTCACATTATCTTTAGCTACAGACTTTAGCTGCATGTTCAAGGTCATGAGGTTCCTGATCAAGGCTATGAAGTCAAAAGATATTCAAAGCTTATATAGTTCTCATTTTGGTTGCTAATGTTCATGTTTTGCAACGTTTAATCATTTAGTAACATTACAGAACAAAGAATAAAAGAGGAATGACTTTACTCTGATTGTTCCCTAACTGCACCATGATTTTTTTTTTTTTTCACAAAATAAGGAATTAGGAACATTCAGTGTCATGCTTATATAGGAAAATAATCAGTTTATACTTTTTTCATGTTGTGGAACATCCTCAAATAAGTTAGTTCAGCTTATCATTTACATTACGGCTATAAACAATCGTTCGCTCACCAGGTCTTCTGATTTCATAAAGCTTGTGTAAGAATTTGTGAATTATCTCTGCATGCATGCGCTTTCCCATGAACCTCAGTGTCATTACAGTCAGCACTTTCCTATTTATACAGGGAGATGGATAGAGGATCACGGCGTTGTCCATAACATGATGTTTAATTCCACATCTCTGTTGAAGTTAACTCATAAGAACACGCTGAAACGATCTGCGTGGTGGGACAACGGGGCTTTGCCTTTATGGATAACAGCTCAGAATCAGGTGAGCAATCATCCATCCATCCATTTTCCATACCGCCTATCCTACACAGGGTCGCGTGGAACCTGGAGCCTATCCCAGGGAACTCGGGGCACAAGGCAGGGGGGCCAACCCATCAGAGGGCACAATCGCACACACACACACTAAAGACAAAATGGAAATGCCAATCGACCTACAATGCATGTCTTTGGACTGGGGGAGGAAAACCGGAGTACCCAGAGGAAACCGCCAAAGGACGGGGAGAACATGCAAACTCCACGCACACAGGGCGGAGGCGTGATTCAAACCCCCAACCCTGGAGAAGCCACCGAGCCCCCCAGTGAGCAATCATTTAAAGCCAAATTGGTTGTTTATATCTTAATATTGAGATGAATATTAAGATTCCACAGTCAGTACAGAAACGAGCACGGTTTTTGTCAGAAAGAAAACAGCTGAGCCCAAAAAGGTTTGCATTTTTGGGATGAAACTTTATGTCCCTATATAATTATAGATTTTTATATATTATATAAATATATAAATCATATATATATATATATATATATATATATATATATATATATATATATATATATATATATATATATATATATATATATATATATCATTTTGTTATATTATTTTGTATATACAGTATTACATTTTATGAATATATACATACATATATTTAAAAATATAACATGCATATACAGTACAATACAATATACTACTATAGCTTAAACAAAGTGATAATTAAATATGACCTGCAAACAAGACAACTATCTATTTTTTTTTTTATCATAAGCAGTCAGAGTTTTTTCTATAACCACCTCTGTCTCCAGACCTGCTTTATTTATTTATTTATTTATTTATTTTTAAATAACTATTCATATTCTAATATACAGTATTTTATACTTATATTTTTTTGCTACTTATAATAATGACATCTGACCTCTGCGAAACCTAACACGTCTTATTGGAATACATTACATTTATGTGACGTATTCATTTTTTTCTCTACAAACTGTTGCACTAATTTGTACTTGAAATTTTGACAGGGCCTGAAGACGGCGTCGTATTTCTATCCCGGAGGTGGAGTGAATTACAGCGGGCAGGCTGTGGACAGGTCCCTGGTGGAGGCGGAAGGTCACCCTGATGCTAACGAGACGGAGTGGCGGCAGAAGATCGATACCGTTATGGGATGGTACACCGAGGAGAATTTCGACTTTGTTACCCTGTACTACGGAGAACCGGACAACGTGGGCCACAGAGTAGGACCAGAGACCGAAGAGAGAAAGAAGATCATTGAGCAGATCGACCGCCTCATAGGCTACCTGAGAGAGTCGATCCAGAAGAACAATTTATCCGATCACCTCAATGTCATCATCACCTCGGATCACGGCATGACCACCATTAAGAAAAGTCCAGCGGTGAAAGAAATAAAGCTGTCAGAGTACATTAATTTTGTACAACTCACCCACTTTGACATACTGGACTATGGAGGTTTTGGGATGATAAGACCCAGGGATGGGAAAGTCCAGGAGGTTTATGACAAGCTGAAGAACGCACATCCAAACCTTACTGTTTACAAGAAGGAGGAGATTCCCGAAAACTTCCACATCGCAAAAAACAGCCGAATTCAAGATATTGTTCTTATTGGAGACTTAGGTTTCAACTTGAACTCGGTAAGCTGTGTGAGCTCTTACTATAAATTATTCATAGCAAAAAAAATAAATAAATTTTTGTAAAATAACAATCAAGTGAAAATTGCTTCAATAAAACCAAATTTATCTAAAAAATAAATTATATATACATAATATGTACAAAATATTAATATAATAAATAAATAAATATAATGCATATTTTATATGCATTATATTTATTTATAAAATAAAATATTTTATCCGCTGCATTAGTGATTAGCGTGTCAGTAGAAAAAAGAACAAATATAAATAAATATCTCAATATAAGAAATAAAAGACCTGAGAGAGTGGTTATAGGAAAATAATCAACAACAGGAAGAGTGTGATGCAGTCCAGTGTGATGTTGATTAATTTCCCACAACACCACATGGTGACGTTTTATTCCTCTTATACCACAGCAATTTGTTAACAATTAATTTTTTTTTTATTGATTAAAGAACAATGTCGTACTTTTTATTTATTATCAGTTTATAGTTACATTTAATGTTGTGGAACAATGATGGGGCGGTGTGATGTGGCCCGACATCGATTATTTTCCTATAACAGCACATCCTGAAGTGTTTTATTCCTCTTACACCACAACAATGTGCCAATGTTTGTTTGTTTGTTTGTTTTATTTAGTATGACGCAATACTTTTTATCCATTTATAGTTACATTAATATTGTAGAACATTTTCACAACGAGATATAAGTATTTGTTTACCTCTTT
>CM042547.1:18431367-18533867 GCA_023630585.1 Cranoglanis bouderius
ACTGCATGACCCACTTTCTCTTGAGATTCAGTTCACAGACAGTTGTCCTGATATTCTCCTTTAGAATTCGCTGGTATAATTCAGAATTCATTGTTCCATAAACAATTGCAAGCTGTTCTGGTCCAGATGCAGCAAAACTGGCCCAAACCATGATACTACCACCACCATGTTTCAAAGATGGGATAAGGTTCTAATGCTGGAATGCAGTGTTTTCTTTTCTTCAAGCATAACGCTTCTCATTTAAACCAAAAAGTTCTATTTTGGTCTCACCTGTCCACAAAACATTTTTCCAATAGCCTTCTGGCTTGTCCATGTGATCTTTAGCAAACTGCAGGAGGGCAGCAATGTTCTTTTTGGAGAGCAGTGACTGCAACCCTGCCATGTACGTACACCATTGTTGTTCAGCGTTCTCCTGATGGTGGACTCATGAACATTAACATTAGCCAATGTGAGAGAAGTCTTTAGTTGTTTAGAAGTTACCCTGGGTTCCTTTGTGACCTCGCAGTCTATTACACGTCTTGCTCTTGGACTGATGGTTGGATGGTTGGATGATGTTGGTAGACCACTCCTGGGAAGGGTAACACTGGCCTTGAATATCCTCCATTTGTACATAATCTGTCTGACTGTTGATTGGTCGAGTCCAAACTCTTTAGAGATGGTTTTGCAACCTTTTCCAGCCTGATGAGAATCAACAAACTCTTTTTCTTAAGTCCTCAGAAATCTCCTTTGTTCGTGCCATGATACACTTCCACAAACATGTTGTGAAGATCAGACTCTGATAGATCCCTGTTCTTTAAATAAAACAGAGCGCTCACTCACACCTGATTATCATCCCATTGATTTAAAACACCTGACTCTAATTTCACCGTCAAATTAACTGCTAATCCTAGAGGTTCACATACTTTTGCCACCCTCAGATGTGTAATATTGGATCATTTTCCTCAATAAATGACCAAGTATAATATTTTTGTCTCGTTTGTTTAATTAGGTTCTCTTTGTCTACTGTTAGGACTTGTGTGAAAATCTGATGATGTTTTAGGTCATATTTATGCAGAAATTCTTTCAAGCACCACTGTAGATAGATGGAAGCAGGGATTAAGTACAGTGTTACTTAAGTAATTATTATAAATGTAGAAAATTGGTGGCAACATGTAAAAGCATTACTGAGATATGCCTTTATTTCCTGTTGGTGACAAAGCTGTCAAATTTGTTTACAAACAAGTCTGAGAAACAAGGTTGGTTCGAGTTGGTCTCACAATGCTGTCATTTGTCATTTGGGCCGAGACGTGTCATGTGACATCATCACAACGCGCATTCAGCCAGAGCCCTCTTTGATTCACGTGCATCGAACATGAGTAACTAAAAGGTCTCATTTACCAACAAACATCACTTTGAAAGACCGTGCAAAACTATTTTGTGCAATTGCAATTTCATCAATTCAAGTAGTTTTTTGCCAAAAAAAAAAAAAAAAAAAGGCACAAAAAACTCAAACGCAAATTACATTGCAAATTTTGGAGAAAAAAACCCAGCATTTTTGGCCGCAACAATCACAAAAACTCCACAAAATCCTGTGTGGACTGATTGATTGATTCATTCATCTTCAGTAAGCGTTTTATTCTGGTCAGTGTTGCTGTGGATCCAGAGCCTATCCCAGGAACACTAGACAGAACTGCGGGAATATACCTCGGACAGGATGCTAGTCTATTACAGAGCACAAGGCACACACTTATTCACACCTTGAGGGAAATTTAGAGTCACCAATCCACCTACTGGCCAGTTTTTTTTCAGATATGACAGGAAATCAAAGAACCCAGAGGAAACCCACATGGACAGGGGAAGAACATGCAAAGGAACCAGGTACACTGGAGATGTGAGGTGGCAAAGATACACTGGGTGAAAGTGATTTGAGGAAGGTTTCAATCTTAAGTCGTATTTCGTCACACAGCTTCACGCATAAACAAATAAAAGTATTATGTTAGTGCAGCATTTAAATGTATGTTACTGTATGTATGTAGAAGAGGGCAGATGGATTCCAGGTTTTCACTTACTGTCACATTACACAATATAACCGTTTATTGTTTTGGTTTTTTTTCTCTTTTTAATGCATTTATTTAACCTATTCTGAAAATTTCCCTCCATACTTAATGCTTCAGTTAGTAATTTCTAACAGACAAAGAACAACAGTCACTGTACATAAAGGAAAGACAATGTTTGTGGATGAACGGCTGCTGGATGACGTCAGGTCCCTAATCATAAGTATTAGTGGATGAAGTGTTTAACAGCCACGAGATCGCTTCTTAAGTCACTAAAATGTTAAACTACAAAAGCATCTTAATACTTTGTATAAATATCACTAACAAAATACACACAGAAGTCGATATATATGTTCTGCTATTTAGACATTTCATATACAAAATACATCCGATAGAAAATTACCCTTAGTTTTCTGGAATAAAGATCAAAATAATAGTTCCTTGAGCTGATAACACGACACAACTGTACAAAATACAATTTCCTTGATTATGATTTCATTATTTGTTTTTTAGCCTGAACAATCCTTTTTTTTTTCTTAAATCACCGTTAAACAGTTACATAAAAAAAAACAAACATATTATTTAACATTATAGATGCAAAGTTATATAAATCAGACATTCATAGAAAAATATTCCCTAAGTTATTACAAAAGTTGCTCTGAAAACTTTGCTCTATTATAGGGAAATGATCAACAGTGAGCGGAGGTCACGTAGTCTGTGTTCAATCTACATTCAGACTCCTTAATGAAAAAACACATTACTCATGTTATGTTGTTACAGCATGTATGACATATCACGACACCCTAAAAACAAGAAAGGCTAATATTACATTCACGTCATACCTTTGGTTATTGTGTAATAATAAACAGTCCATTGGATTTGGAATAGATTTGGCTATATAAGTGGTGCCCCTTCAAAAAAAAAAAAAGAAAAAAAAAAGTTCTTATCGCCAGTCATCGTCTCTCTCGTTCTCTGGCTCGATCATGTACTCCTCAGCTTCGCTATCATCCTGAAACCTCTCCGTCTCTGCTGCCTTGAGCCTGGCCATCGCCGCCAGCCGCTCCGCTTCCTCTCTCTGCCGCTGAGCCGCTGCTTTCTTCTCCTGCTCGGCGTGGCTCTTCATGTGCGCGCTGCGACTCTTTACCTTGTAGAACACCCTGATGGAAAACAGTCCGAAGGTGTTATTTGAAAGTTCTGAAATCCAGGCCTTTTCCTTAAACCGTAAACATTTACACCATGACACTGATGAATTCTCGATTCTGATTGGACAGAAGCTGTTGATTACTTTTCTATAACTGCAGCTCTGACAGTAGTTATTGTACGTCACGGTTGCGCCGAACACGGCACAGGACTATAACTCCCATCAGCCCCTGCACCTCACATGATCGCGACACTCACGTCACATGACACATTTCATGACACGTCACATTTAATGAGCACTGGTATTTACGTCACGTCTCGTACAGCACTCTGTGCCTAGCTTTTGTCTTCTGCTGTCGGTGTCATTGCACTTGTCATGTCCACGTTGCTGTTTCACAACTTACAATGTTGGAAATGTTGGTACAAGGGTGTAGGAATACCACTAAGCTATTTTGTCTTCCCTCCAGATTAGGTTTAGTGCTGGATTGTTAAGAGTGTTTACTAAAGAGGTGGGTGACTCAGCTGTTTGCACAGTCAGGAGAAGTTCATTCCACCTCCTGCCTGCCAGAACAGAAAACAGACTTGATTCATGACTTCCCGGTGTCTTGAGGAACGGTGGGTTGGGTCGAGTAATACGTGTTGCTCTAAGGGAACAGAGTACAGTGCGGGGATTGATAAGCGTCTCGAGATAAGTGTAGATTGATCCAGTTTTTGCTTCTTTAGGCAAGCATCAGCGTTTTACAATTTGATATGGACGGCCGTAAACCCAGCAGTGGGATAATGTAGGAGAACTTGAACTTGGATATTGAAAACAAGTCATGCAGCTGCATTCTGTTGAACGGAGACTTGCCAGGATTAAGTTGTAGTCAAATCTCGAGATAACGTGAGGCTAAACAGACACTCGAGTGAAGAGAAACAGCTGGATCCTCCTTAGATTGTGAAGGAGGAAACCAACATGGCTAATTTGGTCTGCATGAAAGCTGGTTATCTAGAACCAGACCAAAATTTCTTCAGATGGTACGAACAGGGAGGTGACATGGAAATGCACCTTTTTTATATACCTTTTTTCCATTCAAAAATGATGTGGCAGAGGTAAAGCTGGACCACAAAGCTTATATGAATTATACTGGTTAGATGTTTGTACTGTTGATTGTAAAATTTGGAAAACATGATGTAAAATGGTTATTAACCAATATAACATACAGTCCTCACCAAAAGTATTGGAACAGCAAGGCCAATTCTATTGTTCTATCGCTATACATTATAAGACATTTGGGTATGAGATAAAAAGATGAATATGACACAACAGATCAGAATTTCAGCTTTCATTTCCTTATATTTACATCTAAACAACTTAGAACATGGCACATTTTGTTTGAACCCACACATTTTTTAAAGTGATCAAAAATTTAAAAACTGCTGTTGTTTTCCTTGGCCGACCTGTTCCATGTCTGGTTCTTAGTACACCAGTGGTTTCTTTCTTTTTCAGGACAAATCCAAATCGTTGTATAGGCTATGCCCAATGCTTGCGCAACGGCTCTGACAGATTTTCCGTTTTTTCTCAGCTTCAAAATGGCTTGCTTTTCTCCCATACACAGCTCTCTGGTCTTCATGTTGGCTTATCCTTTTTAACAACGAATGCAGTCTTCACAAGTGAAACTGGAGGCTAAAACCAAGAGCAGATGTTCCGAGCTGTTAATTCTTTAAACGTTCAATCTAACAGGACACATCTGGGCAGCAAGAAAGACCAGATCAGTCACGTGTTCCAATATTTTTGATCACTTCAAAAAATAATAATAATAATAATTGGTGGGATCAAACAAAAAGTGCCATGTTCTAAGTTGTTTGCCACATCTAGATGTAAATGTGAGGAAATGAAAGCTGAAATTCTGATCTGTCGTCTCATGTTCATCTTTTGATCTCAAACCCAAATGTCTTCAGTGTATAGCGAAAACAACAGAACTGGCCTTGCTGTTCCAGTAGTTTCAGAGGGGACTGTACCTGCTGATGTGGTATTCAAACAAATTGTAAATCATTTGAAAAGGCTCAAAACTGAAGCCGTAACCTCGGACATACTTGAAACTCTGACTAATGAATTCTGTCTGAATAATGAATTTATCGTGCCTTACATAATGAAATGATGAATATTGAATACATTTAATAAGTGCATGAAACTACGTTACAGTACTCTACAGGTTAACACAAAAATTAAATAATAAGGGCTCCTGAGTGGTGCAACAGAAATGTAGGAGGGACTGGTTTCTCTCATTCTCTCTCTCTCTCTCTCTCTCTCTCTCTCAGAGATGGACAGTAACAAAGTACATTTACTTGAGTACTGTACTTAAGTACACTTTTTGAGTATCTGTACTTTACTTGACTATTATTTTTTCTGGAAACTTGTGACTTTAACTTCACTACATTTGAAAGTCAAATATCGCACTTTTCACTCCACTACATTTCTATCGAGGTCCTCGAGTCGAAAGCCTTTACTATGTAGCAGCTTTGAAAATCAGTGGACGATCTTTTTTTCTTCTCTAAAACATGATCGTTTTTTGCAGGTGACAGACGGCCTATCAGTAATCACTTTTTTCTGAAAAAGGTCAGACATTCTTTTCGTTTTAAATGTTTGCTTTGTTTGCCGAAAACAAATCACAACGCAAATCACAACCTTCAAAAACTAATTTCTTGTGAAAGCTTGAAATTGTCTGTGCTTTAGAGCTAAAGTTCCGGTATGAAGTCTGGTCGGTCAAATGATTTATGGATTTGCCCGCCGAGGTGCCGTAGCCTTGTGGATACACCGCTTACGCATAGGTAAGGTTCGACAGTGACGTTAGTTAGCATGCAAAAGCGTGAATTCAAATGTAAATAATAGTTCAATAAGTTAATATCTTGTAACTTTGTCGTTGTTTTTTTTTTTTGTTACCTTGCATAATTACTATAGTTATGTGTAGAGCTGCACGATTAATCATAAAAAGATCGCGATCTCGATTCAAACACCCACACGATCTCTTTCCTAAATGATAACGATTCGCCTGTCTATTAAACCTTAATCACACCGGATCATTCAGATCTGCGTTGGTGCTGCCGCTGAGCCACAGAGAGAGCGCTTATCATTTCTATAGGTTTTGTAACATTCTAAATGCTCTTTATTCCACAAATACTACAAGCTAGTCAGTGTATTCAGTAGGTTGCTTTAGAGGCATACGGTATGGTAAATATTACATACAACAATGCAACAATAATAAAACAATGCGTTGACCTAAAAAAAGAAATTTACTTTTGATACTTAAGTACTTTCAAAAGCAAGTATTTCTGTACTTTTACTTAAGTAAAAATCTGTGTTTACAACGTTCACTTATGAAGGAGGAATATTTGACCAGTAGTATCTGTACTTTCACTCAAGTAATGGACCAATCATGGGCGTCTGTGAGCTCATGCATGTGGAAGAGTACGGAGAGCGCTTTCCTCCGAGTGTGTGTAAGTACTGAGGCCCAAGAATGATCCGATTTCAATGCCAAGTGTTAGTCACACGCATGCACGCATACACACACACACACACACACACACACACACACACACACACACACACACACACACATTCCCCTCACCTGCTGCACTTCTTGCAAGGAAATATGCCCTCAGGTTCTCCTTGACTCTTAGGGGCATTTGACGACGTGCTTCTCCTCCCTGCACTCTCACGTGGTTTCGGAGCAAAGAAAGGAGGAGTCCGTGTTTCCTGCCTCAGTGCGGTTACCTCTTCCAAAGAGACGACCCTTGGGTTGCTCAGCACCAACACTTTCCCCTCCTGAAAAAGGGGACGGTTCACAGTCATTAAAACAGATCCAATACAGCAATAAAAGCCAGCCGCTAAGAATATTATTCATGCAGCACTCTGTAAATAACATTACTAAATTAATTCAGCACTCCTCTACTCTTTAAGGGGAAAACTACAAAGCAGCATACACATATTACTGCACTGCAATAAAAAGGATGGCTTTGTAAAAATGACACTTGCAGGTGTGCCACATCACTTACAATAGGTTATGCAAGGAGGAAAACACTTGGGGGCGTGCTGTTATAAGAAAATAATCAACGACGGTGTGATGTGATAAAGTGGAGTTACTGTTACCACCTAGAAATGAATTCTTTTCCAATAACTGCACCTCTCAAAGTCTTTTATTCCGCTTATACAACAGCAATTCACCAATGATTGCAATTCTTTACTTATTAAAGAATGACAAATGCTTTTTATCCGTTTAGTTACATTTATTGTTATCGTACATTCACAAAACATGTTAGTTCATGCCATCCTTTCACTTTCTTGAGAAAAATTCTCCTCTGTCCTTCATCCTAAAGATTTCAGAGTTACAGCTTTGCCTCCGACACCGGAGACTCCTTCCGTAAATGTTAAATAAACGTCGTTTTTCATTGCTAAATAAAACATTTTTAATTGGGTTATTATTTGAAGGTTATACACGTCCTCGTGAAAGATGCTACTACAGAAACGATAACGTTAGCGAACAGCAAATTAATATAAACCTGTGATTTCGAGATGTATTACTGTCAGAGCTGCTGTTAGAGAAAATTAATCCACACCTTCTTACCAATCAGAATTGAGGATTCAACAGCGCTTTGGTGCAGCACATTTTTATACCAGGGTCTGTCTGAATACTAGATTCTGATCGGCTGGAAGGTGTGTGTTCGAACCGTATAATGCACAGGTAGTTAGAGTCAGTTTAATCACCGTTCTAAATTAATGCGCTGCCTATTAACAGCTGTAACCATAGTAACATACAGTTACAGTAGCATGCAACTAGTTAAGCCCACAGCTTCATTATTAGTAGAGACGCGGCACAGGCACAGGTAATTCACACACGCACAATCTCTCTCTAATAACTATTTATTATAATTAATTCAAGTAAATGTAATCTTATCACACTATTTTATCTCTGTGTATGATTTAGAGGCAGAATTCTATATCTAATGGCCCGTATATAAAATAACTAATGAAAATTAACCATTGTTTTTATCATTTCAGTCAAATTTTGCGCTGCGAACATCAATGACAGCTTTAAATTGCCAATGCTGGCAAGTATAAGCGAGTAGGTGTGCATTAAATCGTGTAACTGCACATTAAAACCGTGTAACGCACACCTAGCCATTGAAGAATTCAGGAGGATGGGAAAACTTCCCATAATTCCAATTTGAAAGTGTGTACACACTGCCATTTTGTTTATTTTTGATGCTGTAAAATATAGGTATGGTGTATTTTTTTGTCTGAAATATGAACTAAAAGTCCTATTTTAAGAATTTTATTTTTGTTTATGTAGGGAACTGCATGTTCTTGTAACTTGAAATTACCATGAATGTATTTTCCCAGTAGGAAGGTGGGAATTATGATTTTTTTCCCCCCAATTTTCCAATTTTAAAGAGGAGCTAAAGAAAAAAATGAATCCTTGTTTTGCCACTGCAGTGTTATACAGCATTTATTTCCATCCTTTCAGCCCTTGGAAGTTCATCATGCTGTTGCTTTTAATTATCGTTCCCCTCCTATTCGCAAGACATGTTTCGATGTCTGCAATTACGGTGACGTGTCCAGCAGCCAGAGTGTTCATATACTTACATTCTCGCTGACCTGAAGAGTCTTCGTCACATTTCGGAGGTGATCGGTGCCGGCGTTTTCGTGCTCCACCTTGTGTTTGCTCTCCTCTCCTGCTTCCGCATGCTCTTGTTTGATCTGTGGGATCTTTAGTGAAAGAGAGATGACGTGCTCAAATAAAACACTTAAACCCGTTCATCAAGTCTGAGAACCGTGACCATCCGTGTTCCCTTGCGGTCACATGACCGTCGGGTGCAAAAGTTTGCACACCCAGAAGATATTTAATGCAGATGTCCCTATTTTATCAACAAATTACAACTGAGCCTACCATTTCTGCTTAAGGTGTAATATTTGTATATTAGGATGGTAATTGTGTTTTGTTGTCTAAGACGTGTGTGTTGAATGTATCGTGTTGTGACTAAACACCAAGGAAAATTCCTAATACATGTAAATGTATACGGCAAATAAAATGATTCTGAAATAAGAGAAAGGGATACGAACTGAACATTTAGATGTTTAGGTCCATGTATGTTGCCTTCGTTTGTTTTTAGTTTAAATTTTTTTTTTTTTTAACTTTAAACCAATAAATTGATGGGTAATCTTGAATGACCCAGATATGTATCAGAAGTTACTGAGGAGCTGCCCTGTAATCTACCCTCTTCTTGATACTAGCTATACAGAAATTGCTGATACACATCAGCTGGGGGCTGTTCAAATTTTATATTTGATTCTAACTGTAAACGTAAATAATGTGTACGACTGCACTACCTCAGGGACGCGCTCTTCTGGATCCGGAGGGCCGTAGATCAGCATCCCACTGCGCCCGACCTTCACCTGTTTCTTATAGGTGTAATAAAATTCCACACACTGTGCCAGTGTTTTACTCTGCACCTACACACATACACATACACACACACACACACACACACACACACATTTACACAACCCCAAAACCTACACTGGACAGAACAGGAACAGAAACACCTGCAACAAAGCCTGGTACACAAAATCAGTTTCAAACAACACAGGACACAATGTGCACAGACAGCAAAAACAGGAAATAGGGACTTCTAATGAACAAATAATGGTCCGTACCACTTTCTGCACTAAAAAGAAGTCCTTCCTGTAAGCAGAGATCCCTTTATTGAAGTAGCGCTTTTCATCCACAGTCCAGCAGTCTGACCCTGATGGAACACAAAGCGTTATCTACTTTACAAATCTTTTCATCACACCAAAACTGGAGTGAAATAAAATCCTTAAATACATAAAGCATGCATGCCTAAAAGAATTAGCACATCCTTATTTAACAGCTTTGGCTGAGATAGCCAGCTACAAATACTGCACTGCACTTATTTTAGCTAAGTAGTTAGCTTAGCTAATGTCACCTCGTAAGCAACAGTAGCTTGAGGGAGGCAGGTTTATGAAACATGCTATCTAATAGGAAAGTATAACATCATGCCAACACAAGCAAGCTAGCTAACCTTAGGCTAACTATCATGTTTTGCAGACAATCATTTAATCTCACTAGCAGGCTAGGTAACTAGTTAACTATTATACTGTGTAAACAAGTCACTCAAGTCACTAGCAAGCTAGCTAACCTTAGGTTAAATAGTATATTGTGTAAACCAGAATCTAAGCATGAACAAAGAAGAAGTCCTTAAATACAAAGATTTAGGCATTTGAAAGAATTTTTCCTTATGAAATTGCAGGTAACATGTAGAATATACATAAATAAATAAAAAACTGGCAGTGAACATTTTTACCTGCGTAGTGGTAGTTAGCAAGGTGGTGATCTTTGGGAAAAATAGGTTTCTTCAGCAACAACACTTCCAGAGTTTTCTAGAGAAATACAGAATACATTTCAATCTCCAATGAGAAGGTGTTAGAGAATAAGTTAGAGGCGATATACATACATATATATATATAAATTATACTTAACACTTACACAAAATGCAAAATATATCACAATATTAAGGTTTTGATAGAGACGGGCCAACAGACAGATAGATGGATAGACGAAAGAATGGATGGAGAGATGGATAAACAGACATACAAACAGACAGATGGATGGATAGACAGAAGGATGGATGGAGGGATCGGCGGATAAACAGACATACAGACAAACAGACACAGACAAGTGGACGGACAGACGGACAGACAGACAGACACAGACAGATGGATGGACAGACAAACTGATTTGATGGATAAACAGACAGACAGGTAGATAGATTGATGGATGGATGGATAAATAGACAGACACAGACGGATGGACGGACAGATTTATTCATAAATAGGCAGACAGACAGGTAGATGGATGGATGGATGGATGGATGGATAAATAGACAGACAGACACAGACAGATGGATGGACGAACAAATAAACAGATACAGTCAAATGGATGGATGAACAGATTGATGGATAAATAGACAGACATGCAATTAAACAGAAGGAGACAGACGGGCAAATGGATGAGCGGATGAATGGAGAAATATACAGACAGATGGATGGATGCAAGTATGCAAGGACGGACGTACAACTAGACATGCAGACAGACATGTAAATGGATGGATGGATTGATGAACGGATGGACAGAAAGGCAACCAGATATAATTTGACAGATGTCCAGAGACAGAGGTAGACAAGCAGATGGATGGACTGACAGAGGGATAAACAGACAGACAGACAGGTAGGCAGATAGCTAGATGGATGGGTAGACAGACAGACAGACAGACAGATAGATAGACAGAGAGATAGACAGATAGACAGGCAGACAGACAGGTAGACAGATAGATATAAGGATGGGTAGACAGAAAGACAGGTATACAGACAGATAGATGGATAGGTAGAGACAGACAGACAGACAGACAGACAGGTAGACAGGCAGACAGGTAGGTAGACAAGTAGGTAGACAGACAGACAGGTGGATGGATAGATAGATAGATAGATAGATAGATAGATAGATAGATAGATAGATAGATAGATAGATAGAGACAGACAGACTGACAGGTAGACAGATAGATAGGTGGCTAGGTAGATAGATAGATAGATAGATAGATAGACAGACAGATAGATAGGTGGATAGATAGATAGATAGGTGGATAGGTAGACAGACAGACAGGTAGATGATCAGATAGGTGTCAGCTGACAGAGACTGATCGAGACTGACAGACAGACAGATGGACAGATTGTTAATTAGCTTACCATGACGTCACCTCCGTTCTCGTGAAGGCAGTGGTGCATGAGCTCCACGTTGGTTCCTCCTCCACACAGCACACTGGAGCAGGCCAGGTTCATTATATTATCCACTGCAGGATGAGACACATGAGACAGTGAGTGTGTGAGTGACTCAGGACACGTCAGGGAGATGGAGTGATGGAGGGATTAGACCACAGTTCATTAGAATCACTAGCTCTTCTGATTAGCAATCATGACTCACCTGTCTCATCCTGGGAAGGTGAAGATTCCACCTGTGGCAGTGGGATCCACACCAGAGTAGCTTTGTGCTGATCCTGTTCGACCAGCGAGCGTTCCTGGAGCTCAGGAATCTCTGCCTGGTACTGAGAGCCGATGTTTATTCGCCTGTAAGACACAATATCAAATCCGTGTGACACGCTGACAGGAAATGTCAAGATGTTTGCCAATGCGGTTTTAATCCTATGTGACGAACATTTCCGGATTAATTAAGAGATAATGATGTTGTGGAAGAAATTAAATTAAATTAGAACGAACATTTATATTATACTCACGGTTCTAAGCTGACAGGTGTGGCCTCTCCGATCAGAGGGAGCATCGGAGGAGTAATGTCAGAACTGCCTGCAAAATCACAACATAAAAATCTGTTCATCGTAACGGCTTAAAGGACATACTGTGTATGAGGCATGTGCCCATAATCTCTAATATAATATAATATAATATTACACACTGTAAATATCAGCGTGCTCACTATAACGTTATCAGATACTGTATGACAGCATGATGCTGTTGCAGGATATAAGGAACTTACAGTATATTTCAAATCCAATGTGGTACTGTTACTTTAAAACACACAGAATAAATAATACACAGAATAATAAAGATCTATAAGATGTATCTGTATTTACGTAGTATTTTTAATGTGCAATAATATTAATGGAGAGGCAGACAGACAGAAATGCAACCAGACAGACAGACAGATAAACAGATAGATAGATAGACATGCAGACAGACAGTTAGACAAATCGAGAGATAGACAGACAGATAAGCAGATAAATATATAAACAAACAGACTGATAGATAGAAAGGCAACCAGACAGATAGACAGACAGAGAGAAAGAAAGACAGACAGACAGACAGAGAGAAAGAAAGACAGACAGACAGACAGACAAATAGATAGACCAGTAGATAATAAACAGACAGACAGACAGGTGTGAACGAGCCTTTAGCCATGCAGACGGAGACAGATACAGATAGACAAACAAATAAATAAATAGACACAGCTAGGCACAGACACAGACAGATAGACATATAGGTATACAGACAGAGGCAGCTGATAGATAGATGGATAGATATGCATATACATAAACAGATAGACAGGCAGATAGGCAGAAAGACAAACAGACAGACAGATAGGCAGATAAATAAAAAGACCGAAAGATAATAAACAGACAAAAAGGTAAATAGACAGACAGAAAGATGAATAGACAAATAGAAAAATAGAGAGACATAAGAGTCAGACACATGACCAGTCAAAGACAGACAGACAGACAGACAGACTAACTGATAGATAGATAGATAGATAGACAGATAGACAGACGGAAACATATACAGATATCCAGGCAGACAAACTCATATACAAACAGACAAACAGATAGAGAGAAAGACAAACAGACAGACAGATAAACAGTTAGCCATGCAGATGAAGACAGATACAGAAAGACAGACAAATCAATAAATAGTCACACAGCTAGGCAGGCAGGCAGACAGACAGGCAGGCAGGCAGATAGGCAGGCAGGCAGATAGGCAGTCAGACATATAGGTACACCGAGACACAGATATACAGACAGACAGACAGAGAGACAAACAAATCAATCAATTAATTGATAGACAGACATGTAGAATATGTATCATAATATTTAGTTCTTACTGAGTTTACATTTGGAACGTACCATGCGCTTTGATTCAAAAAAGCACACTGTGACACAATTTATCACAATAACAACATCATATGGTCATATCACTCAACCCCGTGTGACGTATGAATTATAAACTCATTGCTCACTTGAGCGCAGGAGACTCCTGGAGGAGGTTTTAGGGGTTGGCGGTAGAGGCAAGCCCTGATTTCCTGCTGCTATTGAGGACAGGAAGGTGGAGAAGTAAAGTCCCGAGCCCTCGCGCACAGGCGACAGGATGGGTGGAGGAGTGTACGGTGGGAGAGGGTTGTCCAGCAGGCGTATAGGGGAACGCAGGTGGCTCTGGAAGGGCGAGATGCTGGAGTAGACAGAAGGGACGATGAACGTGCACGGCCTCGGCGGAGGGATGACCAGGGGCTCGGGTCGCGGGCGGCGCTTTATCTTGTCCGGGGATCTTCCGTCCTCCGTCGCATCCTCCTTGAGCATAATAATAAATAATAATAAATGATGCTGCAATAAAATAAATACTACAGTTTTTTTTTTTTAAATCTGTTGGTAAATTGCTGCAGCATAAGTGAAATAAAACGTTATTAGAAAACTTCGGAAGGGGGAACTTTCAGCAGAGCAAATGAATTTTAACAAATTTAAATTATGCAATTGACCAATATTGTTCTCCAGAAGGGAATAAAATCTGTTAAACACAAGATTTGGAGCCAATGCTAATACAGTAGTAGGAGACTAATTTGCACTAAAGTGTCTCGTAATATGTAAAGAATAAAACACTTGGGGGCATGCTTTTATAAATAAATAATCAGCCACATAGTGATGTGCCAAAGCGGAGTTACTGTTACCATCATACCATCATACGTCCCTGTGAATGAGCTGTTACTATAGAAACGATAACATATTAGAACGAGCGCATTCATATAAACCTGTGATTTGCAGCTGCACTACGGTCAGAGCTGCTGTTATAGAAAACTAATCAAGAATTCAGCAGCACTGTGATATAAAACAATTTTAATACATTAACTTTCAATATTTCAAGTCAGTTATTTTAATAGGATAGCAGCATTCTGATGTTGTATTATGCTGCGCAAGACATTTATACATATCCCTTGTAGAGCTTGAGAAGTTTCGCCAACCTAAACACACTGTTCGGTAAAATCGCTATGGAAACCTAACATGTTGCTTTCTAAATACACACATATGCTACAGTACTGTTGTTGTATTGAAACTCGTGATCGTGTACTACGTCTAAATGATGGTATCGTGAGACCCTCAGCAGTTTTACATGACATACTGCACGTCGTACCTGGTTGAAAGTGTCAGAGGCCCTTAATGAGCGTCGGCGCGTCACGATAACAGAGGGTTTGTGCTCGGACTGTTGCGTACTTCCTGGAGGAAGCCTCTGCTCACGCGTCCAGCCGCCTGTCTGCTCTATCGGGACCTGATTCCTCCGAACAGGTACGGACACGGGGATCACTAGCGGAGGCATCCCTGTCTGTCTGCTAGACATGCTCCCGTCATGCTGCCAAGACGTGACGGAATAACAAAGCAAAGACAGGAACAGAAAATGAGTTAAAGGAATGATTGTGAGAGAAAAGAAATATCACACGTGTATAGAATTTGACATTTGGTTCATGTTATGTTCTGAACAAAATCACGGAACAAGAAATGAATCACTGACGAGCTGTTTTCCCCTTTAATTGATTTCCCCTTTAAGTGATAAGTTCCCCAAACGATAATAATTTGGCTAGTCAAACCCATCAACTACATCGCCTTATTGTAGAATGACAAAATATGCACAGCTGGATGAATATACTGTAATGAAAAAGCAGATGAGTCGGTTGACGTCCAAACTCTTAGGTTGTCTTTTGGCTGTAGGGTCCACAGAAAGTGTGTGTGAGACCTGTTTTACAAGTATAATGGAGCACTGGGACACACTGATCGGCCAGCAAAACCTCACCAACCTCAATTTTCTAAATCAGGAGTCGTCAACTGGCTGATAGTGATTTGAATGCGGATCCATCAAATTACTGCAGAGAACTGAACCTTGTACTTGTACTAATATACACGTAGCAGAGCCCATATACGTATGAAAAACAAATAAAAGTAGTTTAGTGGTCCAATTTATTTAGTTCAGCCATGTTACATTTACCATGTAAATGATTTAGCTGAATGAAGCTCATTGGACCGGAGACATTGCTCAGAAAAGTTTTTATAGAGTTTTCATTTTACAGTTGAGGTCATAAGTTTACTGACATCTTGCAGAATCTGCAAAATGTTAATAATTAAAAAAAAAAAAAAACAATAATGAAAGGGATCATAAAAATTGCACTTTGTTTTTTATTTAGTCTGGCCCTGAATAAGCTATTTCACATATGTTTACATATAATCCAAAAGACACAATAATAACTGAATATACTCAAATGAACCAGTTCAAAAGTTTACATACGCTTGATTCTTAATACTGTGTGTCGTTACCTGGACGATCAACGACACAGTGTTTTTATGTTTTGTGATAGTTGTTCATGAGCCCCTTGTTTGTCCCGAGCAGTTAAACTGCCGATTGTTCTTCAGAAAAATCCTTCAGGTCCTGCACATTCTTTGTTTTTCCAGCATCTTCTGCATATGATGTTGTAAGAAAAGATCCATCTTTTCACACTGAGGACAACTGAGGGATTCGTACACAACTATTACAAAAGGTGCAAACATTCACTGATGCACAAGAAGGCAACACAAAAGACATTAAGAGCCAGGGGGGGTGTAAACTTTTGAACAGGATGATCGGTGTAAATTGTTCCACAAAAAGTCAGCAACGGATGTTAAACAGAATGGTTATTAAATGATCCATGGCTCTAGTCAAAACGTGAAGTGTCACGAAACAAAACGTATCCACTTCTATTTGTAACGGTTATAATGGTTGAGCATTACAAGGTAACTTCATGTTACTAAGGTCATGTTAGTCGCTCATCCTTTGGACCTTTGTAAACCAGGAATTTCATGTAGCCGGACCTCAAGTCTTTCTTGAACACCTCTGCTAGAGATATTATTTCCACCAACAGGTCTAGTCCATCTTGTTACTAAAGTGTTCGCCAGAAATATCTTTAAAATATACTTCAAACTATTTCAGACCTTCGACCTTGCTGTGACCAAACATCTGATCAGTTCACCTCCTAGTTACAGTGATAATTCCACATAAAGCCTTACAAAACATCCAACCACTCGTTCTTGAGGTATTGTGCTAACAAGAATCTCAGACAGATAAACAGACGGAAGGACGGACAAACCGAAAACGTAACGCATCCCCCACTCAGTAGCATAAAAATGACAGCGCAGTCTAAACAAAACCAGCTGTGATGATTCTGCAACCGCATGGCGCACGGAGCGAGTGTGACTGAGGTGCAGGACGAGAGATAATCAACCGCTTCTCATCATGCTTCTGCATTTATTTCATTTCAAAGAGAGAGAAAAAAAAAATAGCTGACTCATATTCAAAACAGGTTTTCCAGGCCAGCTCCAAATGCTGGGTCGTTCTTTTTTTTTTTTTTTCTTTTTTTTCAATTGGCTGACCACAAAAGCACAAGACTCTAACCCCTGAAACTTTGTTTTGCCTTGTAAAAACTCGACAACTTTGTTTCGGGTTAATATTCAGCACTGGTTAAGTTGAAGAAAAGAAAAAAAGAAAAAAACACAGAAAAAAAACCAGGAGAATGGATGAACAGCGTTTGCGCATGATATCTCTTAGCAAACATGGAGAGGTTGGGTGCATCGGCTCCTCCCTAAAGCTTAAGAGCCTGTATGTGTGTGTGTGTGTGTGTGTGTGTGTGTGTGTGTGTGTGTGTGTTTGTGTGTGTGTGTGTGTGTGTGTGTGTGGAGCATGTGTGGAATTTGTAGGTGTGTAGACATGCAGTGGCACTCTTTAGAACAAGTCTCTCACACACACACACACACACACACACACACACACACAGCTTTTAGTCATACATGATGTAAAAGACTTTAACAGCAGTTCCACCAGCTGCACCTCACATATGGAGTGCCAACAGTCTTAAAATAGGTGCTTCGTTTTCTTACTCTTTTTTTTTGGAAGTCTGTTTTTTTCAACTACGAAGACAACAAATGATAACTTTGTTGGTGTTAATAAAGCTAGCTGATGAGTTCGTACATATTCAAAATTCTTTTATACCTCTATTTTATTATATCGCCTCCTTACCATTAGGGATGGGCGATATGGACTTAAAACTATATCACGATATTTTCTGGTATTTATTTTGCGATAACGATATCAGTGACGACATAAATATAGTACCATTCACCACTGTTTTTGGCTACAAGTGATAGGTGCATGCAGTCTTAGCCTCAGAACCACAAACATTGATCTAAAAGTAAAACTTACCCATCATCAGATAGGCTCATAAAATATACCAATCACATAAAAGAATAAAAAAGACAGGAAAAATCCAAACACCAGGCTCCTCGTTTAGCGATAAAGCTTCACAAAGATGCTTATTGTGGGGAGAATTTCTCCCGGTATATCACAAACGATAAAATAAAATATCGCCCATCCCTACTTACCATACCTCTATATTACTTAACTAATGTAAAATAAATTGGATATCACATTAGTTACCTGTTTTGTTTCGTTTTTCATACTTCTCTGTATACTCGTACACACATATACTTGTCACTGTGTGTGTAACAAACCTGGCAAACCCATTCTGATTCATATCAGTGCAAGTGTTTATGATTATTGCTGATAGGAGAGAATTTAAACAGCCTAAGCATTTAGGGAGCTTTTCCTCACCGCTATCACCTTCGGATTGTTCATTAGGGCTCCTAATCAACATCTGGATTTCTCTAAGCTGCTTTGTGACAAAACAGTGCTGCACAAATAAAACTAAATGCAATTATTTATCTTCATATTTATGAAATGTGAAAAAAGAAATGAAATAAAAACCATTCTTAATCATTTGTGCTGATATTATTGCATTGTTTATACTACATTGCGTTGAATTTTCTTTATACCACACCGGGTTGAATGCTTGAATCTGATTGGTCAGAAGGTGTGCGTTATTTTCATATACAGTAACTGCAGGGGCATGCGCTTTTGCGTTATTGTTTCTGTAGTAACAGCTCGTACACAGGTACTAGTATGGCGTACACTTCCTTTAATATAAGACTCATAATAAACAAATTTAAAAATGTGTTGTTGACATTTATTTAACATTTATGGAAGGAGTCTCGGTTGTAAGCGTTCTCAGTCTCGGTTATGCTTTCTGTTTTCTGTGTGTGTTTGTGTTCGTGTGAGAGAGAGAGAGTGAGAGAGAGAGAGAGAGAGAGAGAGAGAGAGAGAGAGAGAGAGAGAGAGAGAGACTGGTGAGGGAATTTTTTCACAGCTATAATGTAAGTGATAAGAAGAACTAACTTGTCTCTCAGACGTTCCACAACGTAAAATCTAACTATAAACCATTAAAATGTGCGACTTTACATATTGACATAGATTAAACACTGTAACCGCTGGCAACAGCTGTGATATAAGCTGAATATCACACTCCAGACAAAACTGTTATACCAAGATAATGCACTTCGTTTCTATAGTAACAACTTACACAAGGATTTGTACGGTGGATGACCCTCATAATCTACACCTTACAATAAACAAATTAACAATAATAATAATAACAATAATAATAATAATAATAATAATAATAATAATAATAATAATAATAATAATAATTTATTACATTTATATAACACTTTTCTAGACACTCAAAGTGCTTTACATAGTATAGGGGGAAATCTCCTGGATGAATTAAAAAATGCGTTGCTATTTAACAAAGAAAGCATATAATCGTTGATATGCGAGGAGACATTTATTTAGCATTCATGGAAGGAGTCTCCAGTGTCAGTGCTTTATAACAATCAGAGGAAAAGCTGTAAAGTTTTCTGGGATAGAAGACTTTGCGCTCTGCATTTTTTTGACTAACTAATTTCACAGGATGTTCCACAACATTAAAGGTGAAAATAAACAAATAAAAAAGTATGATGTATAGTTAATTAACAATTTTTTTTTAACCATTGCAATCACTAAAAAAATACTTTGAGAAAAATAAAACATTTTGGGGCATGCTGTTATAGGAAAATAATCAGCCTGGGGTGGTAATAGCTCCATCACACCACCCAGTCTTTGATTATTTTCCTATAACAGCACACCCTGGAGTGTTTTATGCCTTACATACCTCAATGGAAGTCAATGGCTGAAAGTGGCATTAAAGTGGCATTAAAGTGGGGGGGGGGAATCAACATTTTGTGCATTAGCACAACAAATGCATTTGTTATTAATACCGATATATGATCATGATACTAATTTGGCATTATTTTTAGTTTAGTTTTGAATTGAATGCATGGGGTTTAATGCACCCTCTTTGTTTATATAAATAGGACATTGGCCAGAGTGTTTTTTTTTTTAACAGATAGGAAAGGAAGACTGTTGTGACCCTGTGATGGCCTGACGTTCCATCCAGGGTGTGTTCTCACCTCCGGCTTCACCGTGACCCTGACCAGGATAAAGCAGTCACTCAAGATGAATAAGTCTATTGTGGTCATATATGATCTCTCAAACCTAATACATACCAAAAAATCATTTATTTAGGAGCCAAATCAGTGTCTGGCCAGAACAGACCATAGTTCTCTGAACATAGACTAATAACGGTCTTTTTAAGGGGCAATCTATGGCACTAATAGACTTTCATGGATGTCTCAGGGTCTATATTGAAATACAACACTGTAACATCACAAAAACCCAACCAGCACAAACAAATGACAGTCATCATTATTCAAATAATCTAATTTAATATTTGAATAATGAGAATCTGAATAATAGTCTTATTCAAATATTTCATTTCCTTTACTTTGATGTGGCATCTTCACTGTAGGTTTTGTGTGTGTGTGTGTGTGTGTGTGTGTTTAACTTCTACAAAAAATCACCTCAAATCACATTATTCCAACATTCGACCAATAATTAAATGATCATATACGGTACGAAACTACATCTGACCTCTGAAAAGGAAACTGACCATTAACAAAGCCATTTGATTGAACCTCTCTCACCTTTGCAGGCAAAAACTCCATCTCTGAAGCCTTCTGCGCCAGAGTCTCGAGGTTGATCTCTTTGGATGTCCTCCTCCTTCTCTGTGTGCTATGGATAACCCCTACTGAGGGTCCCGGAACACCAGCGATGCCTCCGTTACGGGCCGGTTCCTTGGCCGGCGGGTTTGCTGGAGGGGAGATGCCGTCCTTTGAGAGCCTTCTGGAGCGCCGAGGGAGAGCCTCGGGTTTGCCTTCGGTTTCTTGCGTCTGCTGAAGTTCTTGACCAAGACCTGGATCTTTGTTCATTGGTGACTGCGGACTTGGATCCTGTCTTTGATGAGGCAATGTACAAGAACCTTCTTTGACCTGACTGTTGTCCGGTTGCTTTGGTGGTCTGGCCAGTCGTTGGTCTTGCTGAATTGGTTGCGTAGGACATGATTCTGGTTGCAGCATGTTTTGCAGCTGGTGCAGTTGATGCTGCTGCTGCTGCATCTGCTGCAGCTGTTCCTGCATTTTATGCTGATGGTGGTACTGCTGTTGAATTTGGAGCAGCCGTTGTTGTTGTTGTTGCTGTTGCAACATTTGCTGCATTTGTTGCTGTTGCTGTTGTAACTGCAAGAGCTGCTGCTGCTGCTGTGATTTTTGTGGTTCACTATAACCCAGATTCTGTGGTGCACTGTTTCCTTGGAAAGCCTGAAAGAAACCAGAGGTCTGAAGTTGCTTGTTGGGTCCAAACGCCACCTGAAAGGGCTGTAGAGTAGAGTCGGGCATGGAGTGACGCATGGTGTGAGGCTGATACTGTGGGTCTCCTGGTTTGTGGCCCTGCTGGTGAGCCTGGAACTGGGAATGATGCATGGCTGCCATGGCATGAGAGTCCCATTCCATTCCTGGTGCCAGAGCTTGCGTTGGTTCGGAGTAGGGCACAGAGGAACCTGCAGACATTTTCTCTTGCTGCAAGGTGTCCATGTCGTGATTGGTCTTGGGTAAAGCTTGATGTCCTCGTGCATCCTCCATTCCACTCAGAGAAGGTCCAAAGTTCTGGGGCAGTTTAGTTGAATTTGGTAGGCCTGGAAACCAAGTGGAGGAGTGCACTGGCTCTTGAGACACCCATTTCATTGGACCTGATTGCTGAAAATTACTCCATAGTTGATAGCCTTTCTCAGGTTTAAAAATAGCTGAGCTTTGGAGATCAAAACTGGGGTCCGTCCTTCCTCCGGCACCGATGTTCGTTTGCTCCAAAGGCGCACCTCCAGCGTTGTAGAAGACCTCATCTGAATGCTGGGCCAGTTCCTCGATGCCTTCAGTAGTCTGCTTGCCCAGATTACTAACGTTCATGTTGAGATTGCAAAATTACTAAAGGGCGTGCAGAAGTGATCATCAGCACGCACCAACTGAAAAAAACCCCACTGCTCTACAAGTCTGACTGCCTTCGTCAGAGCGCCTTAGTATGCAGATGCCACGCAGAAGAGGGAAGAGAAAATGAACTGCACTTCCTCCCTTGCCTGTTCTCCTCTGCTCCAAACTAGTTGTGCTGCAAACAGCTAAGCGGTTTGTCATCCCTCAGGCAAGATTCTGGAAAAAAGCGACATATCATCAGTCCGAGAAAGGATGCATAACATTTTTTCACAGTTGTTTGTCTTTCACGGAGCTTAAACTTTTTTTTTTTCAACCTTTTTCAATAGAGCACAGGTTCTCAGCCCTGTTCCTGGAGAACCCCCTGTCCTACACACTTTTAGTGTTTTCACATCTAAAATTAAAATTCATAAAGTGCTGTTAATTAGCTGATTAGTTTAATCAGCTGTGTTGGGAGCAGAGAAATCTCCAGAATATGCAGGACAGGGTGTACGCCAGATAGACCAGGGGTTGGGAACCTGTGCTGTAGACAAATACATACGAATAATACTTTATCAGAAACACTTCCCAGTTACACTCAGGTTAATGTATAATAGCTCGTGAATGACTTCCAAAGAACAACTGCTTTCACTTTAGGTGTCTGTGTGTCTGTGTGTATGTGTGTATTGCATGTGAAACCACATACATGGATTCCATATTCAATTTATTTCGTGTTACGCGAAGTCAGTCCTTAGAGAATGAGATTCGTGATTCCTTTAGGGAAACTTGATTTTTCAGTCCAGCTCACAGAGCAGTGGCAGAAAGCAAACTGCAGCAGGGGCGTGGACGGTGCAGTGCAAGACAACAAGAATTACAGGAAGTGAAGAGGGAAGGGGAAGAGAGAATATGGGAGAATATGAGAGAGAGAGAGAGAGAGAGAGAGAGAGAGACCTCTTCTAACCATATAGCCTCTAATAGACCCCTTTGAACTACTTTTTAGTGATCATTGGGGTATAGAAATATTATTAGCTATTATCATCACTCACTACAGGTTCTGTGCACTGATTATGCAATTCACTTTTTTTTTTTTTCTGCTTAGGCCTCTAAGGAATGCGCACACATTGTTTTGAAATATACATACATGCAAGCAATTGCAAATGCAAACAACACACAGGAAGGCATACGACCAAACTATCTTACGCTTCACGTGCTGTTTTGTTTTTTTTTTTTAAGTGCTGATCCACTTACTCTGTTAACGCCGCAATGTCGCCTTGGCTTCTTCCTCTCCTTCTTCTCGTGTTTATGTCTTCAGGTTCGGGTGACAGGAGCTGAGTGACGCAGAAAAACCGATCCAACCCGGAGCAAAGTCGACTCTCGACTTTGCATGCACACGGCTGCACACTGCTCACTATTACAGCCCGACACCCGGGTCACAATCGACCGCGACTGTATAGGAAGTCGTTAAGCCTCACGACGTCGATGTGTCAACATCTGAGCGGCGCGAGCTGGAAATAAAGTTACACAAAGTCGCGCATTCCGCTGCGTCCTGCGGCATTTTTTTTTTTCTCCCCCTTTTCTTTTTTTGCCTTGCAGAGTTCGTGTGTTTTACCTTAGGGGCACACTCGGCTTCAAACAAACAAACAAACAAACAAACAAACAAAAAAAACCTCTACTGAATCCTAAAAGCGCTTTTCCGTGTGTAAAGTTTCAGCTCACATTTGCATGTCTTCCGTGAGACTTAAAGAGTCGGGTTGCACGGGTTTCAGATTGTGACGGGTGATTCACGAATCAACCGACTCTTCTGAACGAGGCTTTAAGAGAGTCGATTCATAAGCACGAATGAATTTTCGTTCAACGCACACACATACATTCATTCATTCATACACTCATTCACACCTAAGGGCAATTTATCCAAGCCAATCCACCTACTAGCATGTTTTTTTTGGGAGGAAACCAGAGAACCCAGAGGAAACCCACACAACCTGGGATCAAACCTGGGATACTGGAGCTGTGATTCAGCAACGCTACCCCCTGAGCCGCCATGCCTATTTAAATGTAATTAAACTGGATTGTGAATTGCAAATGTGGTGTATAGAGGGTGTCCCAAAAGTCTTCATGCATAGGGGAAATTAACACTTTTTAGCAAAATGTAACTTTATTTACAAAACATCCTCTACATTTCTTTGTAAACACACACAGAGTCGCCAGTTTGGCAACCGTGTCGGGTGTGACGTGCTTGACATGTTTCCTGTTAAAGTCCATGACCACCTTGCGACAGCTTCTCAATCCAGCCATGAGAATGATTTCAATACGTTCTTCTTTTGACAAAGGCATTCTTAAAGGCTATCTGAAAAAAACAACAACATATGTATAAGCTAAGTATAAGGAAGACATTTTGCTAAAAAAGTGTTAATTTTCCTTATGTATGGAGACTTTTCAGACACCCTGTAGTTTAGTATTGTTATGGGATGTTAGGGATGATTCCAAAACAGGGTACAAGGCATTTATAAGAAACCAAAATCAGTGTTGCCAAGACTTTTCAGAGGAAAGTAGATAACTCATACTCAAAAAGTTGCTAGAAGTGATGACACCAGATAACGCCATGGACTAATTTGCATATTCATGTGATCATCATGATTCAATTTGCATATCACGACGTTATTTAAAGACAGAAGATTTTCCGAAGATACAAAAAAACTACAGGGTGTCCCAAAAGTCTCCCTACATAGGGGAAATTAGCACTTTTTTTTTTTTTTAGCAAAATGTCTTCCAAAATTTTCATACTTAGTTTATACAAAGTTTTAAGAATGCCTTTGACAAAAGAAAAACATATTGAAATCATTCTCCTGGCTAGATCGGGAAACTGTCGCAAGGTTGTGATGGACTTTAAGAGGAAACATGGCAGGCACATCATAGTCAAACATAGTCCCCTACATATGGAGACTTTTAGGACTCTTCGTATTTTACGTATCTACAAAATTCTAAAAAAATAAAAAAATATTAAAAAAAAGAAACAGTTGTAGCGAGGAATCAGGAAATAGACATGAAGGAAATACTTAAGGATGGCAAAATTTATATTGGTGCCCAGAAAAAAAAAAATAAACCTATATAATAATATAATATTAAAATGTACATAGATTATTGCAAGGGTTTGAAATATCTGAATGCTCACTCTATATGTCAACAAATATTGCTGTGATTGTTTTTGTTATTTTTAATGTTACAGTGAATTGGGGTGAATTGGTGTTGAATCAAACAAATCTAATCTACTTCAATTCGCTTAAACTGGTTTGTTCAAAAGAGTCGATTCAGTAAAGTGACTCATAATGCCCGTCACTAAGAACGACCTGTTCTTTCAATTATTTATCAACATATTATCCCGCCACCATATCAGTGTATTTAAGATTTAACTGAAGGCCAGTGAAACATAAATTGTATGAACTGTAAGTGGATCAGTGAATTAACCAGTTTAGTGTTAAAACTATGATTTAATAATGGATATTTAGGAAATTTCAGTTGGACGTGGAAGCGAATTGTATAAAAAATAAGGGTGATGGATTTGACTGGGTTCTTTTGCTTACAGTTTTCATCCATGTCAGTTGATGAAAATTTTTTGGTTAATGGACTGTTTTCCAACAGTAGTAGTAGTGGTACTCAGTGGTGTACATTTACGGCATTTGGCAGACACCCTTATCCAGAGCGACTAACATTCATCTCATTTATATGAGTAATAATAATAGTAGTTTTAAGCAGTTGAGGGTTAAGGGCCTTGATCAAGGACCCAGCAGTGGCAACACTGGGATTTGAATTCACAACCTTCTAGGCAAAAGTTCAACATCTTATTGTAGTAATAATAATAATAATAATAATAATAATAATAATAATGAAGAAGAAGAGTAGTAGTAGTAGTAGTGGTGGTGGTACTCAAAGTAGTCGTAGTCGTAGTAGTGGTACTCAGTAGTAGTAGTGGTGCTGGTAGTAGTGGTAGTAATAATAGTAGTAGTAGTAGTAGTAATAATAATAGTAGTAGTGGTGGTGGTACTCAAAAGTAGTAGTCGTAGTCGTAGTAGTGGTACTCAGTAGTAGTAATAGTGGTACTATCTATCTATCTATCTATCTATCTAGTAGTAGTAGTAGTAGTAGTAAGACTACTACTAGTAGTGGTAGTGGTAGTAATAATAATAGTAGTAGTAATAATAGTAGTGCTACTCAGTAGTAGTAGTAGTATTTAGTAGTTGTAATAGTAGTAGTAGTATTTGGTAGTTGTAATAGTAGTAGTAGTATTTGGTAATTGTAATAGGTAGTAGTATTTAGTAGTTGCAATAGTAGTATTTAGTAGTTGTAATAGTAGTATTTGGTAGTTGTAATAGTAGTATTTAGTAGTTGTAATAGTAGTAGTAGTATTTGGTAATTGTAATAGGTAGTAGTATTTAGTAGTTGTAATAGTAGTATTTAGTAGTTGCAATAGTAGTATTTAGTAGTTGTAATAGTAGTATTTAGTAGTTGTAATAGCAGTATTTGGTAGTTGTAATAGTAGTAGTAGTATTTGGTAATTGTAATAGGTAGTAGTATTTAGTAGTTGTAATAGTAGTATTTAGTAGTTGCAATAGTAGTATTTAGTAGTTGTAATAGCAGTATTTGGTAGTTGTAATAGTAGTATTTAGTAGTTGTAATAGTAGTAGTAGTATTTGGTAATTGTAATAGGTAGTAGTATTTAGTAGTTGCAATAGTAGTATTTAGTAGTTGTAATAGTAGTATTTAGTAGTTGTAATAGCAGTATTTGGTAGTTGTAATAGTAGTAGTAGTATTTGGTAATTGTAATAGGTAGTAGTATTTAGTAGTTGCAATAGTAGTATTTGGTAGTTGTAATAGTAGTAGTAGTATTTGGTAATTGTAATAGGTAGTAGTATTTAGTAGTTGCAATAGTAGTATTTAGTAGTTGTAATAGTAGTATTTGGTAGTTGTAATAGTAGTATTTAGTAGTTGTAATAGCAGTAGTAGTATTTGGTAGTTGTAATAGTAGTATTTGGTAGTTGTAATAATAGTTGTAGTATTTAGTAGCTGTAATAGTAGTATTTGGTAGTTGTCATAGTAGTAGTAGTATTTGGTAATTGTAATGGTAGTAGTATTTAGTAGTTGTAATAGTAGTATTTGGTAGTTGTAATAATAGTTGTAGTATTTAGTAGCTGTAATAGTAGTATTTGGTAGTTGTCATAGTAGTAGCATTTAGTAGTTGTCAAAACTGCCTCGCTCTCAGACCTGAAACCCGACGTTAAAGTCCTGTGACGCGTCAGCTGACCGTGTGGTCATGTGACGAATTGCGACATCATTAGCTTTGTGAGTGGAGTGAAACAGCTAGCAGCCAAAACGCGGTGTCTAATGCTGGCTCTGCGCATTAGGGATTCATCATGGCTTGGACGAAGTATCAACTCTTTCTGGCTGGTTTAATGCTCACTACGGGCTCCATCAACACTCTGTCTGCAAAGTGAGTTGTTTATCACTTCGACTCAGTCGCATTCGAGTCTTCCGACTGTTTGGTGTTTATCATTAGTCGTGTATCTCAGGATAATGTTCGTGTTTTTATTATTTTCAACAGAATGTTAACTTATGATGGTAACAGTTATGTCAGTGAAGAAATTTCATTTAGTGTCACTGATTATCACAGACAAACACAAACACTGGATCCTTATCGGCGAGGGTGCGAATTGTTGTGGGGGGTTGTGGTGCACATACATAAAAAACGTAACAAATGATTTGGTTGATTTTTAAAGCAAATACGTGTGCTAAATTGTATTAACAAACTGAAAAATAATGTACTAACCAGTAAAACAAGTATACTCATCAAGCTGTGTTAGAAAAACATGTAATCACGCTTTCGGACACCCCTATAACGGGCCGTACCATTTCTTAACTGTTGACCTATTTATTCCATGTGCATTTGCTGTAGTGAAGAGAACCATTCAATATCTATGGGAAAATATTTTGTTAATTAGCTGTCTAGTTTAATTTAGTTTAAAATGAATAAATAAATATATTATTATAACACAGTGAAGGGCAAATCCTGACCCATTACATGTCATTATATAATTCGGACTATACTGGATGCATGGTGCACTATGTAATTTATGTAATGTATGGAGATGAAAATGATTTATGCTGTGTATGGTGTAGGGAGTCATTTGGGATTGTTCTCTCTACGTTCTTGCTTAACGCTCGTCCAGCAGTCCTGTGTGGATGTGGACTGTGCTGAGTGTGCAGTCTGACCTCCTCTAAACACATGACATAATATCGCTGATGTGGCTGGATTTGATTTTTTATGACACCGTATTTGCATCGTTGGTGGATTTTTTTTCTCTCATGCATATTCGAGTAAACAGCACAAGAAAGTCTCATCACTGAAAAGGAAGTGATATTATCTCTAAACTAGCTCAGTGGACATTCGAGATGAAGTTTCAGCGATCTGTTCAATACCTAAGTGTCTGTTTGATTATTCGTTTAATTATTTAACAATAATTTTAAAATTTCATTTAAAAAAATTCTGATTTTTAAGTCATTTGGGGCTTGATTTGATCGTTTGTTTATTGTTTAAAAATATACAAATGTTATATTTGGTTATGCCATGGTGGTTATGCATTGCAGATTCTGTGTATATGCAGTCAGTGGGGGGGAAAAAAAGCCCTAAATTCCCTTTTATTCAGCAAGTGTGATGTTTCATGTGTGTAACACGAGCTAAAACTATCAAGCCTCTTTTCAGCAGTCAGTAATAATACGAATATCGAAAGTCAAAGTGAAAACACACTCCACCTAAAGTAGATGAAATCCGAGAAGACCGTAGTTTTGCGTAAGTATCTCATGACATGTTACTTTTTTCCCCCCCCAGTCTGGTCTCTATATTAGGTAGTGTTTTCTTCACATCCTTAACAACTCAACACAACCAGTATTGAAAGCACATGATCACTCGCGTGAAGCGCTCGTCAGCAGGATTGGGACGCTGACGAACGATTATTCGTGTGGCTTGACTAAATGTCGTTTAAATGTCAAACTCAAAGTGTCATGTTTCGTCAATACCATCAATACATCGTTCTGAACCTGCATGGCTGGCTGTTTTCTTATCCACTTATTTTTCCTATAACATCTGAAAGTCTACGGCGGACCTCGGACCCAGTGCAAAACTTTCAGAAATCGGTCAGTAGGAGTGAACACACACTGCAGATCACAAGCAGCCTACAAATCACATTGTTAAGATTCCGTTGATAACGGTCTCGGCGTTAAATTCTCGGATCCACGTTGCTGTTACCCTCTCAGTACCGAGCTCGGGAAGAAGTCACACAGAAACAGAGTTCAGTGAAAGCTTGTTAGTTTAATGCTGACATGGGCAGAGTATATATACAAAAAAAAAAAAAGGAGTTAGGACAGAAATTTTATCGTGTCAGAACGAGTACAACAGGGACAGCAACTTCCGGGTAATCAGATAAGATGATGTAGCGCTTGGTTGTCTGTAGGAGAGGAAAACGACCATACATGTACCTCCCTTCTCCTGCACAGACTATCGTGGAAGAGAAAGAGAGCATGCCTAAGTTATGTGGAACTTTATCACACATTCAACTGAATGGTCTAATAAAGAGGGAAACAAAGATCTACCTCAGCATGAAATCACTGCATTTGATTTCCAATCACGACAGCAAAACAGTCTCTTTACTGCATTTGAAGCATTATTGTGAGTAAATATATGACTGAAATGCCTATATTAACTATATTAACAGATGGGCTGACATGTTTTCTGCTCCTGGTTGCTCTGGTGCTCCTGATCATAGCTTCTCCCATCCCTTCTTGCAGGTAACGTTCCTCTTTTTCTTCTTATTTAATGGTGGAAGACTCAGTAACTGAATTTCTGCCAGGTCTTTATTTAATCACAGTTCTAGGCTTTTGATGTAGCCATGTCAGTGATTGATTTCAGTCCATTTTACTCTTATGTAAGGAATAAAACATTTGGCGGGATGCTGTAGTAGGAAAAAAAATGAACGACAGGGTGGTGTGAGGCATCCAGATGTGAAGTGGCGTTACTGTTACCTGTAACTGCACACCCCGAAGTATTTACTTTCTCTTATACCACAGCAAATTGCCAACATTTATTTAGGAATGACACATCATACTTTTTTTTTAAATTTATCCATTAATAGTTGCATTTAATGTTGTGAAATGCCCATGAAACAAGTTCTTCTTCTATTATTCTATTATAACGACATTTGCTTCACAAGCCTCTCTTATTTTCTGTCTTAAGATGAAAAAATGTGATTACGGTTTCTCGAAAACGTGATAAAGAATAAACCCATTCGTCCTGAAGATGCTGGAAACTTAGTTTGTAACTGACTTACAAAGTGCTGACACTGGAGACTCCTTCCATAAATGTTAAACGTCTCCTCACAAAAAAAAAACATATTCACCATATCTTGGTCTGTTGTAGAAGTCCCTGCATTATTTGTTTCTATAGAAATATAACATAGTAGTAAGTACGCATTACTGTCCTAGCTTTCAGTTGAGGAAATTTTAAATCCCTTCAGTAACAAATGCTTTTGTCAGTAATGTCAGTGATTAAAGGAAGAGCGGAGGAGAGTGCTAACGGCATTATGATGAATATAGGAGCTGTCTTTACTCCGAATGTCAGGGGAAAGAGGAAGGCCATCTTTTCATTGTTAGGACTCTAACTCCTGATATTAACGATGATTGGGCGAAAATGTCGTCACTCGTACCCTCTTCTGAATCCTTGTGTCCTCAGTTTCCCATGAGCTGATTACTCGGCTCGCTGTTACAAAGTGGCTCAGACCGATTGTTGATGACTCATCCTTTTCTCTACATGTCTTCTGCTTCGTTGTGTCCACTGTTTGCACTCACCCGCTCTCTATTACCACATCTCTCCAGGCCGTGTGCATGTTTTTGGGCGAGCTGAGCTGCCTCGCTGTTTTCTACATCCTCATCTGCCATGACCGGCACAGACCGACGCCCACAATAGAGCCAGGTCAGAGCTTCAACCCGCTCCTCTTCCTCCCGCCCGCTATCTGTGACATGTTAGGAACCTCCATCATGTATGTCGGTAAGTAGGTGCCGATTTTACCTCCGTGCGTGTGTGTGTGTGTGTGCGCGTTTGTGTGCGTGCGTGCGTTTGTGTGCGTGCGTGCGTGTGCACGGGTGTTCAAATATATCCTGTTGTAATCCTTCCATTAACTGGTTCTCTGTTTTATTTAACATATCTCATGAATAAATAAGGCACTGATACATTGCATTGAATATGAATTTACAAGAAACTCTCTTATATCCAATTTAGTTGATAATCTAGAATACTTTAGTTTTATATAACAGTTTTATAGTTTTTATGGACAGTTTCTCCATTATTACCTGGAAGTCCAGGTGGCAACATGTTTACGTCTCCCACCTTATATCTCATCATTGGTTTCCCTATATTTCTGAATGTAAATACAGAAAGCTCAAAAGCTCCAAGAGGGATGGATATTTTGACATGACAACCTTATTTATCAATCAGGCCACTGCCATTTCTTTAAGAAGTATTAAGTTGTGGTCTTTGGAAAAACTTGTAGTCGAGCATTTCTGTATAATAATTCGAGTCAGACTGGCAGAAATGTCAGTGTATGTCAAACATTTTAACAACTATATCCATTTCATGCTCATACTCATAGGTTCCTGGTTACACAATTAGCACTTTTCACTCTATAGTATACAGTTATAGAAGAGAAATGGTTTATAATTGCGCTTATAAATAGCCCCCCCACCCATTTGTTTGGCTGTTGTTTTGCAAAAATAAAATTGATCTACCCAGTTTCTGACCTTATCTTTTTCTCCTCTCTCTCTCTCTCTCTGCATCTAGCACTGAACATGACAAGTGCCTCCAGTTTCCAGATGTTACGGGGAGCAGTGATCATCTTCACCGGCCTGCTGTCGGTGGCTTTCCTGGGTCGCCGGCTGGCAGCCAGTCAGTGGATCGGAATTCTGATCACCATCCTGGGCCTGGTGGTGGTCGGACTCGCTGATTTCGTGAGCGGCAGCGGAGATGATGGACGCAAGCTCAGTGACATCATTACAGGTACATGCAAGGCTTAAAGTAGCCCTAAACCTTATACAAGATTTTCTTTTATTATTAAATTCTTGCAGGGGAATTATTTTAATTGCATGGTGGTTGCAATTAAATATTTAATTGCACACCAGGTTAAAATATGCAAATGAAGCCCATGTCCATCCCAGTCTACTCAGTACCATGAGCTTAAGACTGTTTCATATGCAATGCCAATATTGTAACACTCCCTTGACCATAAAACATTTTTTTTTTTTTTTTTTAGCTTGCCCTATTTATAATGTCATGAGACAACGCCTTTTATCAGGTCAAACTTTAAAAGCCTTGCTTTGTAAGACGGACCCAGGAAAACTTTTACAGTTTTTATCACAAGCAAATTTAAAGAATCTTTTATAGAATCATTATGTACAGAAATGTCTGACTTTTTAAGCTGAATTACACTTTTTTGGTTTTTTTGCTTATTTTTAATTACTTATTAATTTTATTATTACTGAATTTTGTTGTATTTTTGTCTGATAAATACCTGGATTCGCAATGAAATAACCATTGAACTGGTATGGTGATAAACCCAAATATAAACAAACAAACAGATGTCAGATGTAGATGTAGGCATGTTTTGGCTTTAAGATAAAACCTATACAGCACTAGATATTATTTCAGATATTAAAGTCAAGCTCGTTGTCAGAATTATGATATTTTTTTCTTGATTGCTTGCGGGATTTAAAAAAATAAAAAATCTTTTGTTCTTTGACCTGCAGGCGACCTTTTGATCATCATGGCTCAGATCATTGTGTCCGTACAGATGGTCCTTGAGGAGAAGTTTATTTATAAGCACAACGTTCATCCTCTGAAGGCAGTCGGGACTGAAGGTACAGCTTTGAAACAAAAAAGAAATTGTGTCTGATGTCGTTTTATATTAAGGTTCCCTTAATATTACTTACAGCATTAGTTAACATCCAGTAACGCTAAACAAATGCGTGAAATGATGAACCAAATACGTCAAATTATCCGCGAGAAAAAATAAGTTTAGTATGAAATTATTTTACTTCAGTTAACGTTTTCAGTTTATTTATTTATTTTTAATTAATGTTAATGTAATGCAATTTTTAATTGGCAAATCTCATAACTGAGGCTGACTGGTGGGTTCCAACATTCACGTCCACTCACCCACCGAGTTCAACTGCTTATTAACATTTAGTAACATTCTGTACTTTAATTAAAATTAATTTATTATGTTTATACCACAGCTGTTAAATTCTCTATTCTTGATTCTGATTGGAAGGTGTTCATTAATTTTCTATAATGAGCTAGGTATAATCATATATTTCATATAATTATAATATAATTTAATATCATATAATAATATGTTTAATATGATATATATGTTTCTATAGTAACAACATTACAGAAGGTCGTGTATGATGAACCCTCCAGATAATCCAAGACTAATAATTTACAGACTAAGCATTTACAGAAGGAGTCTCCATTATTTAATGTAGTCCATAAAGATGGTTAAAGGAACCGTAATCTAAAGCATCATCATTTTTGTAATTAAAAAACTATTTAATACATCGAATTTATTTCCGTTTTCGAAATATTTATTTGATTAACATCAAAATGACGTACACGACATTTTTGAATAGCTAATAAAACATTCGTCCTTTTGTCCCCTCTCCGTCCCAGGCTTTTTTGGTTTCGTCATCCTGACCATCCTCCTCATCCCGATGTTCTACATCCCGGCTGGGAGCTTCGGCAGCAACCCGCGGCAGGTTCTGGAAGACGCGCTGGACGCTTTCTGCCAGATCGGCTTTAAGCCGCTCATCATACTGGCGCTGCTGGGCAACACGGTGAGCATCGCGTTCTTCAACTTCGCCGGCATCAGCGTGACCAAAGAGATCAGCGCTACCACGCGCATGGTGCTGGACAGCCTGCGCACGCTGGTCATCTGGGTGGTGAGTCTGGCGCTGGGCTGGGAGTCGTTCCACGGCCTGCAAATCCTCGGCTTCCTCATCCTGCTGCTGGGCACGGCTCTCTACAACGGACTCCACAAACCCCTGATGGCCAGGCTGCCCTGCTGGTCTGCAGAGCGGGAGACAGATACGGGAGACGCAGACGTGAGGGAGAGACTGCTGGGCACGGGCAGAGCTGCACAGGAGAGCTAACGATGAACAGACAACAAAACGTGTTGCAGACTCTGCATCAGCTCTCTCTTCTCTGTTTTGGTTGAGCACTAAACTGACTCGATGTGTGTAGACGTCCAGGGAAAATGCTTGACTTCTCTGGGTTTTTCATTTGTAACATTTTTTTTTTCTTTCTCCTTCCAAATCACTTGACCAGTACTACTAACAGTAGAGGAGGAAGCTGAGGGCTAATGTCTGATGATCGCTGCCATAAAGGCACTGAGCAATCACGTTATTGTTTTTTTTTTTTTTTTTTTTCATTTCTCATTATGCCATATTGGGTTTACCAACGGTTTAAAAAAGGGATGGTGAAAACCTAAAATTATTTTCAAATCATACAACCCCAATTCTGAAAAAGTTGGGACAGTATGGAAAATGCAAAAAAAAATAAAACAAAAAGAGTCATTTGAAAATTCAATTCACCCTGTACTATATTGAAAACACGTTATTAACACATTATTTGATGTTTTACTTTGTGAATTTAATTTCTTTTTGAAAATATACTCATTTAAAATCTGATGACTGCAACACGCTCCAAAAAAGTTGGGACAGTTGACTGTTTACCGCTGTGTAACATCACCTTTTCTTTTAATAACACTTTAAGCGTTTGGCATTAAAGACACCAGTTGGTTAAGTTTAGCAAGTGGAATTTTCCCCATTCATCCATTATGCATTTTTTCAGCTGTGTAACTGTACGGGGTCTTCGTTGCCTTATTTTTCGCTTCACACTGCGCCACACATTCTCAATCAGAGACAGGTCAGGACTGCAGGCAGGCCATGCTGGCACCCGCACTCTCTGCTTACGCAACAATGCGCTTCTAATCCGGGGCAGAATGTGGTTTGGTGTTGTCCTGCTCTGGATGGCAGCGTATGTTGCCCCAAAATATGTACATATATTTCTGCATTAATGGTATCCTCACAGATGTGCGAGTTACCTATGCCATGGACACTGACACACACCCCATACCATGACATACGTTGGCTTTTGGAGCCGACGCTGATATGCTTGGATGGTCCTTTTCCTCTGTGGCCCGGAGAACACGACGGCTGTTTTGTCCAAAAACTATTTGAAATGTCGACTCGTCGGACCACAAAACACGATTCCGCTGTGCTACTGTCCATCTCCAATGAGACCGAGCCCAGAGAAGTCGGCAGCTTTGCATAGTAAAGCCTTAATTGCATCTGTGGATGCAGCGGCGAATGGTGTTGACTGACAAAGATTTACCAAAGTATTCCCGAGCCCCTGTCAGGATCTCCATTACAGACTCATGACGGTTTTTAAGACAGTGACGTCTGATGGATCGGAGATCACGCGCATTCGGAAGTGGTTTTTGGCCTCGCCCTTTACGCACCGAGATTTGACCAGATTCTTTGAATCCTTTCATTATATTATGCACTATAAATCCTACCGATTTGTCCTTGGGGAATGTTGTTCTGGATTATTCACTGACGCAGATTGACGAGCCTCGACTCATCCTTGCCCTTGAAGGACTAGGCCTTTTTTTGGAGGCTCCTTATATACTATGATTAGACGATTGCTTCACCTGTTTCACATCACCTTCTTATTTCAACTTGTCACATCACTATTAGTCCTAAATTGCCCCTGTCCCAACTTTTTTGGAACGTGTTGCATGCATCAATTTCAAAATAAACGTTTATCTTCAAAAAAAACTATGCAGTTGATAAAGTAAAACATCAAATACCTTGTCTTAATATGTTTTTTTTTCCGTTTAAATACAAGTCAGAGTACATTTACAAATCACTCCTCTTTGTTTTTATTAGAATTTTCCATAGTGCCCCAACTTTTTTCGGAATTGGGGTTGTATTTAACATTTTTTCAAAAGAGTTATAGTATCCTAGAGGGCAAAAATGCTCATTACATTTTAATAAGTGTGCTTGTTTTTGGCCAATAATGTGCTGCTTTTGAAAATGTGGGTATTTTTATTTTCTCGGTAACTCTTTTTAACTTCAGGTGTATTATAAATGTATTTTATAACAGACGGTCCTCAATGTATCAGTCAGTATAACAGTGTTAACTGTATTAGATATTAGATATAAAATAGAGGTAAAACAGTGAGATTATCAACATCTCCTGTTCATGAAAAATGTCTGTTTTCAGTCACTTGAATATTGATGGCTTTAACGTGTTTGGTGCGATTCCCTGTTTTAATTAAATCACCTCTTAATTTTTCCTCTGTGTAAGTTATTTATCCAAGGGAAAGTGAAAGGGACAAACTTTTATAGGTCATTTAGTGACCTAGTGAGTTAAGTATAGTTAACATTGTGTGATGGCATATTTAGTTTTTATAAAGTACGTGTATTTAATATAATGTGATGGAGAATTTGGAACATAAATACATTTGATATTTGATGGAAGATTTAGAATATAAGTACAGTATATTCAACATTGTGTGATGACAGAATTAGAAAGTATGTATATTTAATATAATGGAGAGTGGAATTAGAAATAAGATATTCTAATTAAGTACAGTGGATGTAAAAAGTCTACACACCCCTGTTAAAATTGTAGGTTTTTGTGATATAAAAAAGAAATGGAGATATATCATGTCGGATCTATTTCCACCTTTAATGTAATGTGATGTAGCAACCAACACAATTCAAGTGAAAAACAAATAAACGTTTTATGGAAAAAGAAAAAACGTATAATAACCAGGTTGCATAAGTGTGCGCACCCCTTTAACTGATACTTAACTAATACAGCACTCACACTGCATGGGGATCTCCTGTGCACAGTCCACTTCAAGTCATTCCACAGCGTTTCAACAGGATATAGATCCGGGCTCTGACTGGGCCTGTTCCTAAATGTTGACCTTGTTTGTCTGAAGCCAGTCCTTTATCTACATGGATTTGTGCTCTGGGTCGTCATTGTGATAGGTGAATTTTTTCTTCATCTTCAGCTGTGTTACAGAGGCCTGCAGGTTTTTTTGTTGTTTTTTTTTGCCAAAATGGATTAAGTATTTGGAGCTATCCATGATTCCCTTTATCTTGCAGCCCTATAGCATGATGCTACCACCACCATGCTTCACTGTGGGTATGGTGTTCTTTGGGTGACGAGCTGTCTTGCTTTTGTGCCAAACATATCTTTTAGAATTTTACCCAAAAAGTTCTACCTTGGTCTTACCAGACTGTAACACATTTTGCCACATGGTCTGGGGTGATTTAGGTGGGCTTGGATGTTTGTTTGTTTGTTCTTTTTGTGAGAAAGGGCTTCCCTCTAGCCATCCTACCTCATAGCCCAGACCTGTGAAGAATACAAAAGAGTATTGTCACATACAGGGCATGACCAACCCCCCAATAATTAATTATAATTATAAGACAACAGTTCAGTATAATACATGTGAACGTTTTTATGTATGAATATGAAATACTGGTTAAAGGAGTCTCCGTGACGTCACAGGCTGGCAGCAGCGCGAGCTGTGTGTGATGGCAGAGATGAGGCGACTCTGACGGCGCTGCGAAACGCCGACAATTCATTCAGCCGCATTTATTATTCTTTTCTCATTTTATTATCTTATTTTATTTATTTATTTTTTTTATACATTTTGTTACGGAATGAAATTACCATGCCACCTTTATTAAATCTCCATCGCATGTGGACATCTTAATAATGTTTTCAAGCGGTACCTCGGGCTCGGATTGCGGCAGCTGCAGATGAAGGTAACAAACGCTAGCCGTTATTTTTTTCCCCCCTCCCTACCCGTTTTCCGGCAAGTCCCGCCTTCTTCGCCAGGATTGGTTGGTAACGACCGGCTTCCGAACTTCGATTGGCGTATAGTTCATATTTACAAGGAGCCAACCAATGGGATGTGTTGGATCAGAATGTGGGTGGGAAAATATCTCAAGCTAACTAAGTAATATATCTTAGTTTTTTTTTGCTAAATACGAATTAAAAGGTGTTGATTTTGTGAAAATGTGCATTTTGACGATGAGTTTTGATCCACGAATAAACTGCACTCCGGTCTGTATGGTATCTAATAAAAATAAGGACAAATAATGTAACTAGCAAGCTAGCAAAAGAAAAAAAAAACGTGATAGTTTGATTCAGTGCTAATAATAAACGCCATGCAGTGATTTAGCTAGCCAGCTAACTAGATATTTAAATTAAACAAAACTAGCCTCCGCTCGATATGTAATTAGCGTTAAATGTGCGTTGCCAAGGTTACGCTCATCCGGATGAATGCAGGTAAGTTAACTAGCTGAAGCTGGACTAGCTGTAAATAATACGACTTGCATGTGTGTGTGTGTATTAGCTAGCTGCTCTGATTTTAGCCTGCGACTGTGTGACCTTTAATCCCTACATAAGATATAGAAAATGTTCATAAGGTACAGTGTTAAAGGATTATTGCTTCCTTGAGCATCTTCTCCATCAGCAGGCTTCATGCTGAACAACAACAGCGTCTGCGGTTTTAAGTGTTTTTAATGGATTGAAGCCAGCATACCTGTGTTGAAGTCATGTTTATTTCACAGCTGTTTTGACATTACAGTCTTTATTAAATTCAGTTCGGGTTCAGTCATATTTCACTTCTGCTTCCTTCAATTCCCTTTCCTACCAACATGTCTCAGTAGCCTTGTGTAACTATAGTTCTTTATCATTACACCACTGAATTATCTTTCCATTTTCTCTTTAATTCATTGACATTTCTCTCATCAAAGACAAAAGTAATGCTAGGAACAGACTAGACTTGCGTTTCAAAAGAGCTGAAAGAAACTTTTTTTTTTTTTAAAGGTAAAAAAATAAAATAAAGAGCAGTGTTGTGGTGTTCCAGGTCGTTGTTAGGGTCTGGGTTTTGGGGAAATTAGCAGAAATGGTGGTATCTTTATTCCTGCGTGGGGCAGTTACAGTTCACAGGGGTATTTATTGTTGGGTTTGGGGCAATTAGCAGTCAGAAGGGTATTTTGGTTTGGGTTTGGGGAAATCAGAGGTCACAGGATATTTATTTTTTGTTCTTGGGCAATTAGCAGCCAGGGTTATATTTCTGTTTGGGTTTGGGGCAATTACAGTTCACAGGGGTTTTTATCGTTGGGTTTTGGGGCAAATAGTAGTCAGAGGGGTATTTTGGTTTGGAGAAATCAGAGGTCACATGGTATTTATATTTTTGTTCTGATGCAGTTAGCAGACAGGGTGGTGTTTATATTTGGGTTGGGGGAAATTACAGATCCCGGGGTATTTAGTGTTTGGGTTTGGGGGCAGTTAGCAGAGAGGGTGGTGTTTATATTTGGGTTTGGGGAAATTAGAGATCCCGGGGTATTTAGTGTTTGGGTTTGGGGGCAGTTAGCAGACAGGGTGGTGTTTATATTTGGGTTTGGGGAAATTAGAGATCCCGGGGTAATTAGTGTTTGGGTTTGGGGGTAATTAGCAGACAGGGTGGTGTTTATATTTGGGTTTGGGGAAATTAGAGATCCCGGGTTATTTAGTGTATGGGTTTGGGGGCAGTTAGCAGACAGGGTGGTGTTTATATTTGGGTTTGGGGAATTTAGAGATCGCGGGGTAATTAGTGTTTGGGTTTGGGGGTAATTAGCAGACAGGGTGGTGTTTATATTTGGGTTTGGGGAAATTAGAGATCCCGGGGTAATTAGTGTTTGGGTTTGGGGGTAATTAGCAGACAGGGTGTTGTTTATATTTGGGTTTGGGGAAATAGAGATCCCGGGGTATTTAGTGTTTGGGTTTGGGGGCAGTTAGCAGACGGGGTGGTGTTTATATTTGGGTTTGGGGAAATTAGAGATCCCGGGGTATTTAGTGTTTGGGTTCGGGGGCAGTTAGCAGACAGGGTGGTGTTTATATTTGGGTTTGGGGAAATTAGAGATCCCGGGGTATTTAGTGTTTGGGTTCGGGGGCAGGTAGCAGACAGGGTGGTGTTTATATTTGGGTTTGGGGAAATTAGAGATCCCGGGGGATTTATTGTTTGGGTTTGGGGGCAGTTAGCAGACAGGGTGGTGTTTATATTTGGGTTTGGGGAAATTAGAGATCCCGGGGTATTTAGTGTTTGGGTTTGGGGGCAGTTAGCAGACAGGGTGGTGTTTATCCATCTGAGTGTATTTGTGACATCACAGACCTCTGAACTGACGAACAGTCCGTTTGTGTACTTTTAATGGGTGTCTGTTACCAAATTCAAACTTTAAAAGTAAACCATTTAAAATCGGAGTGTGTACGTTAAGCGATTCGGGTCGGGTTTTAAACATTTTTTCAATTTTAAAGATTAAATACAACATTTTTCACATTGACATAATATCAAGTCCGGTTTATTAAAATAAAATGTAAAAAATTATAAAAAGGATGTAATGATACCTCATAAGAGGTATCTACACAATCTACACTGAAGGCTCCCAGCTGTCTGTGCACTTGACCTTTTAAGGAGTTTTGTGGGTGTCGCTACATGCAAATGAGCTGCCTTGGGAACACGCTTTGCACTTTACTGGTGACCAAGATACATAAGCGAGTCTTTCTGAAAGGTTTGTAAATCCGGTGTAAATTTTTACAAAAAGACTTTACTAAAAGATTGCTAAATGAGGTTTGGCGCTTTAAAAAAATTTTTTTTTTAATTAAAAAAAAAAGAAAGTAAACTGTAGTGTAAAAGCAATAGAACACTGATATTATGTTAATATGAACGACTGTATAATCTACGTAAACCGATAGCACCTTCGTGTTGATGCGTAATTAATAACCTTGCAGTCAGGGTTTTGTAAATACCGGTTTAAAATATATCGGTGATCTAAACAATTTCACTGTTAGTTCTAGTGTGTAGAGATTATTATACCAATTTTTCTGAGCCACAGCTGTAGCAAATGTTTTATTCTAGCTTGCGTCATGCTTTACGACTAATCGTCAGTGGACATGTCTCCGTTCGGCTTTAGCAGCTCTGTTCTGTGCCCTGCGTTAGTCTTGGGACTGAAAATCAGGGCAGTGTCCTTAAAGAGGTCTTACTTTATGCTTCTCAGAAGGGACGAAGTATTAATAGGTCCATCAGCTGGCAAAAGTGAAGTTTCATTAAATCTTCTTCGATGAGCATGATCCTGTGTTTCTCCAGAAAAGACCAGAACGCCTCTTTAATACCCCATGTGTTTATTGATTCCTGTGCATTTCAGTGAGAAGCCTGCATCACTGATGCCGGATGCCGATCACCTATGGCTGTGCTCAGTCCGTGCGTGAGCACTTTGATGAGTGCAGCAGGAGAGCAGGCCGACATACTGTCGGTGGGGAACGTGGTCCGGGACCGCTGGAGGGTGGTGAGTAACGCCTACAGACGTCCTTTAAAAAAAAAAAAAAATGTTTTGCTGAGTTTTTAGGATTAGACTGATCGACTCATTCTCATCAACTCACTGTTATATATATTTATACACACACACACACACACACATATATACAGCATATTAATGGGAATTATATAGCCATGTATCCTTTCTTTGAAAATTAAACTTTTATGAAAAATACAGATGCGGCCAAAAATATTAGTACCACTGGATTTTATTAAAATAAAACACAGTTTCCCCCCAAAAGTGTTCAAATGTGTAAAAATTATTATCATCTATCTTTGGTTTGCACTGGAACAAAACCTAAACATTTTGAAAATATCTGCATTTTTAATCTATTCTACTAAGACATGAAATTATAGGTACCCTTCGAAAGCTGTAAGACAGTTTGCATTGTGGTGATATTTTGAGCAGACTCAGCTCAGATTTATTTAGTGGTACAGGTGTTTTCAACGTTATAATCACTCATGCAACCAGTTTAAATGGACATAGTTACTCATCTAGCGGTCTTAGGCTACGTCCACATTAATCCAGATAGATCTGCAAGCTGCATTTTTTTCATTTTAAAGCACTCCCCGCCTACACTGGCGTTTTCAAACGTTTTCCAAAAATCGCTCGTCCACACTGAAACGTCTGAAAACGCTCACATCCCTGTACTGCACACGCGTAAAGATGTAAGAAGCTTCGGCCTGCGCCGTTTCCGTCAGGTGTTTATTTACTTTCCGTCTATATACTGGCAACTACAACTATTGTCTACAACTACAACTAAAGTTGTATACTATATACAACTTGACATTAATCTTTAACAACTCTTATCAAACTGGATAGCAGGCACAACAACTGCAGAACAACATCGTCCACCATCTTGTTTGCTTTGAGTTGAATGGGTCACAGGACTGCTTCACATGACTAAAAATACTTCATTGTTTTTGAATATCTCACGATCCCACGATCACGGTCGCCAATATTATATAGACGTTTAAGGCCCATGGGACTATAGTCAACCTCTCTGGACGAGGTTGCAAGAACAAACTTTTGAACAAAAGTCCACAACTGAACAAACAGATTGTTCGAATGGTCAAAACATAAACGAGAAAAACTTCAAAACAGATCCTTCAAGCTCAAGGTACAGCAATTTCAAATCGCACCATCTGTCGGTGTCTGAATGAAAATGGGCTTCATGGCAGAAGACCCAGGAGGACTGCTTTTCTAAAAGTCACTCACAAAAACACCAGACTAGATTTCTGGCAGAATGTGTTTAGTGAAAGTGACATGTGAAGGCCTCTACATTTAACCCATCCAAGTTAGTGCACACACCGTAGGAGTTGTGAGTAGTGAACAAACTACAAATCGCGAACACACCTGGAGCAGTTGAGGGTTAAGGACCTTGCTCAAGGGCCCATCAGTGGCAGCTTGGCAGTGCTGGGATTTGAACTCACGACCTTCCGATCAGTAGCCCAACTTCTTAACCACTGAGCTGCCCCACCGTTGGAAAATCCTACTAGCCGTATGTGTACCGGAGGGAAAAAACAAAGCTTTCAAGGAAGTGAACACTGTGCCTGTTATGAAACATGAAGGAGGCTCATTGATGTTTTGGGGTTGCTTTGCTGGCTCAGGTACAGTTGCAGGGCACAATGAAGTTAGAAGACTATCAAGGCATTTTGGAGTGGAATATACAGCTCGGTGTCAGAAAGCTGTGCCTCAGTCGCAGGTCAAGGGCCTTTGAGAAGGATCACGCATCAAAAAGCAACCAAGAATGGATAAGGAGAAAACATTGGACCGTTCTGTAGTGGCCTTCCATGAGTCCTGATCTGAATCCTGGGGGACAGCACTCCTCAAACCTGAGAGAGCTGGAGCAGTTTGCTAAAGAAGCGTGGGTCAAGCTACCACCAGAGAAGTGTAGGAATCCCAGGCATGGATAAATCTGAAAACGCTGTTAAAAAATAAAATCAACAAGAAGAGCCAAATGACGTAAATTGTTAAGACTGGCCACTGTAATATCCGTGTCAGGTGATTACTCACCTTCATTTCTGCACTCAATTATATAATGTTTTAATTATATAAGTAATCACGTCTTTATTTCAGTGGGTTCATTAGAAGCAGCCAGTTCTATAAAATCATGTGAAGTTTATTTTAATGCGTTTTATAATAACTAATTTTAATCAAATAAAATAAAATCAATAAATTAAGAAATTTTCCGTTTTAAATTTAAAAGTACTTATGCACGCAATGCACGCATCCAGAGCACGTGATCTTCTGCGACGCCCAGATGTACAAAACAAGACACTCCCACCTCCTGTAATAAACACAGAGACGTTAGTCCCGTCCGAACCGGTACGTGGAATCACAGACGTCGGGTGATAAGAATTGTAACTCAAAACTAATCCCCTCCGAATAGTGCTTAAGAGACGGAAAGTAAATAAACGCCTGACGGAAATGACGCAGACCACAGCTTCTTAAGTTTTTACGCACACGCAGTACAGGGATGTGAGCGTTTTCAGAAGTTCCTGTGCGAACGAGCGATTTTTCGAAAAGGTTTGAAAACGGCAGTGTAGACAGGGAGCGCTTTGAAAACCAAAATGCAGTTTTCAGATCTATCCGGATTAACGTGGACGTAGCCTTATTCAGAACATTTAATCGCAGTCATTGCATCCAAAGGCTATGCTGCAAAATATTAAGTTAAGGGTATTAATATTTTTGTCCATGCCGTTTTCATTTGTTTTCTTATTTTTAAATATGTTATATCATAAATCAAAAGTAAAGTTTCTATTCTATTCAGTGTAAAATAAATAATATTGAATGCCATGCACTTCTGTAAGTTTCAACTTAATTTAGAAAATAATTTTTTTTTTTTTTTTGGAATGGTGCCAATATTTTTGGCCATGTCTGTAAGCTGTTTATTGCTCCCAGCTCACTGCAGGTGTACAAAAGCTGCACCGTCATCAGAGTTTCGAGACCCGGACGTTGCCAAATAGCTGTTTATTTATGATCCGGTGGCTCTGTATGGTTCTTGTTGAATTAAATTACACATAGACATATAAACCACGCTGCTTTTTCAGCTAAAGCAGAGGTCAGACCAAACACGAATAAATTTCAGACCAAACCTGATCAAGCCAATTCTCTGAACGAGAAAGGATGTGGGATGTGAAAGACACATCTGTGGTTACTTTCGCTTCGCACAGAATTTATCTAGGTAAACATTGACCTGTGAATTCCTTGGCCTCGTGAGCCGATAGAAAGCTAAACATTGAGTAATTTGCACCGCTGTGTTGATTAACAGGTCGTTTAATAAAAATAATAAGAGTTAAATGTTAAAAGTTAATATTATTGTTCAGTAAGTACCGAGGTGACAAAGTGGTTATTTTTTTAATAAGATGTGACCACGAATAATTATATTCAAGCCTCAAGTTCATGTTCTTTCTACGGTGTCATCATGTGTCAGTCCCTCATCAAAAACTCTTAGTCAGTGGTAGTCATGTTGTGTCGCGAGGAAATAGCTACAATTGAAATAAAACCCTTATTAAAGACGAACTCCTATCTGCACATCTTCTAACACAGATTAAGAAGATCGGTGGCGGAGGCTTTGGAGAGATCTATGAAGTCCTGGATCAGCTGAACCATTGTAATGTGGCTCTTAAAGTGGAGTCGGCTCAGCAACCCAAACAGGTCTTGAAGATGGAGGTGGCTGTTCTCAAGAGGCTCCAGGGTAAGAGTGCAAGTCTGAAGTCCACTAGATGCTCATGACTGAGCTATGAATTTTGCTTAATCTACATCCACATGATCTATATGGCCAGCATAATAAAGAAAGTGATCAACAGAAACAGTTTCTGTGATATCGTGTAGATCAGTTCAAAATTAACTTTGCTGGTCACCAGCCTTACAAAGTCTGTTTTCTCAGATTTAGTAGACAATGTGTAAAGTCATGTACCAGGAGCAGCTTTGGGTTAAGTACCTGACTCCAGTACACAATAGTGGATGAAATGAGACGCCTTAGATTCTGTATGTATGTATGTGTGTGTGTGTGTGTGTGTGTGTGTATATATATATATATATATATATATATATATATATATATATATATATATATATATATATATATATATATATATATATATAATCTCAGAGTTTCCGCAAAAAAATGTTGGTGCCGGCAAACGTGTCCGGAAATGATAAACTTTACCAGACAAACTGGAAAAAAATCCAGTCATCTCATTTCGTTGTTGGACTATGCATAGTAGATGCGATTGTGGGGGCGGGGGTGTGGTCAAGCGTTTTTGTATTTTTTTATTTTACCGGTATTTTTTTATTTAACGGTCAAAAACTGGTATTTACTGGCTAACTCTGAGATACACAGTACTGTGCAAAAGTTTTAGGAACCCTATTTTTTTTTAGTACAAACTTTATAGATTTTTTATTTTTGTACCAAGTCAGTAGAAAAAAACATTTTAGATTCCCAAACATTAGATTTCTAGCACAAAATGAAATGTTACAGAAAAATGTTTGTATGTCATTAAAGAAAGCAGTATATTACGTAAGAGACACTTTTCAGACAAATAAACACAATGAAGGCTGCTGGGTTTTGCTGCAAAAATAAGAAGCGAGTGCGAAAGTCAAAGTGTCCAGAAGAACTGTGTCTGGTTCTGCATTTGCTCAATAAAACTTACCAGCTCATTTCCTTATAAAACTGCACACATTGTACCGGAGACTACTATTTTTATTTTTATTTTTTTGTCACACCAAATATTGACTTTGTTTCATTTACTAGTGTTTACGGTATTTTTTTAAAATGTAGAAACATTTAATTTCATTATTTTGAAGGCATCTTTGCTCTACAGCATTTCTTTGCATGTGCCTATAACATTTGTATTTGTGTATATATATATATATATATGTGTGTGTGTGTGTGTGTGTGTGTGTGTGTGTGTGAATCAGAAAGGTCATGAAGACTGTGACAAATTACGTTGTCCGATGTTTGTACACAGGTAAGGACCATGTCTGCCGCTTCGTCGGTTGTGGACGTAATGATCGATTCAACTATGTGGTGATGGAGCTTCAGGTATGTTACATTTTTTCACAGTATGACAACCTAAACTGAAAATATCACCGTATTAATTGACCATTTAAAGGAACACAAGAAAAATAATTTTAAGGAAAAAAAAGAATTACACTTCAAAAGTCTCTTTGCACATCCTTGTGTAAAACAAAAATCCTATAATTATTCTTTCTTAGACAGATATTTATGTAAAAATCTCTTACATTGTCAGTATTTATCACATTGTTGTTATAAACTGAAATAGAGAGAAGTTGTGAGGAAAAACAGTGTTTACTTCTGTACGTTCGATACCTGTTGTGTATGATAACATCAGGGACATGATCAGAGCTGAGTAAACCCGGTCAAAGGGTTTTCACTGCAGTGGAATCCCTGCACCGAGAAACATAGTACCAATCCTAAGTATGATGTAAAGTCGTTGAAGAGAAAACAGACCCTGTTGTTTGTAGCCGTTGATAACCGGCTGGTTAACTAACCCAGCTGACTGATACGTGATATGTGCAGGGAAGAAACTTGGCCGACCTCCGGCGCACTATGAGCCACGGTATGTTCTCGGTGTCCACCACGCTCAGGCTTGGCCGACAGATTCTGGAGGCTATCGAGAGCATCCACTCAGTGGGCTTCCTGCACAGAGACATCAAACCGGTGAGCAATGACAGCAGGCTTCAAATGCCAGTTTCATTTCACTATAACCTGCAGACAAGTGTTTAATCCCGCACAGTGAAGACTTTTAATATCATAACCTACGGTAATAACATTTCTCCCACCGAAATAGTGCTGAAGTGATGTAAACTCAGAGATTGCATTGTGCTGAGATTGCTCAGGGCCTAACAATGAGAGAATTATGAATGCATTAATAGTAGAACATGCCGTCACACCTTGTGGTTTACTAAATCTTCTGGGTTTTTTTTTGTTTTTTTTTTAAGTCCAACTTTGCCATGGGGCGACTGACGAGTACTTGCCGAACCTGCTACATGCTTGACTTCGGTTTGGCACGTCAGTTTACAAACTCCTGTCAAGAAGTCCGTCCGGTAAGTGATCTTGATTTTTATTTCAAACCTACAGTATGTTTATCACATTTTATACCACAGCACTGTTGAATTCTCAATTCTGATTGGCCAGAAGAAGCTCGGACAGTAGTGCATCTACAAATCACAGGTTTCTATAGTAACGGCAGACACCCTACATAATGTAAGACTAATAATAAACAGTTAAAAAGTGTGCCGTTTTAACAAAAACAAAAAGTATCATCATCGATGTGGTGAAGTTTTCTGTAAGGAGACGTTTGTTTAACATTTACGGAAGGAGTCTCCAGTGTCAGCGATTTGTAACAAGTTTTCCACCACATGAAAATTTGCACTGTCTGGCTTCTTATTAACATGACAAGCTGATTTTTTTTTTTTTTGTCTTAATAACCTAAAGCGATGTGTTGTTCATTAATAAATTAAAAATGGCCATCATTGGCAAATTGCTGTGGCGTAAGAGGAATAAAACTCTTCAGGACCTGCTGCTATAGGAAAATAATCGCACCACCCGGTCACTGATTATTTTCCTATACCAGCACACCACAATGTTTTATTACTTGCATAAAACATGTGCAGTAACAATAATATATACATCTTGTATGTATTCTTATATATCATGTTTTTTTTTGTTTGTCTGTCCTAATCATCTAAAGCCTCGTCCAGTGGCAGGATTCAGGGGAACTGTACGCTATGCCTCAATCAACGCTCACAAGAACAAGGTACGTAATTTCCAGCTTTTTACTCATCCATGCACAGGTTTTTATATTCTGGAGTCTCATACCTTTTGTAGTTCCTGAACATTCAGGTTCATCTTCAAGTCATTTGAACCTTTTAGTACATACTGAATAGCACAGTTAAATAAATCTTTGATTTCTAAAAACATTTTATGAGTGGTTAGATCTTAGATGACCTTAAATAATGTACCAAATTATTCCTGCTGCAGGCAGGAGTCATTTCCTCACTGAAAATGCACGTTCTGTCTTATTTCTGTGTGCAGGAAATGGGTCGGCATGATGACCTGTGGTCTCTCTTTTACATGCTAGTGGAGTTTATCGTGGGTCAGCTTCCCTGGAGAAAAGTCAAGGACAAAGTACGTGACGTTTCATCGACACGCGTTTGGGTGCATAAATCAGACTTTGATGTGAAATGTGTCTGGGTCAAAGACTAAACGTAAAAACAAAATAATAATTTGATTATAATTAGATAATAATTTGATTATAATTAGATTTGGTGTTAACATTTAACGCAGACTGAATTTTTCATTTGAGAATTTTACATGGTAAAACCTATTAAAATGGATTTTAATAAGTTTCTGTAAAATGAGCAGCCTTCAGATGCAAAATACACATTTTGTCTTTGACACTTGGATTATTTCTTTGGATTATTTGTTTTGTAATTAGTTTATTGTTCTACACCGATCAGCCATAACCTTATAAACACTGACAGGTGAAGTGAATAAAATTGATTATCTCCTTACAATGGCACCTGTCAAGGGGTGGGATATATTAGGCAGCAAGTGAACAGTCAGTTCTCAATGTGTTGGAAGTAAATAAAGCTGATATTAGGGGTGCAACAGTCATGGTTTTTGAGTCATGGATCGGATCATTAATTAGTTTAATTCATTAATTAATTTTAAGAAATTCGTAACATTGGCAGTAAAATCAGTCTATGATGGTTAAACTTTGCAATTAATCCGTGCGTGCCGAACCGTGGGGCAGGGATCAACTACGATCCGTTACACCCCTAATTAATAAATAAATAAATAAATAAATAAATACACAGTTGCAATCAAAATTATTCAACCCCCATTGCAAATCAGGTTTATTGTCAAAATTTACAGACTTTCAGCTGTTTTCAATGAACAAATCAAACAAAAGCAACTGAAACAGTTCAACACGACGAATGCTTCAAGTGGTTTCCCCAAAATCAATTGAAAATGCAACTTATTATGACTTCTCCAGTTTTAAAATTATTCAACCCCTTCATGGCAAGCATCTTATGCAAACGAGATGCATAGCCAGACACCAGCTTCTGGCAGCGTTCCTGAGGAATCTTAGCCCATTCCTCATGAGCAATGGCCTCCAGTTCAGTAATATTCTTGGGTTTGCGTGCTGTAGCCGCCTTCGTCAAATCCCACCAGAGATTTTCTATGGGGTTCAAGTCAGGTGACTGTGATGGCCCTGTAGAATCTTCCAGGACTTCTTCTGCAACCAAGCCTTGGTAAAATTTGAGATATGCTTGGGATTGTTGTCCTGTTGGAAGGTCCAATGATGCCCAAGCTTCAGCTTCCTCACAGACGGCATGATGTTTTCTCCTATAATTTCCTGATACTTCAATGAATCCATCTTGCCTTCCACACGCTGCAGGTTTCCAGTGGCAGAGGATGCAAAGCAGCCCCAGAGCATCACCGAGCCACCACCATGCTTGACTGTGGACAGAGTGTTCTTTCTTCATTCTTCTTTCTCCAGACATACCGCTGATCCGTCGTGCTCAAAAGTTCCAGTTTTGTTTCATCGCTCCACAGAACAGAATCCCAAAACTTATGTGGCTTATTTATATGATTTTGAGCCGACTGTTCTTGTGCTTTTGGGTCAGTAGTGGTGTACGTCTTGGAGTTCTGGCATGGAAACCTTCTGCGTTTAGTACGCGCCATACTGTGCTCACTGAAACCTCAGTGCCTGTTGCCACCAAGTCTTGCTGCAGGTCTTTTGCAGTCACTCGAGGGTTTTTCACAACCTGCCTTCTCAGAAATCTGGTTGCAGCCGTTGATAGCTTCCTTTTTCTGCCCCGTCCAGGTATTTCATGTATTTTCTGCCCCTAGCCAGTTCAGGTATTTCATGTGTTCCAGCTCAAGCACACCTGGTGCAACTAATGAAGCCCTTGATTAGTTGCATCAAGTGTGCTTGAGACCTTGATATTTGTGCTGTTGTGATTGGATTCTATTCAGGGGGTTGAATAATTTTGAGACTGGAGAAGTCATTACATCTTTGAGGTTACTGTCATTTTTTGTGTGTTCTCGCTCATGTCATCCTGTTTGTCTTCTTTCTTGTTCAGGAGCAAGTAGGGAACCTGAAGGAGACCTACGACCATCGCCTCATGCTTAAACACCTTCCTGCAGAGTTTAGCATTTTTCTCGACCACATCTCAGGCCTCGACTACTACACTAAACCTGACTATCAGGTACTTTACCAGATTTCTGTGTTGTGTGTGACTGAGGTGTTACTTTCAGCGTGTCAATACGGTGAGTGTATTAATAAACAAATGTACCGGGTTGTGTTCCAGCTCCTGATGTCTGTGTTTGAGAACTGTATGAAGACGTATATCGTTATGGAGAACGATCCGTATGACTGGGAGAGGAGTGACTCAGAGGACTCCCTTACAGTCACAGCTCTAGCAACCACGGGCCAGCAGCTGACTCGTCTCACACCAGCGTACTTGGGGTATGTGTACTACAAGGCACCGGTTAGGTTGACAACATGCCTCCTGACCCGAGTAATTTTTCCAGTTTAAAAGTAATGCTGGGAATAAATAAAATCCAATCCTGTTTTAATGGTACACTCTGGAATGTTGTATAACTGAGAAATGTTCACACAGCATGGCCAACGCCTCTGCGATACCAGGGGACATGCAGCGTGAGAACACCGAGGACGTCCTTCAGGGCGAGCGGCTCAGCGAAGCAGACAATTGCCCACCGATCCCGCCTCAGCACACTCAGGGCGCTGATGTATGGGAGGAGATGGAACGTAGCAGAGACCGCAACCGCAATCACGTTCAACCACAGATTAGAAAGGTACTAAAAAGGAAAATGGATGGGTTTAAGGAACGGAAAAGAAAATAAATGCATTAGCAGTATACAGTGGAGCTTGTCATATATGAAGTGAACTCACTCATCCTTTTGTAGATAAAAGTCTGACTGTTTCTACACCAGGTGGCCAGCGAAGATGAGAGGAGTAAAGAGGGCAATCAGAGCCCCAACAGCGGCTCTGCGCAGGGCTCTCCGAGGCGGGTGCACTCCGAGACCTTACTCATCGACCGCATGGCTCCGCTCTTGAGGAGGATGCGTCACAGCCACAGCATGGGCCTGGACAAGAGACTGACTCCTGAACCCAAACCTACTATTGAACGCTTCCTGGAAGCCTAGTTAGTATCACAGCAGCACACAATTACATTAACAAATTTACACAAGAAACATGGTATCCATGAAAATTTTGTTAGCTCGGAAAAGTATTAATATCCTCCGAGAGCTCCCGAATTTCTGTTTAAGATGACTCACGAAAGTGAACCTCGACTGATTGTCTTCAAATTGTATAAGTGTTGATGAATTACTGCGATTTTATATACAGATTATGCTGTCAAATTTAAACCACTCAATTTTAACTCAATTACACACTAACTTAATGACCATCTTGTGTAACTTGGTCATTTCATATTAATCAATCGGTCCGTTCAGGATACAGAGTTTTTTTTGTGATTGTTGCGGCCAAAAATGCTTGATTTTGCTGCAGATTTTTTTCAAAATTTGCGATGCAACTTGCGGAGTTTTTTGTGCTTTTTTTTTTTTTTTTTTGTGGAAAACTACTTGAATTGGCGAAATTTGCTCAAAATTGTTTTGCTCGTTCTTTCGCAGTGATGTTTGTTGGTAAATGAGACCTTTTAGCTGTACTCATGTTTGACGCACATGAATCGAAGAGGGCTTTGTCTGAATACGCGTTGTGATGATGTCACATGACGTGTCTTGGCCCAAATCTGCGGAAAATCCTCTGTAATTTTCAAAAATTGCAAACGAATATTGCGGGGTTTGCTTGATTCTGCGTAAATATCTGCGATTGCAAAATCGCAAAAATCCTGGAGGGACTGATTATAGTCCAAAACAAATCCATGAATTAAGACAAAGAAGACTAGCCATTCAGCTAGGACAAAAGTAATGGCGCCCTATATAAGTGTTAGTTGCTCAAGTGTTAGTCACACACTGTGTTCGCTGATGCGCTGCCTTGGCTGAGCTGCGTTACTGCAAGATTTGGAGCACACCACACTTGGGAAGTGCTCTTTCACAGTTTAGTCGTCTTTTTTTTTTTTTTTTTTTTTTAAATAAGTGGTCGTCTCTAAATGTGAATCATCTGTGCCGTGATCGTGCTTAGTAATTGTGTGAATACAAAAAAAAGCAGCATCATTGAAACGTTTGTAAATCTGGTGGGAGATTTTAGTTTGGTTTGGCCTACGAAAACATTTACAGATTGATAGATGAGGCTCATTGATCGTAAATTGATTTTCCTCCTCCAAGGTGAATGTCATGTGAGATTGATGATGCCTTTCCTCATATTCCCTCATTCATCTAATTTAAAGCTTAGGAAAGCAGCGACCAGTCCTACCTCAGGAGAGGATTGGGTGTCGTCCTGAACAGGGCTCTCTGGATGATGAAGAGGGGGCAGCCAGCAGTGGCTATGTAGCAGTGAACCTCAGCCCGGTTCCACAGGAGGGCGACTCTCAGGAGTGGGTGCTGGTGGAGCTGGAAGGAGGCAGCGGATCAGCGTGCTCTAAGCCCGAGGAGGAGGAGCGCTCCACCAGCCCCCTGGCTCTGCCTCGCACCTGGTCCGACCCCCTGCCCCAGCGAGCCAGCACCCTCAGCGGCTCCGGAGAACTCCATACTGCCCTCTGTCACACCGGCCCTCCGTTTACCCGCCTTCCTGGATTGCCAGGTCTAACAGGGCTTTCCGGCATCACAGGGCTGAGGAGGCTGCCTACTATACAGCCAGCATCGATGGGTCACATTAACAGAAGTCAGCTAGAGCAGGTTAGTGCTCAAAATGTGCTATTCATTGGGTCTTCGTGTAAAAACGACAGATTTTCAACTTTATTTTAAAATCTGGTTTCTTAAAACTCACATTTCTTTTACGTTTCTTAAACTTGCTCCTTGTGTAATTATTATATGTTCTTAAAGCAGAGGTGTCAAAGGATGTATGTTAGAGATATTTTTTCTATTTTTTTTGGTCATTTGCCAGAATTAGGCCACAGCAACTATATTTTTCTTGGTTTATTTTAGTCACTTGGTCACTGAAGAGGATTTTTATGTCAAACAAATACAAATCTGTTTTCTATGCATACTATCCCTCTTGTCTGTAGTTATCCAGCACTTTACCACAATCCATCCATCTTCAGCAAAAGGGTGAAAGTGATCCAGTTCAGGACTCTCCAACACTCGCTGCGGAAGACGACCCCAGTCAACCTCCAGGGAATTCACCACCTAAAACCTCCCCCCATCCTCCTGCCCCAGTGAACGATAAGCTGAGCTTTATCAAACCAACCGAGAAAGACGTGGAGAGTGACTCGGGTTGTCCCGACGTTGGTCCTTCTACGACTCCGAACCAGGGCGAGACCACTGGGGACACGGTTGACGCAGGCCCCGCCTCCCCGGTCCCGGCTTCTCCTCGGGAATTGTCCCCGCGGGCCAGCCGTATTCCCGTGCGTGACCCAGACTCCCCCACCAGGAAGAGTTTTGCCCCACTCTCACCGTCCCTCTCTTTATCCTGCGAGCACTTCCCATCAGCCCTGCTTCGTGACAAGTTCTCCTTCCCCTCTGAGCGAGGTTCTCGTGCATCTGACTTCCAGGGAGATGATTTGCTCTCGCTCTCCTCATCCTCAAGCCCGCTGTCCAGCAGGAGCAAGATTCCGAGACCCATAAGTCCAACACTAGCTCCAGACCAGTTCTCTGCTCGCTTCATGCCACGCCCACCTCCAGGAAAACCCCCTCTCCGTCCAGGGGGAGAAAACAGGTTAGAAAATGCAGCTGGTAATATGCTGTTTAAATTACATTTGACTTGTGTAGAGTTTTTTAACAACAGACATTGTCACCTTTGCCGGCTGGAGATTATTAACTATGTACACTTAATATAACTTTTAGGATACATACACTTGCTTGTAGATGCAAATAAATTGTGCCGTAAAAGTCATGCATCAGTGCAATTAGTGTTCGTATATATAGAAAAAAGTACAACAGATTTAATTTTAAAGAATACAAGACGGTACTAGATTACATCATTGTTTGCTTGTTATTTCTGTTTATACCACAGTGCTGTTGAGTTCTCGATTCTGATTGGTCAGGAGGTGTTGATTAATTTTATATAACGGCATGTCTGGGAAAGTAGCTCAAAAGTAGTGCAAGGTCAATATTATTGCACTCATTCGAATATGCTATCGTTTCTATAGTAACAGTTTAAACAGGGACTTGTAAGAATACGTTCATTTAGCATTTGTTGAATGAGTCTCCAGTGTCAGCTCTTTGCGAAAGAGGTAAAGATGTAGCTGTAGGTTTTCCACCACAGGAAAGTCTTCAGGACAGGAATTTCACGGTACCATGACAGGCTGCATTTCTTTCGTCTTGTTCGCTTTAAGAGAGAAAAAAAAAATTGAAGGTACTGTCGAAGGAACGAAGGTTTATAGCTACAGTGCTAACGTAAGTGCTAAATTGTTTCATGGACGTTCTACATCATTAAATGTAATTATGAACGGATAAAAAGTGTGATATTTTCTTTAATAAATAAAAAATTGTTAGTGTTGAAAAAATTGCTGTGGTATAAGAGGAATAAACCACTTCAGGATTTGCTGTTATAGGAAAATAATCAACTTTATATCATTATATATATAATATATAGTACTGTTTTTGTTGTTGTTGTTGTTTTTTTTTTGTCCCAGACGCAGACGTTACCGTATCCGGGCCAGCAGCACTAGCGATACGGATCTCCTTGACAACCTCACCCAGCTGATGCAAGAGCGAGGAGGCGTGGCTGTATCCCGCTACCAACGTACCACTGCCTCCATACAGCGCTCATTAAGCTCCTCCCCTTCTCGCTTCGAGGGCTGTCACAGCCAAGCGCCGCTCAGCGTTTTAGGCTCCCCGCCACCTCGGATGTGCGAGGTACGCATTAAACGCGGGGCCGGATATGGCGCTGGAGGAAGAGCAGGAAGCCCTGAGATCAAAACCACTACCAAGGTGAACAAATAAAAGATTAAAGGTGAAGAAGTGACTGTTCTGATGGACCACTGATGATTTTATGATGATTCATGGTTTTTAAAGGATTCATTTGGTTACAAGCAGCTTTTAAAGTGGTAATAATGAGGGTGTGGGGGGAAAAAATGAACGAATAGACTTTGTCTATTTTAGTAAAGTGAGAAGTAAAGTGTGGTGGGGAATGAAAATTAAACCGGAAAAAAAAAAAAAAAAACATTGAAGCCAACGGTGTTGGTTGAGATTACTTGAAAGCATTGTATATAAGTCATTTTAATCATACCTCCGACATTCCCATACTGCACTCCATTTCTCCATTCGATATTGCTTATTAATTAAGTGTGTCATGTACCCTCCTGTGGAAACGTTCAAGCACGCCAAGGATTTTCGTACAAATTCCTGAGACTCTGTCTGTGTGCTCCTCATGGTCATAAAGCCTTATCGCTGTGTATCACAATCAACGTAGCGTACTGTCAGTTCACAGCTCACTTTTAAAAAAAATTTTCCTCAGTGTCTCCATCTCAACGCCATTTTTACTTTTATTAAATTAGACACCATTTCAAGAATTTCAGGTCGAGGCAAAATCGTCATTTTCCCACAATCCCTCAGACGTAGTCAATCATCCGAGTCAAGTTTGCTTCTTTCATTGTATGCTGGAGCAACAAGTCTAATGTTGCTGACAAGTAAGGAAAGTCTATAGCTACCAGTTTAGCATTGTACAATAGCATCTCTATAGCTAATTCATCACACACTTGTCTTGGCGCAGTCACACCAGAGAATATGCAAATAACACATTATCATCACGTGATTAATATATTATACAACATTATATTATATAATAACATCACGATTCAAGCTTTGGGTCCCTCCTCCTACGTGAGTGATGCCAAACTATCAAACTATATGATGAGGCTTGGGACTATATGTGTTTCAAATTTTGAACAATTCACAAAACACACACTAGCTAGTTAGTGCTTCCTCCGAGACACGTGAAGCCACAGCGTCTTTTTCGAAATTGCTGTTCATGCTACGTGAAAGGAAGAAAGCGCAATCAATCCGCCCTCTTCCGCATACACGAGCTCACGAGGCGCCCACGACTGCCGAGTATCGCTGTGATTGACAGGAGAGAGAGTACATCATCCCTCCCACTCAGAGTTGCTCTCTTGGGATTCAAACCCGCGACCTTCCGATGATCTTTCTGTTGGGAGCAGTACAGCTATTCTTATAGCTCCACAACACACACCTTGCACGAATTAACTACTATTTTATTTTCCAAACATTTGCGATAGCAGTGCGTATGACACAATGCTCACGAGTAAATGTTGCTTAGATAGATGAGATAAAAAATTTTTTTTAAAAAAGGCTACGGTATAACTGGAATACCATATTTCACACGTAGCTATGAATAGAGAAGACGTGCACCGGTCCTACGTTTTCACAGGAGTGTATTATAGACAGTACACTACGTGTATCATGTGCCAATATATTTATATCATTTTTATGTAATCGCTTGTTCACACTTTATTTTGCTCGAACCTGTGTCAGACATGTATTCGAAATCGACACCTGACCTTATTTTTTAAATTTAAATCCAAAACAGTGGAATAAACATATCGTATTTGTTTAAAAAAAACAAAACTCCACAATATTTGCATACACATTTACATGATTTTGTTTCACATGGATTCTGCATCTGTGTTATATATATATATATATTTTTTTTATTTTCTTTTTGCTCTACCCATGTATCAGTGATTTGCTCATCTATGCTGTATTAAACAAACAAACAAACATTGTATGTATAGTCACATTGTAATCATATGTTACAAGCAAGCATGTGTATATACTGTATGTATTTCAGGGAATGTACTTACTGTAAACTACATTATCTATCATAGAATGTATTTATTTATTTATTAGACGTGTTAAGATGACAATGTAGCCCAGCTGTTCGTTACTGAGGGTCTTTATCTCTTCAGCGCTTTTCAGAACGAAAGCTCTTGTCGTTTAAAAAAAAAACAAAAAAACAACAACAATAATTGAATGCCAGATTAGCACTGTGGAAAGAATTTGTCATTTGAACAAAGCGCTGTAGTTCTCTGACAATATTATGAGCAAAATCGCAAATCAGCGCGCTATCAATTTATTAATTTGGGGGGGGGGATACAATATGTACAATATCTGTACATTATTAATGCTTCAATGATGTGTCTTGCATTATTTTTTGTATTGAATCTGTCTGGAAGGTAAACGAGCGCCGCAGAGATGCATGTCAGATGGTTATAATTATTAAGAACATCAAATCAGGATTGTAAAAACTCAACCGAACTTGTTAACGTTATTGTCACGTGTTCATCCCGCTGTGTAGCTGTGTGTACGATGGAGTTAGGCTAGTGCTTTCGCTCTTGACCTCTGAAAGTACCTATTTACTTTACATACATCAGTAGAGCCCCTGCTGTAGTAACATGGCCTATTACTTAAGCGATGTACAGAATCTGAAGTGTATATAGATATAAATACATTCAAGGGGGAAAAAAGCTTCATGCTTCATGTAATGTATTTTGCTAACAAACATCATCCAGTCACTACATTGGAATGTACATGTATTCATATAAACATAATAAATACTGACGTGCAAGATATCGCTCCTCCAGGTTGCCATGATTTTAATAAACGTTTATCCCTTTTTTTTTTGTTTGTTTTTAAAGTCATCCTAATCTTTCGGGTGAATGAATCTAATTTGTTCCCTGGTTCTTAAAGATGCGACTGTTATTGCATCATAGAATTTGAGAGCCAATCAGACTGCAGTATGCAGATGAATGTCAGGAAAAACATGGGTGGAGGAGGAGGAGATGGGTTTCGAATTTGCATATTCATCGAATCTGGATTTAAAAAAAAAAAATTTTAAATAGGTGATTCCATTGTGGGGCACGGTGGTTTAGTGGTTAGCATGTTTACCCCACACCTCCAGGGTTGGGCATTCGATTCCCACCTCCGCCCTGTGTGCACGGAGCTTGCATGTTCTCCCTGTGCTTCAGGGGTTCCCTCTGGGTACTCCGGTTTCATCCCCCAATCCAAAGACATGCGTTGTAGGTTGATTGGCATTTCCAAATTGTCTGTAGTGTGTGAATGGGTGTGCAATTGTGCCCTGTGATAGGTTGGCACCCCGTTCAGGGTGTGCCCTGAGTCCCCTGGGATAGGCTCCAGGCTCCCCGTGACCCTGTCTAGGATAAGCGGTACAGAAGATGGATTCTGTTGCTTTTTCTATCGTTGGATAATTATTATTATTTTTTTTTTTTGGTAAAACTAATTCCAATTATACAATAATTTATTATTTAATATAGAAAAAATTAAAATCTTTAAAAAAAAAAAACAAAACTTGCTTATACCTGAAGGCAAAAGGCCACTTTTTACCTGACGCATGACTCCGTGTGCTCGTGCAGAAGCAGCAGCAAAGTGCCTGCCACTGTTCACATAAACTACGACTGTGTACTTTATGTACAACTGAAAGATTAAAAGCGGCCTGTCTGAGCCAAAACATTCCTTTTCTGTCTGGATTCCAAGTCGAACTGAAAAATGTGTAGCGATTTCATGCACTGTGTTGTTGAACACACTGACAAGCTCTGATACAACTTTCTGCCGTCGTCGTGATTGTTGTCATGATCCGCATCTCAAATCAAAAACTCCGACCTTACGGTCAAACGGATTTGCTAGAAGCTAGAAAATCCAGAAGACTGGTATGCAAAACAGACCTTCCTGTAGCCTTGAAGACTTTTAAAATCCAAAGGCTAACTGTCTGAGACACAAAGCTAGTTTCTTTAATCAGTTGTGGACACATGGTGCTATACTGCCCCGACTATTACGTTGGTACTGCACCACGTGGACGTTGTAGCATTGATTTCTGAGGACGTGCACAGGCGGCGCTCCAAACGACCGCATGAAATACGCGAGTACATTTAGCTAAAAGCAAGTATAATCCGGCCTTAAGGGGCAGATGTTGATTTCTGTCAATAAACATCTGTTGTGGAGGGAAAGTCCAGCTGACGCATGTTCGTAATAAATCAAAGGGCATAATTAAGAGAGCAAAAAGAAAGTGTCGTGACATAAACACGACAGAGTGCCATAAAGATTTCCGAAAAGATCGCGTTTCAGTGAAAATGAAAAGAGTTCAAGTCGAATTTCTCTTCGGGTTTCTCTTACACGGTCCAACCAGCCGCTCCACCCTCATCACTACCTGTTCAAACATAATGTAGATTATTCAACTCTCAGCCAATGATCTCCATCGTTAAAAGAAAACCTAATCATCTCAACATCAAAAATATACAAATACACTAAAGAATGCGTTAAGAAATAATTTATAAACGAATGTCTAAATCTAATCATTCGCCCCTTGGGACTAGTTTTTCAGAGGTATTGTGGTTTGATTGCGCATGAATACCACAAAACCTTCAGGAAGGCTTACAGAAGCAAGAAGAACAGTTTTGGTATAAAACCTTCTGGAGCAGCTGTAGTTTTGAATTCATGTTATATAGTCGCATATTTAAATGCTAATTATTGGTTACAACTGCCCCTAGGAATCTACAGTATTATGAGTAAACAAACCGAGGATGTGACGGAGCATCGTTTATTTTATTTAGACAAAGCATACAAAAGAGTTTTAATACAAGTTTACAGTATACACTGAACAAACAGAAATGCTGAAACAGTGGAGGCTTTAGTCTAAAACATACAGGATTTTTTATTATTTTTTTAAATTTATGCTATTCATTCTTGAAAGCCTATGGTAAGTTCATCAGGGAGAAAATGCCAAAAAAAAACAAAAAACAGAGCCGATGTTCATGCTGCAGATCGTTTCAGTCGACGCGATCCATCTTAGGAAGGTTCTCCAGGACGTGAACAAACACACACGGCAGGGTTATAATCGGTCAGTCATTTAAAACGGCCTCCGGAGCTCAGCGTGGATGAAACTCTGCGCGAGTTGTTTAAGACTGATGCCATATCCTGTGTCTTTTCTGTTTAGAAGAGCGGGGCGGACTGTCTGGGATCATCTGGCATCACGCTGATGGAATCTTCCGCCTTCCCGCACAGCATACACAGCATCGTGTATTCCTGAAAGATTAAAAAAAAAAAAAAACCTTCACAAAGTGTGAAGTAACTCGAACTCTTAAGATTTATTACTCTAGTATTGGTAAGTTGGAGAAAACTGTCTATACACCACAGCACTGCTGAATTCTCGAATCAGAAGGTAGGGATTAAAACAGCACGACACACAGTAGTGCCAGCTCTAACATCTGTAACATCTCAGGTCTATTTACACTCACCATCCACTTTATTAGGAACACCTGTACACTTATGCAGTTATCCAATCAGCCAATCACGTCGCAGCAGCGCAACACATGAAACCATGCAGATACAGGTCAAGAGCTTCAGTTAATGTTCACATCGAACATCAGAATGAAGAAAGTGTGTGATCTCTGTGGCTTTAACCAGATGGGCTGGTTTGAGTATTTCAGAAATCTCCTGGGATTTTCACACACACACACGACAGTCTCTGAAGTTTACACAGAACGGTGAGTGTGTATTAATGCACTCATAACATCTATAGTAACAATAATAATAATAATAATCATCAACATCATCATCATCATCATCATCTCATACACAATGATTTATGGCTTGTATTTATTTAACATTTATGGAAGGAGTCTCCAGTGTCAGCGCTTTGCAACAGTCAGAGGTAAAACTGTAACTTTAAGTCTTCTGACATCTTTAGGACAGACAGGTTTACACTTCCTGTTTCTCTGTAACGTGACAAGCTGCGCTGTTTTGTTTGTCTTATCAACTTCTAGAGAGAGAGAAAAAAAATGTTGGACCTGACTTGTTTTGCAGACGTTCCACAACATAAAAAGTTGAAAAGATTGAAAAGTATGACGCGTCATTCATGAATACGTTTAAAATCGTAATCGTCGGCAAACTGCCGTGGTGTCAGTGGGATAAAACACTTGGTGTGCCGTCATAGGAAAATAATCACCTTTGGGGTGGTAACAGTAACCAGGGTGACACGGAGTGCTTTATCCCTTACATAAGAACAGCTTTGGTAAGTCTGTCTCTCGTGATTTTGCTCATCCTGACACCTTTATTTTTAGAGTATAAAAGCTGTAGATTTTATTGTTAAAATTCAACACCTGAGCTCGGACTGTTCTTATCTGTTACTATTACGAGTGAGTTTGGAGTAAACGAGGTTTCTGAGCTTTTCTCAGTACAGAGAAGAATGCCGAACTGTTCGTCCACGGTAAACACACACACACACACACACACACACACACGCTACAGATGCAGTTAACGGTGATTCGGTTTAAAAAGGTTAAAGAACTCTGTTAACACGTATGAAGCGGGCTCTTACCTGATAGTCGTCCACCACAGAGAAGGTGTACTCGTGTCTGGCTATGACGTGGTCACAATTCTTGCACTTATCTGTGAGGAGAAAATAATGAAGACGGTTTCACGTTGTGGTTCTGGTTGAGACACTAATTTGCTCAGTAATATTTTACACGAGTTACAATCTTATGGATTCATTAAAGTCTCTCCGAAGAGAGGGAGAGAAAACGAGGAGGATAGAAAAAGAAATACACATGAAAAAAAGTGTAAAAGGAGAGAAAAGAAAAGGTGCACCGCAGCTGGATTACAGGAACGAAATACATGAGAAGAAAAGAGAGAAAAACAGTCAAATGGGAAGAGAAAGAAAACGAGTAGCAAAAACAGATTTAGTTTTATTTGATTACCAAAAAATAAAAATATATATATATATTTTTTTAAAAAGCCTCACGTAGGTAAGTGACTATCTCTTCCTCGTCTTCATCCACCAGCGTCTTGTCGCTGATGAGCACAAAGTCTCGCTGCTGACAGCTGGCACATCCCTGGAAGTTCATCAGATACGAGCCGTCATCCAGGCAGGTGTTTCCCTGTAAACATTACAGAGTAGTCAGAGTAGAGCTGGGCGATGTTATATCAAATCAAAATCGAGATAAATTACATAACATATGTATTATCGGTAGCTTCAGAACATTTATGGAAGGAGTCTCCAGTGCCAGCGCTTTGTAACAGTCAGAAGACTTTACGCTTTTCTTGGTAACACGATAAGCTGCGTCTGTCACGTCTTGTCACGACTTCAAGAGGGAGAAGAGAGAGAGAGAGAGCGTCTGGTGAGGGAACGACTGTTCATAGCTGCTATAACGTACGTGAGAACAGGAACTAGCTTGTTTCCAGACAATCCACAACATCAAACATGACTATAAATAAATATTAATGTGTCAGGTTGTGATTTAATAATTATAAGAGGAATAAAACGCTTGCGGCTGCATCACACCCACACTACCCTGTTGTTGAATGGTTTCTTATCATAGCGTAACCCGAAGTGTTTTGTTCCTCAAGGTACGTAAACACATACAGCGGCTCGCAGTGACTGGAGATCGTTCATTTACGACGAGAGCCGGCGACTTCCTGCGACCGTTAGCGACTAGATGTGGGCGTGTCCAACGATACATACAAACGCTCTCCATCCATAATGTTTCATTTTAGCGGCAAGAAAAACTTGATCTGTTGTCAAAGGTTGAATGCTAGTTGCGCCGCCCACTGATAAATGTTACCATGGCAACCAGTAGTAGGAAAACCTACTGGCGACTTCTTAGAACAGCGACCGGCAGCGATATAATCGGTGTATGTATGAACGTACCGTTACTTATTTTACATATTTATACGTTTGTAGACGGTCGATTATATGATAAGTGAATCATCGCTTTTAAAACTCAGCAACACTGTTCTGCTATCAAACCCAAATGTAATAATATATCGACATCGAGTATCGTGGAAAGAATATCGCGATATGACGTTTTTACGATATCGAACACCACTCTGTATCACTGCTAATGAAAACAGTCGCAGATGCACTCACACTAAACGCATTCAAATGAGTTACACCTTAAAACTAATAAACTGATCGATGGACTGTCGATGTTGAAGAATAATTCAGTAAATTATCATCTAAAAGTTGCTGAAATATTGACGCACGGTGACGACAGTTTCATAACGTCTGTCTTAGCTAATCGCTAACGGTATTAATTAATTAAATCAGCCAGAGCTGCTGATTATAAACGATATTAAACTCACCCTGTCAGGATATTCTTTCTCCACACAACCCGTACACATTTCTGTATATATATTTACAAAAAAAAACTATAAAATAACTAGATTTATACAGTTTAAATTAGCTAGTTTTTTTTTTTTTTTTAGCGCTACTTCCGCAATCTCTTCTTCTCTGGTTGGACTTTTGTTGTGTGCTTGTTTCAGCGCCACCTAGCGCTTTGAAGAGGGATCGCTCTCTGTGAAATACCTTTAAATACCTTCAAATGGTTAAAATCTAAGCACATTAAAGACACATTCTTAAATCAGAAGCAATAATCTGGTAGACTACAAATATCCTAATTTAATAAATAAGACATAAATATCACACAATATTTAGCATATTTTTACACCACAGTGCTGACTGGTCAACAGATTAATTCTCCATAACGACAGCTCTCATGATGATATGGTGAAGTTTTCTGTAAGGAGATGTTTATTTTTTTTTTTTGTTTGTTTGTTTTTTTTTGGAAGGAGTCTACAGTGTCAGTGTCCAGGACAGAGGAATTTACGTTTGTTTGTTTTTTAATATTCAAAAGAGTGAAGTAAAGAGAGGCTGACGAGAGACCGGAACAGGATCTGACTTGTTTGGTGGACGTTTCACAATATTAAATGTAACTATAAATGGATAAAAAAGTATGACTTGTTCTTTAATAAATAAGGAATTGCTAGTGTTGGTAAACTGCTGTGGTATAAGAGGAATAAAACATGCTGTTATAGGAGAATAATCGATGACAAAGTGGTGTGATGAAGGGGAATTACTGTAACCACAGCAAAGCTGATTATTTTCCTGTATCAGCATGTAACGGTGTCTTTGTTCCTCTTATACCACAGCAATTTGTGAACGCTAACTACGCTTTTATTTATTTTAAAAAATGCCATACTTTTTTTTTTTTTATCAGTTTATGGTTACATTTAATGTTATACGTCCAAAAAAAGTTAGTTCCTGTTATCACTTATATTATCCTCTGTTTTTTTTTTCTCTCTCTCTCTTTCTTGAAGACAATAATGCAGCTTGTCATGTCACTGAGAAACCACAACACGTAAACTCATCTCTCACAAAGATTTTACTGTGTCTGAAAACTAAGGGTGCGTCTCAATCTGCTCCCTAGTTCAGTAGTCAGGGCACTGATCAGGGAGTCAGATATTTTAAGGGCTGTCTCGATCGCAAAATCCTTCCAGTGAACTGGAACGTTCGCTCCAGAATCCCACAATGCACCTCAAAAGCCAGGGAGCATCGATGCTCACTATGTCCCCTTACTGGAAATGACGTCATGTTTTCTGAAGCCTCTCAGCTCGGGTGAGAATATAAAAAACGGCGGACGAACTCTCGGCCAACTTCCGTCTACAAATGTAAGTAGCTTGTTATCGTTGTTGTGGCTCTCAAATGATTACTAACGTTAGAGATTTTTAACTTTATTTGACGTTCTGTATACGGTTTGTTTGAGTCTGACGACTTTTAAGTGTTTAATGATTTAAAAACATCCACTAGCTCGCCTACGATCCTGCTTGAAGCACCGTGACAGGAACGTGTGTGATTAAGCTAACAAATTTACATGACCTATAATGTCAGAAAGATATGGGTCCTGCCTGTCGTTGATAAATGACGTTTTACAGCGCGAGTACGTAGTCACGTCCCCGGAAATTGCGTCATCAGTGTCCCAATGTGTAGTGAACCAGGGTCCTTTACCAGTGCCCCAACTTGTGTACACCATGTACCGATTCACCAGCTAGGGAGCTGATCGAGACGCACCCTTAAAGTTACAGCTTTACCTCTGACTGTTACAAAGCTCTGACACTGGAGACTCCTTCCATCAATATGAAATACAGAAACCATCACCATATCAACGAGTACACACGTCCACACATCATACACGTCCCTGTGAATGAGCTGTTACTATAGAAACGATAAGATTGTCAGAGCTGCTGTTGCAGAAAATCAATCAACACCTTCTGACCAATCAGAATCGAGAATAGAACGCGCGATGACAACGCTCCGACTTTAGATGTTGGATACCCGGATGTGACCGCGGTCTGTGATTCGTCCGCACGGCCCTCGCGCTGTTCTAGAATCAGCAACACCAACAGGTATCTTTACTCTTCCTGTTTATCCTTTTGAGAGAGTTCTGAGGTAATGTAGCCACCCGGACGCTAGGTGGAGATATTAGCATAACAACCGCAAATCCCCCCCCCCACCCCCCCCCACCCCCCGTTACTAACTCTATAACCAACGAAGAAGAAACAGGACGCGCGGAGTGGCGAAGAAGAGCTGTTAAAGTTTGAACCCTGATTTGGGATCAGTGACGCAGCTCGCCTGCAGTGTTTATAAACAGGGTTTAGTGAGCGCTCTCTGACCCCAGATCAGTGTAAACCGGACTGTTATGGTTTCCAGAGTGAGTGTGTTCATGCCCATGTGGAAAGTTAGGATGGTCAGTTAGCCAGCTCGTTTATTATAGAACACGAAATAATCATATTTTGTAAACAAGTGTAGACATCATAAAGGGGTTTTTCCTTCCCTCCCATTTGCTGCAGTGTGTGAACTGAGACCAGTTTGTAAAGTGGCTAAGAAAAAGTCAACGTGCCCTGCTGTGGCAGGACGTGGTGAGAAAAGACCTCCATCATCATCATCAGCAGCAGTGATGAAGAAGAAGAACAAAAAAGGAATACTGACGAAATGCAACATCTGTCTTCACCAGTACAAATCACAGGTGGGTTACACTAGATGACTTGGATGCCACATATTGGGTTCCACATTGTTTACAGGTTATGATCACAGACATGGAGCTCAGAAGGTTATTATTCCTAGACATGCCCAAATCCTATGCAAATCCTAGTATCGGCATCGAGGTTCATATCTGAAGCTCTGAGAAGCTCTGACTTGAGATGTTTTCCTGATCACATGACCTTTACATACACATATACATTTATAGAACTGGACAGTGATGCCCTCAGGTGTTAGACTCGGTCCTTGCTCGTCTTCTCCTGTCCACCTGAGCCAGAAATCCCGAAGTTCTCCGACATCACGCACAAATGCTCGCCGCTTCCTTATAGCTGCCTACATCAAAATGAAAACACTGATGCTTGCCTACGAAGCCAGAAATGGACCACCTCGACTGCACTCGTCTCTCACTGTTGTGTACTTGCACTCGATGTAGTCTTGTGTACTGTTATGTGTTGCACCCTGGTCCTGGAGAAACGACATTTTGCTCCATTGTATATAAGCTATATAGGATAGGGATAAGGTATAGGATAAAAGCATACCTAATAATTTGTGCTCATGCTCTCTCTCTCTGTCTGATATGATGGTGGTCTCTGGTCCTGACACACGTCTACTCCTCTGGTTCCTCTCATCCTCCAGATCGGCCTGATTTGTATATTAAGGAAATCCATAGATTTTTTTAACATTATTTCTTCTCTTTGGATTTAGAGCTCGCTTGAAGGAAGTCCAGTGACTGAAGGCCAGCGCTATATCACCCTTCAGTTCTCGCCCAGCGCTATATCACCCTTCAGTTCTCGCCCGGGTTCCCACTGAATCTAAGCAGGGTTGAGCCTGGCCAGTACCTGGATGGGAGACCTCCTGGAAAAAATTACGGTTGCTGCTCGAAGTGGTATTAGGGAGGCCAGTAAGTGGTGCTCTCCCTGTGGTCTGTGTGGGTCCTAATGCCCCAGTATAGTGACGGGGACACTGTACTGTAAAAACAGCACCGTGTTTCGGTTGAGACGTTAAACCGAGGTCCTGACTCTCTGTGGTCATTAAAAATCCCAGGTCACTTCTCGTAAAGAGTAGGGGTATAACCTACCTATTGGCCCTTATCTATCATGACCCCCTAATCTCCATCCCTGAATTGGCTACATCACCCTCCTCTCCTCTCCACCTATAGCTGGTGTATGGTGGTCATTCTGGCGCACTAACGTATGAAAACAAGCTGGATTGAAACGGATAAAGTTGAATTGGTGCATCGTATTTATGGATCTTCTGTGCCAGCTAGTGCAGAATAGGGTGTCGGGTTTAATCCCTTGTTGCCAGCGTTCTCCGTTTTCTCACTTCCGCTTGACTTCTAGTTTCAGAATTGCGTATCCACCTGAGCATCACCATATTGAACACTCGTATAGATGTGTGAACTTAAACATTCTTATTTCCCCCCTTCTCTGACTAGAACCTGGATAAACACATGCACAGCCGGACACACCATGAGGCGATCGAGAGACTTAAAGGCGGGTAGGTTTGCCATAGCTGCTCAAACACTTACTTTTCTATTATTTTGATTAGTATAAAATGTAAATGTGATGTGTTTGTATAGTGAAGTGGTGTAGACTTTTAAAAATGATCAAATGTATCTGATTATTCACATCCTCTCAGGGACCAGATGCACAAGTGTTGGGCGTGTGATGTGTCTGTGCTGGGCTTGGAGCAGTTCAGCAAACACATTGAAACCAAAGAGCACAACAGCAAGCTATTTTTCCTGAAGCAGCGCAAACAGAACGGCTTTACGGTGGATTACAATAACTCCGAGCTGAATGCGCTCTGTGTTCAGAGAGATAAGAACCGCTCTCTGTTAAAGTAAGCCTTAATACACAGTATACCAGGGGTGTCCAGGGCCGAGTGCAGCCTGTGAATGGATGTTAATCAGCCCACGACTTCTCTCTTAGAATATATGATAGGTGGCCAACACGTTATGGTTTTTTCTTTCACCTGGCAGTGACGGCTAAACTGCACTGAACTGAACTGACTACACCTGCAAAATAATTTAGCAAATGAGTGTGTAAATGCGTGTGCCTTGTATGTCAAGAGACTATTTAATCATTTAATTTAATTAACCTTTTACTACAGGGGTCGGGAACCTATGACTCTTTCAGTGATTGCCAATGGCACAGAGGCGGGAATAAATAAATAAAAGCAATTACGAATCACGAAAGCTAGGGTATCGGTTCAATTATAAAATTACATATTTTAAAATATTACATAATTCATAATCGATGCCCGTTTGTCATGTAGACATCAACCAATCGTGATGTGGCACGACAAGCTCAAATTTCATTGGACGATGTGGAGCAGAGCGGTGATTTCCCGGTCTGATTCATAAATCGGTTGAAAACTACATAGCCAGTCTGTTTTCAGTTTTTTAACAAAGGTGAAATGGCTAAAAGAAAAAAAGACAAGTATCGTTCTTTCCGGTCCGAACGGACAGACGAATGTACATTTGTGGAAGTCGCATTAATGGTAAGTGGTGTTCGGTTTACTCTTACTTACGTACTGCATCTTGTATTGATTTACCATTTGATGAAACTATCCTAGTTGGTTAAATGATGTCCAAGTGCCACCTACAGGCCTATTAGGTGAAGTGCAGGCTGTTGGGTCGAGAACACGCATGGCCTTTATTACATTACCACGTTTTATAACTATGCAATAATAGTAAAGATAACAACTATAATAATAAAAAGAAGCATATAAAAAAAATTTCTCTGGCTCTTTAAAGAAAAAAAAAAAAAAAAGAAAAAAAAAAAATATATATATATATATATATATATATATATATATATATATATTTTTTTTTTTTTTTTTTTTTTTTTTTGCATTTTATGGCTCTGCCAGTTGAAAAGGTTCCTGACTTCTGCTCTACTGCATTAATTATTACATTTAAAAAATGTTTTTATGGATTTTTATTACTTGAATTAGTTCCAGTAGTAAAAATATTTTGAAAAAAATTGACAGTCTTTTTAGGGGGGTAGATTGTAAATTGGGGTAAATTGTTGCCATATGGCAACAGTGTGCAGTGGTGGAAAGTATCATGTAGTCAAAATGAACACAGAATTTATGAGATTACAATTCCAATTACTGCATTTTCCAGACTATATGGCGCATATAAGCATGTAAAAGTTATATCTCCTAGAAAGGAATTGTAAAAAATTATGTGGTTGTAAAAAGTGGATGCATTTACTCGCTCAAAATACATACAAAAATTAGATCCAAACATACCAAGATGTCTGAACCTGGAGAGAACTGCTCTCTGAGGAGAAAGGACTCTTAGGAAAATTAACATTTGAATTCTTTCCCACAGAATTAGATTCTTCCATCCAAGATAGCAGATCACACTGACTGTAGACTGGAAGATCACACCTCACTATTGTTCTTCTACATCACACCCTTCTCTCTCTCTCTCTCTCTCTCTCTCTCTCTCTCTCTCTCTCTCTGTGTTGAGATCATCCTGAACTCACCCAAGGTCTATATGCATTACACAGTATGTTTAATGTGAATACTAAGTTGACTACATATTTAGTATCATGCAGGTCTCAGTGTATCTGGAAAGATGGTCTCATTCCCTCAGCAGCAGTTCAAATCACCATTTAGATCCAGAAATGTACAAAATACCACATGCCATTAAAAGTATACCCTCACCTGGGCCCTCACATGAATCACCTGCTGTATGTAAATAAGGTACATCCTTGCAAGCATCCAAGCAAATGCTAACTGACCCCCTGAATAGTGGGCCCAAATCCAATTATAATCACAAGCAACACCATTTCGCAGACCTACAGAGTATCTGGGTATTTAGGGAGAGCTGGCCAAAGGTTTAGTGAATTTGTAGACGGATCTCCAGCACAATTGCTGTGTGTAGTTTTCATTGCCAGATAAACATCTCTAATTCTCTTGTTTGTATTTTTATGTGATGTTTTTATGTTATTGACCAATGCTTGCTATCCTTTGAAATTATTGTCTCTAGTAGATTACGTTAAGTCCATGTTACTGCAAATCTGCGACCAGGTTAGTACAGGCTAAAATCCAGGTTTAGATGGAGCACTGGGGCACGCCAACTGAGATTTTAGAGTCCAGGCTAACAACTTGGCTTTAGTTAAGTGTACTTAGACTGTAAAGGCTGAGAGGAATTTCTGTTTAGAACAACATAGTGTTGATTGACCGATCTAAATAGGGTGAGCCTTAACCTCTGATCATTGTAATATTATTCTAGTTAAGTGTACATGGTAAACCATGACATGATTATAAAAGCTACTATTCTAGAGAAGTAAAATTGGTCGACTTGTTCTGACAGTAGTGATCATGACCTCTGACTGGAGATAATGTTATTCTAATTAAGTGTGTACAGATCTATGGGGACTAAAGAAAGTACTTTTTAAAAAAAGAGCAAGCATGGGCGGCCATCTAAATAGTATTAGTCGATTACCTCTGTCTAATGACCAAGACTGGCGAGTTTGTGACCGTGAGATGCTTCCAGCCACTAAGCTTGAAAAACCTTTCGTGAATTCCTTAAAGAGTCTTTTACTAAAGCGGTTGATGTCATTTATCCCAAATTTATTAATATCATCTACAGCTGTCAGCTGATACCCTGCTGCAGTTATTCCACTAAAACTAAATTCACTATACTGGAGCTTTAAAAACAGTACTTTGGTGAAAGGCCCTTAGGTATTTTGTTGTTGTAATCTCTAATCTGACCCCCTTTGAAAAGAAGTTTGGACACCCCTGGTGTATACAGGACTTTGGTAGAGCCTGAGATAACCGTGTTAGTCTTAAAAAAAAATATCAAAGTATTAACCAACCACACATATTCTAAAGACTAGACCAAAGAGTAGAAATGGATGAAATAAAATTAGGTATACAATCCAAAACTCTTAACTGAGTTTAACTTTAAAGTTATCTGTTCTGTCTCTCCTTACTATTAGACAGCAGAAGAATAAAGAAAAGATGAAAAAGATGAAAGAAAGGAAGGCAGCGAAGTTCCAAGAAGTGTTTAATCAGAAAGTACAGATGAAAGATCAGGACTGGAGCAGACTGGCTAAAGGTTTCGGCCCGCCCGGATCACAGTCGAAGTGGAGTGACAATAAAAGTGTCGCGTGTCCACTTAATAATGAAAATAAACAGGGAATGATAAACACAGAACCTGGTCTCGAGTCTGTAAGCAACGAAGGAGCCCAGACTATAGGTTGGAACAATTTTTGTTTGCAGACATCACGGAAGTCCATCACGTGGTCCCTGATGAAAGATGTGGACTTCACAAGCGATACATTAGCTCAGTCGGACATCTTTCCTTCCTGGGAGGAAGGTCAATCACAGCAGAGCCAATACACATCAAGAGAGCGGGATAAAGACGTGCTGGGTAAGAAGAGATCATGTGATGCTCACACCTCTGATTCTCCACCTGTGAAGAAGCAGTGTTTAAGAGATGTTCCATCCACGAAGCCCAGATTAACTCCATTTGTTTGTGGTGAAAAAGTGGAGAGTGAGCGTGCGAGTCAGTCTGCGTCCGCTCCTGCACCGGCCTGTGCTCCAGAGCTGGTCCAGAGTCACACGGAGCACTTGTCCATAACGCTGAAGGATATCCGTAAGTCTCGTGATGAGGAGCGTCCGCCTGCCGGTCCTTCACAACATCCTGATCCCGAGCTCAGACCTGTGACCGGCGACGGATTAAAGCGAAGCGAGCACGGAAAAGAAACGGCGATTCCAAACATTCCGCGGTTCTTTGAAAAGTGTCCGCAGAAATCGTCCATGAAGAGTCAAAAACGTGAAGCGCAAGCCTGCAAGACCAAGAGAAAGTCATCTCCACGCAAGCAGGTAAACAGCCTTCCAGCATCTGGTGCAGACCCACAGGAGAAACCAGAAGCTACCCAGACCAGGCACGTCCTCCCGACCTTGTTGAGTCGATCGGTCAGCAAAACGGAAGCCAACAAACCCAACCTGAAAGTGGCCCGAGGAATCCGTGCGGCCCAGAAGCCGAGCCAGGCCGCCGAGTCACGGGTGCTGAAGCCGGCGCTGCAGAAGCTCATCAGCTCTAAGAGCTCGCAGTGGCGTGTCAACTGGGAGGAGATTTATCAGGAAGCGACACACAGGAAACTGCAGAGAGAGAAGGGTATGCCCAGGTGAGTGGAGAACAGATAACATTCATTCAGAAACTGTTTCACGTTATTTCATCACGATTTTTCAGTTTTTCTTGTTGTTTTTTTTTTTTTTTTAGTTAATTAATCCTAATGGACTGCAGTATTAGTTAGCTAATTATCTAAAATGCAGTGAATCATAATCTCCTCATGCACAGCCAAATGCAAAAATTTGCATCCCCCCACATGTGAATGTGTGTCTGGGGTTTATTCCAACTCACCTCGCACACGGCATCCCTGAGATAGATCCACTGCGACAATGACCAAGATCAAGACGAATTAATAAACAAATTAATTGATATTTGCTGTTAATTTTCTAACACATGCTGTTTTTACAGAATGAATGACAATTTCTCATTTTAGAAATATGTATTTTTTTTCCTGTAAACATCTTTGAGACAACAGAGACTGTGATATTTTGCAATATTATTACTAACTATGAATTTTCCGTAAAATGAAAATTGAAATGAAAAGATTTATATAATCTTTGACCCATAAATTATTGTGTTCTTCTCAAAAGTCATTCAGTTACCCAGCCTTACTTTACTTCTTGCTCAAAGATGGGTACATTTAAAGCCCTACAAGAGACACCAGTTTTCTGTTCATTTAAAATAAAACAGTTTTGGACCTAAGTTATGACTAATCATAATTTTACAAAATAATAAATCAACTGAAGTAAAAATAATAGTGATTATCAGCTCTTGTTTCTTGAGCCTTAACCTTGGCGTCCTTTTGAAGGTTCGGGATTGAGCTCGTGACTCCGTTACCTCCTGATCCACAAGGACTCGTGGCTGACGAACTTGCGCACTTCGAGTTAGATGAAGGCTTCCAGTGGGCGTCTGTCGAGTGTGACCTTGTAACTCTACCTCACTCAGTCAATCCCTCGAGCAAAGACGCCTGCAGGGTCCCTCCTGCCGAGGCCTGTCCTACCGAGAGACGAGACCACGGAAAGACCACGGAAACCACAAATCACACTTCATGGTCAGTGGAACAGAAAAAAATAGATGTCGGAGACAATCGCAGCACCTCAGGGATGAGCAGATCTCCCGAGTTTGTTAAAGATCGGCTGGAAAACCGTGATCTTAATGACGATAATACACCAGAAAACAGAGCTTTAGGAAGACGACAAAACTTAACACCACTGGACGGTTTAGTTTGTGTAAAGACTGAGAAATCGGATGATTATTGCACAGAGCAGGACAAACCTGACCACAACAGAATCCAGTCCATCCCTGTTACACAAATAAAACAGGAAAAGCAGGTATGAATACACCACTGCATTATATAAATTATGGAATAAATAATAAGGAAATGGTAATGAGCTCAAATATTATCTGAGTTGTTCTGTTTCTTCCACAGGATTTTCCCAACACAACAACAACAATCAAAAATCTTCCAAAAAGTAAGTGAATGCTCATCACGAAAACATAGATATAAATATGAGAATGTACAGTGCTTTGTGTAATCATTCACCCATAAACCAAGAGGCTAAGGAAAACTCCGAAGGAGCTGGAGAGATCCACAGCTCAGATGAGACAGTCCACAAAGCCGGCCTTTATGGGAGAGTAGCGAAAGATATGAAATCCTCGCAGTGAAGCATGGTGGTGGTAGCATCGTGTTGGTAGCACTTGGTTGCCCCTCAGACTAATCTCTATCGTTTTAGTCACTGATTTTTGGAGGACTTGTTTTGATAGCTCCTTGGTCTTCATGATGCTCTTTTGGTTAGGTGTGTTCTCTAATGAACTCAGGGTTCTTCCAGGAGCAGGTGACCTACTGTATATCGAGGTCACATGACACTTGAATTGCACACAGGTCGACTCCGTTCATCTAATTATGTGACTTTTGATGGTAACTGATTGCACCAGAATTAAAGTAGAGGTTTCACAGCAACGGGAAAATGTAACGTACGCAGATAAACTCTTCACTATTATGGGCTATTTTGTGTAGATTCATGACATATAATCATAATGAAATCCATTTTAATTCCAGGTTGTAACACTACAAAATGTGGAAATGCTCGGGGGGGGTGAATACTTATGTGACATCTGTGTGTGTGTGTGTGTGTGTGTAGGCCAGGTGACTAAACTGTTAGTCATGTCTCTGAGAGAGGACGAGTTGTGCAGCTCTCTGGAGGACGTGGACAGTCGACTGCTCCGGGCTCAAGCTGCCCTACAAACTGCCTTCCTGGAAGTTCAGCGCCTTCAAATGATCAAACAGCAGGTCTGATCCAGTCAAATATTTCTGCACAATAATCGTTAACCGTGCATTCACACCAGCAAGCAACAAATCGGCTTTTTTTTAAAAATTATTTTAATCCAGCTTTTTTTTTTTTTTTTTTTTGCCAAAATTTTGATCCAAATGATCTACAGGCTGCTCTATGCTTTCTACATCTCACAGTGTTACATCTTCTTTAAAATGGCTTCACCTCCCGGAAAAGTTTTTGCACCAAAATGGATTAATCATTCAGATTTACAGTCTCCTAACTAATTTATAAATTTCGCAGGTCTGTCCCTTTTTTGTTTGATGGTGTAAATGCAATAAAATATGATTTGGAAATGTGTTTCTTTGCCTTTAAATGTCTTTTTAAAAGTCCAAATGTTTTTTGTTTTTTTAATAGGTAACTGCAGAGATGTCCTCCCTCAGAAGTCAACGTATAGACATCCTGCAGAGAATAAGAAGTAAGTGCTCTTCATTAGTTAAATTATCGAAAAGAAAATGTACCGAAATCATGATCTGAAACTTTATTACCATTTATTTTAAAAGTAATGCGCTCAGAAAAGTTGAAGATGTGACAACATGCATAACCTTCAAAAGTGATCAGCATTTTGTGATAAATATCAACGTAAGGAAGAATGTTTTCCTTCTTATACGAAATGAAATAACGTGAAGCAAATTTTAACCAACGAAGCTCTTCTCAAAGTTCGTACTCCTCTCACTTTGTCCAGATCCCGGACTTGACCAAACATCCGAAGCGAGTTCTCCCGGTTCTGCTGTTTAGACGCCGCGGAGAGCGGCAGGTACCTCGAGGCAGCATTGGGACACAGAGCTGTGGGAGATTCATCCCGACAGAGACGATCAGAGACGCACTGATTTAAGCGTAGATTTAACTCCAGTCTCTGAGTCAAGAAAGTCTCGTACACACCTTCGTCAGCTCGGCACTGAGGCCCGGCCGAATACCAGCCTGTAATCATCGCTCGGTAGTGTGTGTCGAAGCGACTGCAAATCTACGCTGCTGTATTGTAAAAATAAACGGCAGGGTGACTGAAAGGATGAGCTCGAGCGTCCTAGAAGTCCTCCGTGCGTATGGAGGACATTTCTGAAGATCTGAAGAGCATTATTGGCCGTTTAGGTCTGTGCGCTGTAAAAGAGATTTTTATTTTTTTTCCCTGATCAGATTTGTATATATATTTTTCTAAACCATACACTGAAGTGTTCTTTTTGTGCAGATGTTATGTGGGTGGAGTTTATTCTCAATACAGCACTAACACGGTGGTGTGTGTGTGTGTGTGTGTGTGGTGCTGTACATGTGTATCAGCTACAGCAGTGTTGTCATTAACAGGATCAAATACAGTCCACTAACAAAATACAAGGTGACCTGGACGGTGGTCTAATAAGTAAGGAATAAAACACTTGGTGGCAGCATGCTGTTCAAGGAAAATAATCAAAGCTGGAGTGGTGTGATGAAGCGAACTCACTGCAACATAAAGTTATTATCGTTATTATTTTCCTAGAACAGGATGGATATAACAAAATGTCTTTCTCTTATACCAGATCAGTGTGCCAACGATTCAAATTTTTTTATTTATCAATGAATGACGCGTTGTTTTTTATCCACTTATAGTTACATTTAATGTCCATAAAGCAAGTTAGTTCCTGTACTTACTTGCAGCTTGTCATGTTACTGAGAGACTGCAAAACGTACAAAACTTGACACTGGAGACTCCTTCCATAAATAATGATAAATGTCTCCTTACAGAAAACTTCACCGCACTGATTATACAGCACATATTTGTTAAAAAGCAACAATTAAAAAATATATATTTATATATTTATTTATTTGTTTGTTTGTTTGTTTGTTTGTTTGTTTTTAACATCATTTAAATATATACAGTACTGTGCAAAAGCATGAACAGTACTGTGCAAAACCTTGAGCATCTTGCAGAACCAGCCACAGTTCTTTTGTCATCATGTCTGGAGCCTTCTGCGTTTTTTTTCTTCTTCTGGATTTCTTCCATGGTGGCGAACTTCCCCTTCAGTCTCATTTTTAATTTCGGGATCCGGTGAATACGGTGGATGTGAAGCGATAAGCAAATTGTTTGTGCTTATTGAATGTGGCACCTAAGCGATTTTACATCGAAGTGCTTAGGCGTCTATGGGGAAGCATCAGGAAAAAACGTCCGGAGAAGTGGTGCATCCAGAACTGGATCTTGCACCACGACGATGCACCTTGTGACTTCTTTTTGTACCCGAAATTGAAAATGAGACTGTAGGCCAAAAGATTTGCCACCATGGAAAAAATGCAGGAGGCTCTAGATATAGACGTTTCCAGGAATGGGAGCCTTCCAGCTAAAATGACCATCAGAGCTGCTGTTATAGAAACACCTTTTGACTAGTCAGATTGGAGAATTGAGTGGCGCTGTGCCATAAAGTGCGGGAACACACCAATAACGTTCAACATTGCTGTAACACTCAGTGACGTGACTCTCACTGACGTGACGTCAGTGTCACTGCTGTCCGGAGAACAAACACCAGCATTTCATGGCTCGATGCACTGAGTAAAAGGAGGGCTAAAAAGTTACCTGTATAAAAAGTTGACGAGTTGATAAGCTGACTGATGATTACAACATGATCCACCTGTCTGATTTGTCTAATCTGATCTGTAATTAAATCAGTAATTAAATTGCTCTTACATGATTTATATCTGAAATTTAATACACCATACAGTTGAGGTCATAAGTTTACATACGCCTTGCAGAATCTGCAAAATATTAATAATTTTTTAAAAAGTAAGAGGGATTATTTTGTTTAAAGATCTTTTTTTTTCATTTAGTACCGCCCTTCAGAAGCTACATAAGATATGTAAACGTTTCCCAGAAGACAAAATAATAACAGTTTACACCGATCATCCTGTTCAAAAGTTTACACCCCCCCTGGCTCTTAATGTATGGTGTTGCCTTCTTGGGCATCAGTGAATGTTTGCACCTTTTGTAATAGTTGTGCACGAGTCCCTCAGCTGTCCTCAGTGTGAAAAGATGGATCTCAACATCATATAGTCGCTGTTGGAAAGGGGTCAAACATGCAGAAGACGCTGGAAAAGTAGAGAATGTGCAGGACCTGGAGGATTTTTCTGAAGAACAGTGGGCAGTTTAACTGCTCGGGACAAACAAGGGACTCATGAACAACTATCACAAAACATAAAAACAGATGTCGATCATCCAGGTAACGACACACAGTATTAAGAATCAAGCGTGTGTAAACTTTTGAACTGGTTCATTTGTGTAAATTCAGTTATTATTGTGTCTTGTGGACTAAATGTAAACATCTGTTATGTGAAATAGCTTATTCAGGGCAGAACTAAATAAAAAAAACTAAATGCTATTATGATCCCACTTATTATTATTATTATTATTATTATTATTATTATTATTAAATTATTAACATTTAGCAGATTCTGCAAGGCATATGTAAACTTATGACCTCAGCTGTATGTGGTAGAACAGTACGTTGTGTATTACACAAATTCCAGTTTAATCTGACTATTTTTTTTTGCTCCAGCTCAGGGAACGTCCACCATACACACACCATGCACTAAATCAGTGATGAATCAGTCTTTATCAGTCGCTTTAGTCACTTAATTAATGACTGAAATTAAGCTGCTTTCACATTTCTTTTTCACACCTCTTCAGTCCTAACTTGTATCAGCTAACTGACCAGTCTAACCTGCTGTCCAGATTAGATTTATTATTATCAGTAATGCAGATGAAATAAAGATGGGTGTAACTCTGGTTGATGAGGAGGTTGTTTGTCTGCGCTGTAGTTTCAGAAGCAGAAAATCCACAGAACGTTAATAAGCTGCTTGTGTGACTTGACCGTATGCAGACACAGTTGCAAATTTTAGTTATGTTATGTTAGGGTTTTTTTTTTTTTTTTCTTCCCCTAACCTCCTTAACAACCCTCCATGTTTGTTTTTCTCGCTTGCCGTCACTCGGCGCTAAAGAAATGGAAAAATACTGTACTGTTTACAGGCCATTCATATTAAAGTCTGTAATCAAAATACACTGTAGCTACATGAAAATAAGCTGCATGTGTTTATTCAGTATATTTGCACTTCTGTTTACATCATTGTGTGTTTTTCGGTGTGCTTGCTTTCTCTCTTTATGTGACGGTTATTCGCAGTGGTTGAGCCGTGATTATAGATCTCTCGTCGCTTAGGTGACTGTTGCATTTGTTGTGTTTGAAACATTATAGAAAAGCATTGTATTTATTTTCCCTTAGGATTAGGCCTGACCTGTTTCTGTGAGAATTTTGCCAAATATCATATTAATGTAGTTATCTAAAATGGAAGAATTTATTTACTTTATAAGCTTTCAGAACTGTTTACTTTTTAGTGAACAGTTTAATTTCCTGGTTCTTTTCTCTCTCTCTCTCTCGTATGAACATTTGTTTTTATTGTGTTCATGTTTACAGAAAATGAATACAGTTTGCAGGGAGTAAGTGGTAACTGAGTCTCTTTTGTCTCTCTCTCTCTTTTCATTCAGTTTGTTCTGTGCTGTGATACCTTGACAATAACGCCGCATCCGACTTAACCCGGATGTCGGAAATGACATCGGAATTGTGTCTTTTTTATGTCTTTTTAACAGACACCTACACGCACCTACATGTCCGTCTTTTGTTAGCAACGACTAGCCAGCTCCGCCTTAATCCTCAAAACAGCGTTCTAGAATTAACGAGCGAACATCCGTTAATTGATCGCAAGCAAATACAACAAGCAAATATACAGTAGAACTCATTTAGAGGTTTCTCAGAATTTGTCAAGATTAAGCCTCTATCAGGTCATGTAGGTGGAGCGGAATAAGATTTGAATGATTTCGTTGTTTACTCTTTGAGCCCGCCCCCCTTTTCCCCCACTCATGAAAACAAAAGCAGTGGTTCAACTAGTTAGCATCTTATTTAGAGTTAGCATTAACAAGGCTCGTCGTAACGTCACATGATATCAAGCGCACTGTATAACACTATAAACACGCAAAAATCCAGCCCATGATAATTTATGAGAGTGGTCACATGTGCTGCCCTTTTATCTTTGTAATAACTGTTTTATCATGTTCGCGGAGTGATGGAGCGTGAGGGAGTGGCTATAAAATGACTGACAGGTTGGCTATGTAAACACAAACATGCATTCCGGACCGTAACGCAGTTTTACGAAGGGGTTTCTCTGCCACGTAATACTTTTCTCCTGTGGTCCCGACTTAAACCATAGTTTTTTTCTTATCAGGTGCTTTGTATTTTTAATGCTTTTTCATATTATCAGTAAGAAAACAAAATCGACTGTCGCACCTTTAAAGGTAAGAAGGGCTACTTTGTTTACTGTTCAGTGAGCAGCCATGTCGAAGTGACGTCGCTTGCTTGAACTCAGGGTTGAGGAGACTGACTTCCTGACTTTCCGTGTAGGAATTATGAGTTTTCCGTTTTCTTTGGGTTTTTTTCTAGTCAGAGGTTGGAAATTCCGGTTTACGAGTTTTAGTCGAACGCAGCGTAATACGTTAACAATGGTTTCTTCCATTCAGAATCAAACTGAAGATGTGTAAAGTGTTAGAATTTTGATTTTGTGAATTAAATCATTCTCAAAAAATAAATAAATAAATAAATAATTACATTAATACTTTAAAACGTTTACATTTATGGCATTTGGCAGACGCCCTTATCCAGAGCGACTTACAGAAGTGCTTTGAAGTCTCCAGCAATAAATACATCCTGATGCTGGTTCACTAAGAATACCATCAGTCTAAAAGACTGGGGAGGTAATGTAGTAAGAAAAGCACACAAACAACACTTTTTTTTTTAAATTAGTGAGCTAATTTAATTACTTTAGGTAGGGGCTGTTCATCTCCCTACACTGACTTCCTGTATCAGCCCGCATCAACTGCAAGGCCCTGATGCTCACGTACAAGACCATGTCTGGAACAGCACCTCCATACCTCAACACTCTCCTGGAGGTTCATGTTCCCTCATGTTTTTCTCAAAGGAAAAATGCTAGTTCTTACTCAGTTTTGTAATGAATCTCACTGACAAACTAATAAATTTGCTGCTTACTTATTGATGAATTAATCGGTACATAATGCGGGACATAAAGACGTAATGGAGGACATGGAGAATTACTTCTAGGTCAATTCTAGGTCCTACGATGATGGTTCAATCGTTAAGAATTGATCAGAAGTTAAAATGTCGACCAGAGATTAGAGCTTTTCATCTCTGTTTGTTAAATAAAGTGGTGTTTAAAGTCCCCGTGAGGTGCCTTGAAACGCGCAGCATTATTCGATGTGTTGACGTAATGTCCACTGAAACAGGAAGTCCGGGCGGGACATATCGGGTGGCTCCTCCACTTGAAAAAAAAAAAAAAAATAGCCAATAGCGTTTATCTTACCTCACAGCCAGGAAACCTACAGCTGTTGGGGGCAGGACACTTCTTCAGATTCGTGAGAGCATTTGATTTCACAGAAAATCTGATGAGAAGCTGAAGTGCAGAATGATGTCATCGAAACTGTTGATCCGTATCGGTGGTAGAGAGACTGTAAAATTTGAACGCGTGTATCTTCTAAATGCGAATTTTGTCATTGTTTTGGAGGACACTAGCTTATAGATAACCTTAATGCTGACATGTTCATACTAAAAGCCACAAAACTTCAATTTGATTTCATGGGGACTTTAAAATAAAGTGGTGCAACACAAACTGATATGAAATAAAACTCAGATCAACAAATCCTTTATTAGAGTCATTCATTAATTGAATCATTGGAACTGCGGTTTTAATATTTCCGGTGAGCCGTCGAGCCATCATAGAAACAGATAAATATGTAAAAAGGGAATAAAATAACCGCAAAGAGTGTTATAAATTGAGGCACCACATTATAGAAACTGTCACAGGAGTAAACAGAATGCATCACAGTCTTTTTGGCAAAAAAAACAAAAAAAAAAAACAAGTTTCAATGTTGTTTTTCAGGGAATTTGCAACATCTGCTATAAAAGCTGTATTAATGTCATTAGCTTTTGCACCGCAGTCCTTGTACATGTGTGGACGATGGAATTATTCACATTCTGGCGTTGTGTTCATGACTACGCGTACATGGTCAGTTGAAGCCACTGCAGGGGGGGAAAAAAACGAGGCGAGGTTTACAAAGCGTGTGCAGCACATTAACGCAATAAAAGTTGAATTTGTGATGTATTGACTTTTACCTCTAGGACATTGAGCTTGATGAGACCATCTCCATCCTTGTCGAAGGCTTTGAAAGCCCCTATAACAAAATATATACACTTTAGGATTTCTTTAAGAACAATGATTATCTGATATTTGTATAGCTCGTGATAAAGAGACAGCACTGGCTCATGTACTTTAAGACATTTTTAAGCATGATCGTTAGACAAACTCACAATCGCCACAATCTTTTGTTTTATTCGTTTATTTTTGCGAATTAGTATTACAAACATCACTCTAACTATGAAGAGGCATTTTGTGTGCTACTATTTAGAGATAGCACGATACCACTGAGTATCAGCTGATCTCGATACACATCCCATATTGTTTTCCTTTATATTATTTATAATATATTTATTTATTTATTTATTTTTTATTACTGAAGCACTTCACGGTTAAACTTTTTGACACAAAAATCAGTTCCACTGAAAATATAATAAATATTCGTAATAAAATCGATCCTGATAAAAGGAAAAAAAAAACAGTGAAATCTATTAATTATTAAGCAATATTGCATGAGCAAGAGTGCGGTTATACTATATATATATATATATATATATATATATATATATATATATATTCAGTATAACCACACGATTGCAAGTGCGATATTGCTTTTATAAAACAATTCTATAAACAAGAAATTAATATCAAGTAACTGATATCTCAGATACAACATGGCCAAATGTTCTGTTTGTTTTTGCTCTGCTAGAGGAAATAGATCCTGAAGAAGCCACACTCACTTTATAGCACGTTGGCTAGCTGGCTAGCTATATCACATTAATTTATACATTCCTGTTAAAGGTGCTTCCGGTGAAATTGGCGTCCCTTCTTCCTTTTCATCTTCATCTGACAAGCTTTCGTATTTTGACTCAGATGTTATACTCCTGAAAGAAATATTGTTTGCTGTGTCCGCTGATGATGTCACTAACTCTACTGTTGTTGAACTGTAAAGTTTTGACCTAAGAAGTTGAATTTTAAGAGTGGAAAACACACACAGTGAAATGTCCCAGTGCGGTTATAGGAAACATAAGCACTCTTGGAACGCTGCTCGACCAATCAGATTAGTGGACCAGAACTAACTGTTGTATGAGTGTAAACATTTCCAGTTCCAAAAATAAATTTCTTTTCCAAATACAATTCCAGTGTTTGCTATTTGTTACAGGATTCGATACACCATATGTTTTCACCATTTTTTGATGCTCTCGGCCCAATTACAATACTGGGTATCAGCCATCTCTACTAAATGCTACTAAGAGGTGCATTCAAATTTGACCCGATGGTGGCACTAGAGCATTGGCAGCATTTGGCCCAAAATTGGTCAGAATGTTCCTCAGCCCCTCCCCAAATTTCACAACTTTTTACCAGACGGTTCTATGGGCTACCATAGACACCCTAGCCAGGAGAAGAACAAGAAGAAGAAGAAAAGGTAGAATAACAATAGGGTGCCTACACACCTTCGGTGCTTTGCCCCCTAATAATAATAATAATAATAATAATAATAATAATAATAATAATAATAGTACAGATATTACATTTTGTCCTTCCATGTTAGGGTTCACTACATGACACTATGAAAGATTGAAAGCACACTTACTGAACATTCCCTCAAGTCTCACTAAACAGCAAATGTAGCTGTCGAAATCCAAATACAAGTGCTCGTTGGCATATCGCATTGCGATGATGTCATGAAGCTGGGGGTTGAGCTGAAAACCTGAGTGAGTAAAATGTAATGTTTAACGAACACGCAAGTATATATCTTGTCCACAACTTTTCTGATAGCTCCTTGGTCTTCATGATGCTTTTATCTTTATAATATACATGTATGATCATACTATAAGATAAGATGATGTATGATATCATTTTATATATATGCGATCATATGATTACTGTATATCTCCACCAAAAGTCAGTGAAAGGTAAAGCAGCCAAGAGACAAAGGACAACTTTTAACATGATGCTACCACCACCATGCTTCACTGTGGGGATCCCAGGCAGCGTTGGGTTTCAGCCATGAGGATGGAGATTGTTCAATGAAAGACACATACCTACATCGGCAACAGCATTTCTCATCTCAAAGCTGCTGATGGTGCCGGATTTGTCCGTGTCATAGCGAGTGAAAATCGTCTGCAGACAAAATGTGACGCCGTGCATTTGTAAAGAGATTTCTAGCGGTATTATGTTTTGTTCTAAAACTTTACAAGGCTCTGACTGCTTATTATACGCAGTAAAACAGACTTAGGACCATTAGACCTACCTTCCACTGTTTGATCTTGTTCCACAAGTGCTTGAACTCTTGCAGGTTTAATCTTCCTGTTCCATCAGTCTTTTATAGTACAAGGTCAAGGTGAAATTCTGCCTCTTTCACAAGAATCTCGCTCCATTTTAATCAGCCTGTTTTCTTCTAATGATAATTTCTCTCAAGTTTCTGTAGGCTGAATCTATGCATGAAAATGAAGTTCAAGGATACATCCATGAGCGCTATCATGCTTCTGCAGCTATCCAAGCTGAAACCTTCTGCTTTCAGCTCTTTGTCTGATCAAATAAGAAGACGAGATAAGAACACGAAGGAACCGAAACCAGTAACAGAATTTTTTTTGTTCCTGAATTTAATGGCTCACGTTTGCTCACTGCTTTGTTGAGGACAATCGTCAGCTCTTTGGCATTGATCTGCATATCCTGAGAGAGAAATCCACATCGATGGTGTGAGTATAAGAGTAGATTTCATGACACTGATGAGATACACTTCATACACCAGATATTTTTGACCTCACATCTCCAGAAATCTGCTCAAAAATGGCTCTGAACTGTTTATCCTCCTCGCTCTCTTCCTCCTCAAAGAGCTGAAAGTTTAAAAAAAAAAAATGACATGTTAATAGACATTGTGGTTCTTATATCAATGAATGTTGATCAGTTTAGAAATTGTACTGAGAGAAATTATACAGGAGAAATAAAAACGCTTATTTATATGAAAACAGTATTTAAACATCTCATTATTAGTAAACAGGATTATTATAAAATAATTGTAAGTTGGTTCAGCATATTTCTAGACTTTACTTATTTCTAGTTTTTTTTTTTTAAATTGTTTTGTTAATCATTTAATTTCTTGTAAGCATTTATTTTTATTTCTTTGCTAGGGCAATAATAACAATATACTGTAAATACAAAGATATTTTTTGCAGAGTTGATCTTTGCTTTAATTCATACAAAGGTTTGATAAAGTAAAATAATATTAAGTTGATCATCAAAATGCTTCACCTTAATTTTCTTCTTGTCATTTTCCAACTGTTGAAGAAAATAAAATATAATTACATTAAAATTTGTACATCGGTGCTAAATACTTTCTTCAGAAGAAAACCATAAAGTACAATTCAGGTCAATTTAATTTCTTATATAATATATAGTAATATATATTACTAATATATTATTACTATATTAATAATATCATGTTTTTTGTTTGTTTGTTTGTTTGTTTACTATATATATATACATATTGTCACAAAGGAGTTTTGCAGAAAAATGCCACAGAAAATGACATGCAGGTGTAAATGAAAAGGAACTGTGTGTTGAGTTGATATGATGTCATGATAAATGTAGATTTATGCTGCTGAAAGATGGACATGTTAAATAACTAACCAAATACGGTTCAGCCTCGATCACTGCTCCCATCAACCTGAGAGAAAACATGAAGCACTGATAAATCACACATGGTGACATGTCATGACCTGACACTAAATAACACATAAAAACTAACTAGCTTTTTCCCATGCTGGCATCTTCTTGTGTGGCTTAAAACACTAAAATCCCATGTGAAAAGAAGTGAATCATGTTTAAAAACTTTATTAAAAAGCACATTCACTACTATGTGAAAAATGTAAGGTGTAAATTTCATGTGTGAATTATGGCTTTTCTGTAAAGGGCCTACACAAACACACACACACACACACACACACACACACACACACACACACACACACACACATACTGTATACTGTATATACTCCTGAAGACCCTACAGTCCCACGCCCAAATTACTGTGAAACTCACTCCGATGTGCTCTTCTTCTCTGAGAAAACCCTGAGAAGGAAGTCGGACTCTTTGTGAGGTTCGAAGGTGGACGGGACGATGACGTACTCTCCGGGGCTCAGACAGAAACGCTCCGTCACCTCCCGCAGGTTGATGTAGGATTTGCAGCGAGCTTTGGAAGCGTTGTACAAGAAGAAGTCTTTGGGAAGGTGCTGCTTGTTGCCGTGCATCTGTGGTTGGAGAAACAGAGCAGAGAAAGTGAAAAACTGTAAATTATTTAACAATTTTTTGTTGTTGTTGTTAAAATATTTAATGTACAAAGTAAAAATAGAATGTGGGTTTCAGGAAAGTGTTAATTTGATAACACACAAAGGCATGAAGGAAGGAAAGAAGAGGGAAGGAAGGAAGGAAACTGGAAGAAAGGAAGGAAATGTGAAGGAAACCAGAAGGAAGGAAGGAAATGTGAAGGAAACCGAAGGAATGAAGGAAATGTAGGTTTCAGGAAAGTGTTAATTTGAAAACACACAAAGGCATGAAGGAAGGAAAGAAGAGGGAAGAAAGGAAGGAAGGAAGGAAATATGAAGGAAACCGGAAGGAGGGAAAGAAGGAAGGAAGGAAACCGGAAGAAAGGAAGGAAATGTGAAGGAAACCAGAAGGAAGGAAGGAAATGAAACGAAGCACAAAAGGAGGGGGTGGGGGGATGGAGTGAAATAAATTGAATTAAAAGTGAGAAACAAAAGAAGTAAGAGGAAAAATGGAGAGAAAAAATGAAATGTTAAGCGGGAAAATTAATCAAATGTGGGAAACAGAGAATGCAGGTTTTAGAAAAGTAAACAAACAGAAAAACAGAAAATGGGAGAAATAAATAAAAGGATGAGAGGAAGAAAATAATTTTTTTTAAAAAGCGAAAGAAAATGAGAGTGAGCAAATGTGAGTGCAAGTGCAAGAGATGTGCAGTGAGATGTGTAAATAAAGAAGTCTGATCTCCTGCTCAGATCTGACATCATGAGAAAAACATCCTGTCACTCATCCTGTCACAGCATCCTGTCGTAGTCATACCTCCTTCGGAACCTAAGATAGAGATATACACAGAGATATAAAACCAGTGACACAATTATTTTTTAGATGAAAAGCTTTATAGCAAATCATCACTAGCATTATAGTGTTGATTGCCCAGGGAGCCATTTTGGAATTTTTAAATTTTTAAATTTTTAATTTTATTTGACTGATGTTTTATCTCAGTTTAGTAATTGATTATGTAGCAGATATTTCTTCTCTCACTATCACCAATCACATGATATCATAAATTAACAACAGAGCTAGTGTCCACATAAAGAAACACTGATGTTCACTTTGCATATGAGAGCTATAATAGAATAAACCACTTAAGCACTATCAGATGGTGTATTGGTAAATTAAGTTTGGTTTACCTCATAGATGGCGAAGCCAATGGCGTGCAGCGTGGCTCCTGCATAGCTCTCTCTCCTCCTGCCCTTCTGCATGAGTGCCACCACCACGGTGCAGCCCTTGTCCCCGTACTCCGGCTCATCATCATCCACCTCGGTGAGACGCAGACGATACTGAGGGTTTGTCCAGAAGGTGTCTGCGTCACGATGGACAAAGAGGACTTCAGTCTCATAGAGATACTGAGACGTTGGTATCCGAACGTCTCTGACTCAAAACGTGGCATATTAATATATACCTATGAACTGTGAATAAATGACATTAATGGTATTAATACCACAGCGAGGTCAGAAAGTGTTGATTAGTTATGGCATAGCGCCAATTGCAAAGCGATTTACAGGTATAATTCAATTGTTCTGATACGTTTCTATCATAATAACTCATTCACAAGGACTGTAAAAAAAAAAAAGAGGCTGGTGAGGGAACGACAGTAGACAATGTTTAGACAATCTTGTAACGCCGCTCCACCTGGGTAATTCCTGCAACCCCCGGCGGAGCAGCCTCTCACCCAACGGCCCTCGTTCACTGACACGGTCCATTTGAGTAATTCGTCATCCTGCAGTGCATCAGGCGTCAGATTACAGATCTCAAGCTTGGTGAAGTTTTTCTGGAACTCTTCAAAATACATCCTGATGGAGGAGCGAGGCAAAGAATAAGTAAGATGACAGAAGCAGGTTTGCATCCACCATACAGTATTTTAATCATCTAGGTTTAATATTTTGCAGTGCTACTGTACAGTATACATGTTATTCCAGATATCAACATCGCATCATCCAGGTGGACGCTACACACTGGTGGTGGTTGAGGAGATTTCCCCCCATACTATGTAAAGCGCTTTGAGTGTGTAGAAAAGCGCTATATAAATGTAACTAATTATTATTATTATTATTATTATTATTATTATTATTAACATTAAAGGAATATTTTACTGTTTTTCAACTAAATCGCTACTCACTGCATCTGTAACATATGTAAGAATTTCAACACCGTTCTATCTACCAAAAAGAAAAACCCAAACATTAAACCCAGTTGCCTTGAATCTCATGTATAATGGAATTCTAAGGGCAGCTGTTGAATCCTGCCAATAAATGTTCGAAATGTGTAACACAAATTTAATACTTCACTCTAACAATAACATGTTCTTATGGAATTTTATCAAACTTTCCAAAACTTGAGTAAAGAATTCATACGACCTAATGCTTTCCAAAAAGTTTTGTGGTTTCCATGCACCATCAGACCAAAACAACCACCACAAATTCTTCCTTTAAAAAAAAATAGTTCCATAGTCCCTACACTCCAATAGTTTGGAGTGTAATTTACAAAAACTTTTGATTGAAATATTCATGAAAAATTCATATCATAATATGTTTCATGTTTTAGAAATGTTTCACTGACAGATTTCAGCAACTGCCCTTCATTCCTTCCACACAAAAAAAGTGAGTTTGGAGTAAACAGGTTTTCTGTTATTCATTCAGTACAGGTAAACGTATTGAAAGAATACATTCTTGTTCATGGTAATGACATATACTATGCACATGAAGCACTTAAAGGCTAGGTTGAAAAATGCTGGTGTATTCCTTTAAGCCTCAGTCCAAAGCCTTACTCTTTAAGGAAATCGGAGTACTAACCAAAACTCCCCAGGCCCAACAGGTTGGAGTTTCTGTTTTTCTTGCTCAGAAGTCACAAGCTTTGTCCAGTCATTAGACTTGCAAGATGGTGGAGGAGCAACTCCCCACGGGTCACGGACACGGACCAGACGGATACGAGTGTCCCTTCCGTCCTGCTGTTTACCCTGCCAATGCAACACAACTATTTAAAAGAAGACAACTTATGGCTGACTATAAATAATTTTTAGTTTGATAATTCATGGGACAGCCAAGGTGAAAATGTTGGAGTAAGGTTGGTCTAGGTTTAGTATTGGGGCAGGAGTAGGGTTGGAATAGGGTTAGTGCTGGGGCAGGAGTAGGATTTGGCTAGGGATAGCATTGGGGCAGGAGTAGGATTGGGCTAGGGTTAGGGTTGGGGCAGGGGTAGGGCTGGTTTAGGTTTAGTATTGTGGCAGGAGTAGGGTTGGAATAGGGCTAGTGTTGGGGCAGGAGTAGGATTGGGCTAGGGTTAGGTTTGGGGCAGGAGATGGGTTGGTCTTGGTTTAGTATTGGTGCAGGAGTAGGGTTGGTCTAGGTTTGTATTGGGACAGAAGTAGGGTTGGGCTAGGGTTAGTGTTGGGCTACTAGTAGGATTGGGCTAGGGTTAGCGTTGGGGCAGGAGTAGGGTTGGGCTAGGGTTAGAGTTGGGCTAGGAAGATGGTATCTGCAGATTAGCGTTAACTTGATGCCTTGGTCCTCCATTTAAAAAGATCACATAAGCTGATAAAGTCCATAAGTTTGTTTGGGGTCTCTAAGTCCCCAAAGAAAGATCCTGAAAGCTGTATTAAAATGCAAAGCAGGACTGGTATTAGAGATGAGTGGTATAGACATCATGATTAGATTATCACATGGGTCACTTACCTGCTCAACACCAGTAACTGAGTAAGCATGACCTCTCACTAGACCTGTAGAAGTTTTGGTCTCACTAGCAGTTGGTACCAAAGCCTGAAAACGAGAAAGCAGAAAATGATAAAATTGTACATTTAAAAACAAATAATGTTGAAATTTAATAAAATAAGAATGCGTATTAGTTGGTAGAATATTAACAGTGTGTTTATGTGGACCTGTTGCCCTGCACTAGCTATTAGTTCTGAGGAAAGTTAATCCTGGAAATGCCGAAGCATGAAACAATCACTTCAACATATGCACGGTTATTAAACTCTTGTACTCACAGCATTCACATATAAAAGCTGATTAATTCAAGGTATTTTTTGCAATGAAGTAGAGAAAGTGCTATTCAAGATCTAGACAGACTTGTAACAAACAAGACATCAAGGCACTCACATCTATGGAGCAACCCATAAGTGAACCTCTTTCCAAGGCCTTTCTCATAATGTTGTATATTTCCTTGGGTGCATCTGTAATCTCATAGTATTCTGTTACTCCTCCGGTGAAGTCTTCCATGGCCTCCAATGTGTTACCACCTTTCAGAGCCTCATAGGAGCCATGCAGCCTGGGACCAAAAAAAAAACATTTTTATCAGGAAAAAGAACTCTAAACCTGAGATTTTTGCTGCTCCTTATGTCTTACTCTGGTCTTAAACTCCAGACAATCAAAAGTTAAACTATAAAGTTAAAGTCACTTGGCATAAGCTTTCTCCAGAAGAGCGCTCCAGAACTCATTCTTATTCCTCGACCGAGTGAACACCAAATGGTTTTTGCATGTGGGAAGTCGATCATCCACGAGGACGTCCACCCACTCACCATAGCGCCAGAACTACACAGAAAAAGATTGATTTAGGAATGGATTATTCAAAATAACCTAATTTTAACCTAAAGTATGCCTTTTCATTGCAGGAAAACAACATCATGGTGCAAGATCCCCCACACCTGGAAATGGAAAATGCCAGCATAGTTCTCAGTGAAGCTCTGGTCTGGTGGAACGACTCGGTACCGAAGGGTTTCATTCAGAGTAAGACAGGCAATGGCAGCCAGGAGCCAGCAATCACCTGCAGAAAATAGAAATTAAAATGACAGATTTTATGAATATACGTGAAAAAATCTGTCTAATAATGTGTGCTCATGCTGTACAAAGGCAAATGAAACGACTAATATATTGCACCACTTAATGGTTGTATAGAGTAAATAATAAAAGAGATAAATGAGAATTAAAGTAAATCCTCATAGGTCCAGACCTTTTGATCCTGGAGTGTCAAAAACAAAGGAAGCATCCAGACAGATAAAATATATTAAAGGTGTATGATATGTACGGCCAAACAACTGTGCTGCACTATTGCAGAGGGAGGAAGTGCTTAAGGGCATTTTCACACTTGATCCATTTCAGTATTAAAATGTTCTCAGACCAATGATCTTTCTGTGCATATATCATGCATGTTAACATCTCAGGCTTCTCTAAACAAGACCCCAAAATGTACAATACTTTAGCATGTAGCTTGAATATCTGATCAGAGTATGGTATGGTTTGTTTGTGGTTGCTTGTGGGTGGTGTGGTTTTGGTAATGTGTCCAGATCTTTAGACATGGGTTGGTAATATGCTTTTCTTAATGGGGGTCACAGTGACAAGAAGGCTGAGAAGGTCATCGACTTTTCGATCCCTGGTCATAGATTCCAGCTTCTCCTGGGGAATATCTATATGTTCTCAAGCCAACTCTGAAATGTCCATGTTTCCATCAGGTCCTGAGTCTGCTCTGGTGTCTCCATCCAGCGGGAAATGCCTGATACAGCTCTAGCACTTGCTGACCTTATAGGGTGCCTGAACAACCTCAACTGGCTCCTCTCTATTAGCAGGAGCAGTGGCTCTACTCCAAGACTGTCCTGGATTTCCAAGCACCTTGCCTTATCACAGTGAGTAAATCCAGCAACCAGCCCAGAACCTCATTTCTGCCACCTGTACTGTTCAGTCACTACCCAAAGTTTGAGACCATAGGTCAGGATAGGTATGAAGATTAACCAGTAAACAGAGCTTTTTGTCTGAAAACTGAATCTCTCCAGCCGAAAGTCTTTTTCCATGGCCTCTCCAAACTCCTCCCATGCTCAAGTTTTCCTGCCACTCCTATACTTTTCAAATTACTCAGGAGAGCATTACTCAGAGGGCCTCATTCTTCAACTTGATGGTTTCCCTCACCACTGGTCTACCAGCATATCCTAGGTTTACCACTATGATAGGCAACATCATGAGACTTAATCCTGACAATCAAACCCACATAGAGGCAACCATGTCCACCTAAAAAGAAACTCCAACTCAGGCCCTAAGCCTGGGACTGGTAAGTATCCTCATATGAGTCTGTGGCCACCTTTTGGAACTAGAGTATGATAGAGACCACCCCTGATTGAGAGTCTGGACTGTGTGTGATATCTTGTATATATATTCTACACCTTTCCATCTCACACACTAACTCGGGCTGTTTCCTCACCAGTGAAGTGACATTCCATGCTCCCAATGCAAGCTTCCATTGCAAAGGTCTAGTCAATCTAAGGCTGTCCATCACATGCCTGACACCCAGTTGGCATTGCACCTCACTCCTACCTTTCATTTTGCAAGTGGTAACCTCAGAAGATGGCTCCGCATTGCCCGACTGGGTTGGCCTGGTGACCTGTGGACACCACTCCCAGGTCTGGCTCTAGGTTTGAGTCCTGGTATGTCTAATCCAGGCAAGGTGGACTGTCTTTTTCTGTACCTTCTAATTGGGGTTTTTGGGATCAATCTTTGTGTGACCTCTCCCCTCAGATCTGTTTATCAACGGTGGCCATACTGGAGAATTATTCTCCTGGTGACATAGCCCTAAGGTTCACTGAAGCACACAAACTCATTCACCATGACAAGGTCTTTAGCCATGAGGGAGTGATACTGGATGTAAGTGCAACAAATTGTCTGAGGTTTTATTGATGCTTAAAAGACCTGAAAGGCAACCGATTCCCTTATAATTCCATTTAAATTTCGAACACAAAAAGCATGGCGTTCAGTTGCAACTGGTAGACTTTCAGGTTTATTTTATCAAAACTGAATTTGGCATCTGTTCAGAAGGCTTCTTGAAACACCCTGTGTGACAGAACACTTCTCATTTATGGCCTACGCTAATGATGCTGGCCTGATTAAGTCTAGAATGAATTTTAGAAGACATTTGTGCTTCGTAACTGATCTATTTTTGCCCAATGTGATATATGATTTGAGCACAGGGTCTAATAGGTTCTTTCTCATCAGTCAACAAGCTGAAAACAGATGCTCAGGGATGAGGTTACAGAATTCTCCTCATGTCTTTCCCTACAACCATTTTCAGTTCTGTCAGCCTGCCCTATGGTGGCTTGTCATATCACTGGATCCCATGGCCAGTAGATCTGGTGACTAAGCATATGTCCTGATAACCTTAGGCTATGGGTCATCTAAGGGACAGTATTTTTGCTCTCTCTCACTCGTTCCCATCTGGCCTTCAGAAGCGCCATAGAGTATCAGCTGTCTGTGTCTATCAAAGGCTACTTTCTAGAAAGAAGCAACCAGTCACAGCCAGTACATGATTACTTCCCATTTTCAGTTTCTCTGATGTCTTTGGTCAAAAGTAGTTGGAACTTGGAACATATAAGTTTTTATGTAAATTAACTTCCACTTATAAACAATGTCCTGAGCAACTTGGAATTAATACAATTAAGAAATAATATTAATGAAGAATATGCTGGGGGGCACGGTGGCTTAGTGGGGGTTTCCTCTTGGTACTCTGGTTTCCTCCCCCAGTCCAAAGACATGAGTTGTAGGCTGACTGGCATTTCCAAATTGTACATAGTATGTGAATGTGTGTGCAATTGTGCCCTGCGAACGGGTTGTGCCCCTAGTTCCCTGGGATAGGCTCCAGGCTCTCCACGACCCTGTGTAGGATAAGCGGTATGGAAAATGGATGGATGGATGGAAGAATATACAGCTTTTTTCAATGAAGAGTCCAAGTATCTTTAAATATGCTTAAATATCCAAATTGGAAACCATCCCAATGTCATGCCTTTCCTAGTTTTGATATGCCATTAGCTATGTCATGCAAAAGCAAGGTAGCCAGTAGCTAACCAGCTAGTAAACACCTAGTAAACAAGCTCACATTTATAACATGTCAACCAGAATGGGATTTCAGTTTTGTCATCTTGATACACAGTATATACATTGTCATATCCTCAGATTTACCCAGGTAGCAAACTGGTGTTTACATGCTAACCTCTTTTTTGAGCAGGTGAAGTGGATATTTTCAGGCGTTTGTGAGCTATCAAAACATAAGATTATAAACCAGTTGTTAGCTTTTGCAGTGTAACATCAGGGCATTCTATGTATCGTCCCTGCTTCTATGCTGGATTTCTCATTAGTATGATTTTGAACATTGCTGAAAAATGGCTAGTGAGAAAAGAAGCATTTTAGGAGCCAACACTGAAACTTGACTGTTATTTCTTAAGTTTAGGGTCATTGTTCTTCTCCTATTAAAGGCCACTGTAAGTGTATATTGTACATTGTAGAAATAACAATGTCCAACGCTGATCCTCATTCTGAAGGTCATTTGCCTCTCATGAGATACACGTAGTACCTTTAGTGAAACATACAGTATTACTGACTGCTAATAACTAAAAAAAAAAAAACAAACAAACTAGAGTTTACTCATTATATTAACCGTTATGCTGTATGCCCACATAATTGTTCCTTAATTTAAAAGAATATACAGTATATGTTTACCCTTTTATACCTTTTTACGGTCTAATCTTTGCTTGAAGACTAGATACCAAGGGTATGCTCTGTGTGCTACATTATCTCTCTACTGTTATTGTTCTCTTTAAAAAGACCATCATGACTAAGATAAGGAGCTGATTGCCAAATTTAGCAAATGTCAGAGACATAAAGACGCCACTTCGAGCCACATATCTGACCAAGCGTGTCTGCAGACTCACACCAGACATGATCTGTGTTGAATTAAATGATCCTATTATAGTGTGCTTCTAAGGAATAGTAGATAGTGTTTAAAGTAATGAACTACTCCTGTTTATTATACATAGCCTATGTAATGAATGTAACATTTGGCGGGGGGGGTGCTGTTATAGGGAAATAATCAATGACAGAATGGTGTGATAAAGTGGAATTACAGTTACCACCCCTAAGTTGATTATTTTCCTATAACTGCATGTGCTGAAGAGTTTTATTCCTCTTATACCAAACTAATTTGACAGTGACTGTATTTTTTTAAATTAATCGATGAATAGCATATTATACTTTTTGTTGTGGACCTCCTGCAGAACAAGCTAGTTCCTGTTATCGCTTACATTATAGCAGCTATAAACAGTTTAATATACAGCTAGGTGTCACTGTTCTGTTTATTACAGGCTTTTATTTGGCTTTTAAAGAGGAACATGATAACATGACTTCACTTCTGCTATCAAACGTACACTCATTTTCATTTTGACTAGTGCTTGCTATTCTCCTGTGATTATCCAGGACCTGGGGGCAGCAGGCTTTGTCGTTAGCTCTTAATAAATAGTCTTTATTACTCACAAAAACAAGAAGATCCAAAAGAAAAAGAAGTGGGTTTGTATATTAGGAGCAAGTTACATCAGGAGTTTTTCACATAAGCAATATTTTGTGAAGGCAGTGAATTTCGGCAGGGGGGAACACAGAAATCGCACACAGATGCGAACAAAATAACTAGTCCAAGTCATCTCTCAGAGAGAGAGAGGTGGTCAGAGTTTGCTTTTCAAAAAAAGCCTAGTGAAGCAAGAACATGACTCAACCCTCATTAAACTACAGGAAGTGACCAGTGAATGAAAGATGTCTGAAAGTATGTTTTTGGTCCCTCCCTTTTCCACACACACTCTCACAGATTTATCTATCTGGTCCGCCTAATTTCTACACTGTCACTCACCCAAGTCTCCCTGGCAAATATCCGTCCTGTTTGCTCCTCCAACAATGAACTGTGGATTGTCACAAATTTCCTGTTAAGAAAAAGAAATGGGTATACATTAATACATGTAATATTGAACGGTTTTGTGCATAATTAGCTGTTAGGTAATTAGGTCCAGGATCCACCTTCAGTTGACCTGCACTTGTCGAATGCTGTATTAAAGCGTTTGAAATATTTGATCAGAGCAATTTTCTAAATAAAGTTATCAGTGCATGTGGTGTGCATGCACTAGATTGAGCATCAAATAACAAACCAACACCAAGGGTTAGTTATTGGATTCTTGTGCATGTAACTTCTCTAAAACGGCATATTATCATTTGAGAAACAGCCAATATGCTAGCCTACATGATGCTCAATCTAGTGCATGCTTTCTGAATTTTCTAGATTGGATTATTGTAACACGTTGTTCTTTTAATAAAGCTTCAGTGAGTTCAAAATTATAATCTTACTCCAGTCCTATTCAAGATACACTGGCTGACTATTAAATTCTACATGAATGGTTTAAAGCTCTGATTGGTTTTAGCTCCAGTGTGTCTTGCTGAACTCCTGAAGCAGTATAGCACACCCTGAGCACTTTGCTCAGCTCAGGCAGGCCTACCGTTAATCCTGAACATCAGGCACAACTCAAACAGTGGAAGATGTAATTTATGCATAAAAGAGTTAACGCTGGATCTCCGTGTCCCACCCCCCAGCTCACATTACTCTGTAATGTGCCAGTATGGACATCAGCTCATATCACACACATTCTGGACATACGTATTTGCAGTCCAAGTGCAATTTAATCTAATATTTTTCCAAGTGCAATAACTGTGAGGTATTATTCTGTGCAACACTTTATACTACACCTACTTTTACATTTATAATTACATATAACTATTTATAACTCTTTATTTTTGTCATCCTTCTACATATGTGCTGTGAATACTGCTACACACACCTACCACTTAACCATACAGACTCAGGTAGCCTTCTATTTCTATTACAGTCTGTAGTCCAATTAAAAGAAGACTTATGCGTAAATTTTCAAAATATAAACATGTTGTTCAAACATAATTATGTGGTGGGAGAATATTACTGTGGTATCACTACTGGAGTGTATTCCTGCCTCACACTCAGCATTCCTGGGATAGACTCTGGATCCAGGATCCAAGTGCTGACTGAAGATAAATGTCTTTTTAAGCAGTAGGTGTATACACATTATAAAGGATGTGGGTTTGTATCCCCTGATTTACTGTATCAGCAATTTCATGAGCATAACCTTTTATCAAGCGAATTTGTTGTTTTATAGTAATTATCAACAACGTGATACATAAAAAATATATCAATAAATGAATAACAGTCACGAACAACAGTCCTCAGGGTTTATTTCACGTATTTAACAAAAAGAAAAAGTGACAAACTAGGCAAGCTCACAAACTGAGCGACTATGGTGTAAAACTTTGAGGGCTTTTCTAAAATATGTAGAATAAAGTGTGTAGGATATGTAGTATATTTTATAGTTTTTTATAGGAGGTCTCGTAGAAAGTGATAGTCATGGTCTCGTCCTGTCTAGTGTGTGTGGGAGACCAAATACCTGAACATATTTGATTGTAATTTCATGTCTAAGTACTTGGAAATGTTTACAGTAAACAAATGTATTCAATTTGTAGTTGTATAAGTAAAACTATACTACCGGTCCATTGTGGTCAATAGCCACTTCTACTGTTACCTTAAATGGGCAACTCAACCCGTTAAGAGGTGAATTTGAAAAATAAATAAAAAAAATCAATGAAATTTGGATGAATGTGATCCATTTAGTAAGAATATATATATATATATATATATATATATATGTTTTTTTTTTTGCACTAGTATTTAATTGTGTTAAATTTCATTGGGTTAAATCTAACTTTCCAACACATTGTTTCAGTATAAGACTTCTTCAAGCTCACTATATATCACTATAAGTGTACAACATACATAACAAAAACAATAAACAAACAGATAAACTGCAGCCTGAAAATCACTGGCAATTTAGCAAAAAAGTGATTTTTTTTTTTTTCATATTGGATTTAAAAGGAGAAAAATAGCTGTGAAGTTAAAGTATGCATCAGAACAGCATGAAATAAGTGCATCAGGGTTCTTTTACATTTACGGCATTTGGCAGACGCCCTTATCCAGGGCAACTTACATTTTATTCATTAATGAATATACATCTGAGCATTTGAGGGTTAAGGGCCTTGCTCAAGGGCCCAACAGTGGCAGCTTGGTAGTGCTGGGGTTTGAACTCACGACCTCCCGATCAGTAGCCCAATGTCTTAACCACTGAGATACCACTGCCCACATCTTTTAATTATGATTCTCACTGTATGTCACTCAAACTAACACACTAGATAATTAATAATTAAAGTGCATTTCGTGTGATTTCAGGAGAGGTGAATTCCAAATGGAGACATTTTTGGATTTAAACTCAAGAATCCTTGCTTATGTTATAAGACTACAGCAGCAGCTCTGAAGCATTTTGAGTAAGAATTATAATTGCAGACGTTCACAGATCCGCTGCAGCTGTTGTGTTATAAAGCGATTCGTTCCAGTTTAGCTGCACTGCACTAAAAGATCATACATACACAAATAGGGATCCACAGCAGTGTGTGCATACCGTAACATCTGCACTGACATTTCCGTTCTCCTGTCAGTATGTTGGAGTCAGTAAACACATTCATGCCTTTACTGCATGGTATCTTTGAAGGCCAGGCCAGAAGCCACAGTTTTAATGAAGAGCTTGTAACATGACGACTGTCAGCGATGTTGTACATTAATGCCACCATATCAGCCTCGCTACTAAATTTATATACCACCTGTCAATCACTTCGTATAACACGCGCAAACCTGCAGGTCAGGGGCACGACTGTTAACCAAATCTACAATTAAAACTATAGAAAATCAGATACTAAAGAAAAATTATTTCATGCTGTGAAAACATTTACATGGATAGACCGAGATAAATGTTTTATATAAACACACAATGCAAAAAAATGTAAAACTATTAAGAAGGGGAACCCTTAAAGGGTACAGCCCTACAACCCTACAGCAGTGTGTTTTCCTATCAGAAAGGGGTTCAGAGTAGAACATTTTTAGGAAGCTAAGAATGAATTTTCTTTGTATTCCCTTCATTTTTGTTATCCCCCCCCCCTTTTCTTTCTTAATTGTTCTTTCTTAATTTTACAATGAACCCTTAAAGAACCCTTGAAAAAACAGTTCTTCTAAAAGTTTATGTATTATTTGGATAAGTGAATTATAAATTATTAGTCATTATTTTCTTTTGAAGATCTAGAACCTGTCAGATGTTTAAGATTCAGTTTAATCCTGGAACATGGTACATCTTTTTTTTTTTAAGGGTTCTTTAAGGGTTTATTGGATAATTAAGGGTTCGTAGCTGTGAGACAGGGGCTCTAGATGGAACCCTTCCTGATAACCATACAGATAAAGAAACTGATGAATGTTCAATTTACTTCAATCTACAGTGAATTCACATGAATGAATTACACTGTTTTTTAGAGATAGAATGCTAAAATTTCATTTGTCCTTCTGTGGGAACCTGTAAAGTTTCTACAGTATGTGAAATCCTACAACAAACTTATCAGAAAGGGTACTAAGTATAACCCCTTTAGGAAGCTAAGAACCCCTAATTTTCCAATGAACCCTTAAAGAACCCTTGAAGAACCATTTTTTTACTTGGATAGGTTTGTGGTATAAACTTTAAATTAGTGGTCATTATTCTCTTGCTAAGACGTAGAACCTGTCAGATGTTTAAAATTTAGCTAAACTGTGATCTTAGAAAAAGTCCGTCTTTAATGGTTTAATGAATAATTAAAGGATCCAAAAAAGGGTTCTTACACTGCTGTAAGAAAGAAATGGGTAAACAATCTATTTCAGAGATCTACTATGGAAGTGTGTACAACTGAAGAACCTTTAAGGGTTCTAAATTTTCAAAACTTTAAAAACTACACTGTTTCCTAAAGTCTGGAACCTTTTAGGAGTTTTCAGTTGCCCCTCTGTGGGAAACTTTAAAGGTTCTATGTAGACCTCTACAACTAAGTGCTTTCCTTTGAAAAATGCTTTCAAGCAGAACCCATTTCAGACCATTAACTATCACAAGAACCTCTAAAGAACCATTTTTTCTAAGAGTGTATGTAGTAACTGGGTAGCTGTGTGACACAAACTTCAAATTATTGGTCATTATTTTCTTTTTTAAAACCTAGAACCTGTCAGACATTTAGACTTTAGCTCAACTCTCTTGGTACATGGAACTTGTTAGGGGAAAAGGGTTCTAAGGGTTTGTTGGGTGATTAAGGGTTCTTAGCATCTAAAAAAATGGGTTCTAATTGGAGCCCTTTCTGATAAACACTCTGTCATAGAGTTCAACAACCTTACAACTGATTCGTTTTGAAAAAGGCTTTCGAGTAGAACCCATTTCGGAAGCTGAGAACCCTTAACTCAGAAGAATTGGTCATTTTTATCAATTAAAATCCAGCAAAACTCTCTTGATAGTTGGTACACATGAGAAAAAAGGGTTCTCAAAGGGTTCATTGGATACTTAAGAGATCATAGCTTCCAAAAAGGGTTCTAGTTGGAACTTTTTCTGTTGGGAAAACACTCTGTTTTTAGAGTTTTACTGCAGAAGTGTGGACAACTGAAGAAACCTTAATGGTTATAAAGTGTATAATAATATTGTTTGCTCATCATAGTACTTAAATCTAAAATTAATTCACATCAAGCAAAAAGAAAACTATACTGTTTTTTTTTTTTTTTTTTTTTTTTTTTTTTTTTTTTTAAAGATTACAGCATCATACATCATATGTAAGGAATTAAACAGCATCCGGGGTGTGTGGTTACTGGAAAATAATCAACATCAGAGTTACTGTTACCACCCCAAAGATGATGATTTTCCTATAACAGTACACTCCAAAGTGTTTTATTCCTCTTACAACACAGTGATTTGTCTACGATTACAACTTTTATTCACTAATGAACAGCATGTCATACTTTTTATCTGTTTATAATTACATTTAATGTTGCGGAATGTGCATGAAACAAGATTATAGCAGCCTCTATGTCTATAAACAAGACCCTCACCAGCCTCTACAGTATATTTTCTCTCTCTTGAAGTAAGCTGGAAAGCATGAACTCTTTAAAATTTACTGACTGTTACAAAGCCCTGACACTGGAGACTCCTTCCATAAATGTTACATAAACACGTCATTATGGAAAACTTCATCACTTTATTAATGATTACACATTTTCTTTGTTAAGTAACAGCACATTTTTAATCCATTTATGTGCAAAAATAAGTTAAATCTAGACCTCTTTTGGGGGAACTAAGTTCGTCCATGTTCAGGAACTTTGATCGGTTCTGTTTAAAACCCTAAAATGTTTTTCTTTGAAAAAAGGTTCCAAGTAAAAGACTTTTGGGAAGCTGAGAACCCTTGAAGAGCCTTTTTTTCCCTAAGAGCGTAGTCTCACATTCAGCTGTATACAGTACAGAATCATTTTGTAGACCAGTAATTAGATTTTAAACATGTTTTCAAGTGAGGATGTGCAGTGTGTATTCATTCCGCTTGTAAATATCAGCTTTTAATCCCTAGAAATAAAACAAAAACTGAAACTGAAACATATAAAAACGTAATAACACACTCTGAGTGGGCACGGTGGCTTAGTGGTTAGCATATTTGCCTCACACCTCCAGAGTTTCAATTCCCACCGCCGCCCTGTGTGTGTGGAGTTTGCATGTTCTCCCCTGGGTTTCCTCTGGGTACTCTGGTTTCCTCCCCCCCCAGTTCAAAGACATACATTGTAGGCTGATTGGCATTTCCAAATTGTCAGCGCTGTGTGATGGGCTCCCTGCGACCCTGTGTAGGATAAGCGGTACAGAAAATGGATGGATAACCCACTCTGTGTTGTGCCGCTATAGGAGAAATCCTCTTATACCCCAGCAAACTGCCAACGATTATAATTTTTTATTTATTGATGGATGAAAAGTCATACTTTTTTATCTGTTCAAGTT
>CM042547.1:18538867-18721367 GCA_023630585.1 Cranoglanis bouderius
AATTGTAAGTCACTCTGGATAAGGGTGTCTGCCAAATGCCCTAAATGTAATGAGACATGATTTTATAATTTGTTTGATTGATTTCACACATTTTTATATTTAATATTATATTAAAAGCTCATTTTAAAGCTAAGTTTTGTGTACGCCTTGTTTTTTTCCCTGTATTTTATAAGTGCTTCAGGGTTTGTTTGTTTTTTTTTGTTCTTTTATTTTCTTTAATCATTTTGATACTTAGTAGTTTTTAAAGAAATAATATCAGATGGGTATCAGTATCGGCTAGTGTGAGTATCAGTATCAGAAAAGAAAACGTATTGTGCTATCACTATTTTAATTTCAATGTTAATTAAATTATTATTATTATTATTATTATTATTGTTGTTGTTGTTGTTGTTGTTGTCGATATTATATATATATATATATATATATATATATATATATATATATATATATATATATATATATATATAAAATGTTAACATAAATGTAAACATGCAAGTGAAAATTAGAAAATAATCTGTTTTGCATTTAATTTTTTTTTTTTTTTATACATGGAGGCTGTGATTATATTCTTACACAAGATAGCGCTGTGCACACAAACCCTAATCCGTAACCCACGAAGAAGAATAACCGCATCAGCACCGACTCGTTATTTTTTCCCCCTACCCATATTCGAACGAGATCTCTCCCCCGTGTTATGATTGGCTAGTTACACAAAGCCGTGTTCGTGTTCTGCACTAGGATTGGCTGATAATTCGTATTCTCAAACGGTTTACCAATCATAGCGGAGGAGGAGGGAGTTTTTGCGAAATTCGGGTGGAAAAACGGCGGCGGCGACTACGCACACGGACGGTAGTAGTACGGCGGAAGGTGTCGCTTGTGTGTCTGTCGCCATTTATATGTAGCGTTCGCCGAAATGTTCATCTCGACTTAAGTCATTATTTAAAATAAGAAACGTACAGTCGACAGTTTGATAGTTTTTTTTTTAAAGACGCCATACATCTTGTCGAATTGTCAGTTTTGTGTTTGTCTTAGACAAAGACGCTGTCGGTTAAATAGCTAGCATAACCTAGTTCTCGAGAGCTTAGCAGTTTTAACTAGCTTCAACTTGGGGTTAAAAAAACAAAACAACTAAATTTATTGTGATTAGTTTGACTAATTATCGGGTGTATTTGAAATAAGAACATTCTCGGAGTTTAGTTATCTGAGTTTGGTGATTTAAAATAACCGAGTCAGTGTTGCTAGCATAACTAGCCTGCTCCATCACGCCCCTTTAGCTCTGCACAGACGACTCTTTCCGCTTTTCCTCTTTTTTTATTTTTACAGAAAATATTTTTTTGCACAACATTTCTGTAACTGGATGTATTAGGGATAACATTTGGACACTGATTTTGTGGCGAAGCTGGCGACACCGCACATCCGGCTGAACAAGGTGAGTAAAGCCTTCTAAACACATGCAACACTTTATTACCTGTTTCAGAGATTTATTATTATTATTATTGTTGTTGTTGTTGTTGTTATTTTAGAACTAACAATCATGTCCAGCACAGGATCAATCAGCCTGTCTACCAAAACAAATCTCTGGCCTACAGTAGATCTTCCCTCTTCCTAATGCATGCGTGAAAAGTCGTCCGGCGACGTCACACTCCTCATTTGCATACCGATTGGCTCATTTGCATGATTTTCTGACGGGTAGAAAAGAAAAACGATCACCGATGTGATGCTCTGGTAGAGATAGAAGAGTGTTTTGAGGTACGTTCGCGCGCACAGCGATTTTCAGTGAGACCGTCGGCGAATGGATGTGGGCGTGTCCAGCGACGAAAAGTTTAACTTTATGCAAATTTGGAGCGACTTGGTGCAGCGACTGCCAAATGGGAGTGAAGACGGTAGAGCGCACGTGATCCGCCGTGCTGTCTGCGAGTCCGAATTGTTCGGTGGACCCGGACAGTCCGGCGCTAGAAGGATAGATGGCCGCGATGGCAAAGAACGCACACTGCTTCTCCTTCATCTCGTCGGATATGACGTGTGTGTGTGTGTGTGTGTGTGTGTGTGTATATACACTAGTGAATTTTAAATACTAACGCTCTCCGTCCATAATGTTTCATTTTAGCGGCAAGTTGCTCCACCCACTGATAAATGTTACTATGGCAACCAGTAGTAGGAAAACCTACTGGTGACTTCATAGTACAGCGACTGGTGACTTTTACTACAGCAATAAAATCGCTGTGTGTGAGAGCGTACCTTTATTCCTCTTACACATAATTGACATGCTTTTTATCCGTTTGTAGCTACGTTTAATGTTGTGGAACATCTGTGAAACAAGTTAGTTCCTGTTCTCACTCACTTGCCTAATAGCAGCTGTAAACAAGTCAATCCCTTACCAGATTGCCTTTCTTCTTCTATCTCTCCTTTGTCCTGGAGACTTTTCCATGGTTGAAAACATAGTCACAAAGCGCTGGCACTGGAGACTCCTTACATAACTGTTTTTTTTTTTTCCCCCTTGTTTTTTAAAATTTATTTTTATTAGTGTACACCGTACAAATCCCTGAGTGAGCGAGCTGTTACTATAGAAACGATAACGTATTCGAGCGAGCGCGTTAATTCATACAAACCTGTGATTTGAATTACAACCGTCTGCTCAAAAAGTCACTCGATTTGTCGCTAGGTTCTTTTTTGAAGTCTAAACAGATTTGAAAAGTCACCAAATCTAGTTGGCAATGCTGTTCCCAGCACTTTTTTTTTTTTTTTTTTTGGTGGGGGGGAGGTGTCCCCTTCCCCCAAACACACACACACACTTTTTAACACACCTGAATGAGGTCATCGTGTAATAAATCACACTGGCCATGAGCTGCAGCGTGAGCCTGGTGTGTGAGAGAAGGGAGAGCAGAAAGATGTGAAGCGGAACAGCTCAGCAGGACTGGAACAGTTAACGCAGGCAAGAGGAACGAGTTCGACCAGTAAAGCAGCTCGAATGCAAATCGGCAGCTCGACTTCTGCACCCACGAGTTTAAAACCTTTCTGCGTTTCTCCGGAAGATAAACGGCGATTTGTTTTACTGAGACTCGCACAGAAGAATCTCGTCCTTTCCACGATTCAGCGTTCATACAGTCGGCTCGTTCTGAACGTTCTTTCAACACACCCGGTACTGAAAGCGCCCTGCTGCACCCGTGTACTGTAATGAATATTTATGATTTAATATGAATAAGTGAAAAAATAGTTGGACAGATTAAGGAGATAAATCACTTTGATTGTGCTTTAGCGACCTAAACTTTGCAGTCCCCATTTTAAGACCCCACTTTATTGACATCAAGGACACGACTGTGTGAAAGTGACGCTGTTGGCGGTTTTTGATTTGAGTCTGTTGAGTCGAATGAGCCGTTCACTGATTTTTTCGGCGTACAGTTCGTCCAGGTCGATCACACCGCCTCCTGAGCAATATAAAAATAGCCAGTAGTCATTATTTTATATCATGCTTGCATGTGTGTATTTAGAAAAAAATATTCTTTTCACACCCAGCCCAACACAGACTCCTATTGCCTGCACTGAAATAGTGAAAATCCCCAGCGCAGACACTTGACTCAGTTAAATCACTGACTCAGACACTGATCTGTTGAACAAGAGTGGGAAGATGCTTAGTCTTAACCAGAAATAATAATTAAGATTAAAGAGCAATTAAACACTGCTCTGTTGAACGAGAGAGGAGCGACTCTGTCTTGACCGCAACGATTCACTGATTTTTTGAACAAGGGAGGAGCAAATCTGTTACAACTGATATGATTCACTGAACAACCGAAATGATTCACTGACTCAAACAATGATCCACTGAAAGAGAGGAGGAGAAAATCTGTTACAACTGATATGATTCACTGAACAAGAGAAGAGCGAAGCTGTTACAACTGAAATGATTCACTGAACATCCGAAATACTGAAAGAGAGGAGGAGCAAATCTGTTACACCTGATATGATTCACTGATTAATTGAACAAGAAGAAGAGCGAATGTTACAACTGAAATAGTTCACTGAACAACCGAAATGATTCACTGACTCAGACAATGATCCACTGATAGAGAGGAGGAGCAAATCTGTTACAACTGAAATGATTCACTGAACAAGAGAAGAGTGAATCTGTCTTGACCGAAATGGTTCACTGAGTCAAACAATGATCCACTGAACGAGAGGAGGAGCAAATTTGTTACAACCAAAATGATTTATCTATTCTATCAAGTGAAAAAAAAAAAAATGCACTCCTGGTCAATTCAGAATGGTTTCAGTTTCTCAGAAACAAAAACTTGTCTGTATGCATTTCTGTCAACTCTGTTCGTTGCACAATGAACCAGAGCTGTTTATGGATGGAGTCCCCATCAAAGTCATTAAAGAGAACAGGTTCCTTGGTATCAACTTTGAGAGTAAGCTGTCTTTTATCCCTGATATCAAATTGTTGAAAAATAAATGTTTTAAAGCTGTGACCGTTTTAAAAGTTTTATCCAAAACTAAATGGGGAGCAGATAGTTCAACTCTTATGAATCTGTACAGAACCTCGATTCGTTCAAAGCGGAACTATACAAGCATAATTTATGGATCAGCCAGGAGATCATATATACGATTTCTAGATACTATTCACCACCAAGGTATTCAGCTGGCCTTAGGAGCTTACAGAACATCACCAGTTCAAAGTTTTTGTGAGAACCTTCCTTGGAAATCAGACCGTTTTTATCCGTTTGGAGTTACATTTAATGTTGTGGATCCTCTGTGAAACTGTTTGTGTCTGTTAACGGTCATGCCCTCACCAGCCTCTATTTTTTTTCCTCTTTCCTGAAGTTAATAAATGCAAGTTTTTCACGTTACGGAGAAAACTGTCTTGTAGTAGAAAGCTTAAAGGAATAATACGAGCAGCCGCCACACTCGTGCCCTGTTAATGAATTGTTACTATAGAAATTATATAATGACCACCAATTCTCTTCAGAAGTAGTTCCGTCTGTGAAACAGGATGAATTATACAGGTTTAAAGCTTTTTATAAACACCCTTGACTGGGGAATTTATAAAAGCAACCTAAAAATAAAAAAGTAAAAAGGTTTTTTGCTCTTTTCTCATTAAACTCGTTGTTGTTACAGTTCACTACTGACACATTGGATAGAGATTAAACTGAAAAACTGTCGAAGTGTTCCTTTAATTAATTACCGACATGCATTATACAGTCTGACACGATTGTCTTTGTCTTTAATTCCCTCCGCTTTGCAGTTATTTGTCTCCCACCCTCGTGGTGCGAGCAATCCCGACCTGGTTTTTTTCAAGCCGAGCTCGTTCACGGAGCTGCCGGTTATCCGTCAGTGATGTCTGAAGGAGAAGCAAAACAAGCTCCCGCTCCGACCTCCACCATGGAGGCGAAGTCCGAGGCAGGAGCCCCCGCTCCGACCTGTCAAGGCGTCTCAACGGTGTCTTCCCCAGTGTCCACGGTAACGCAGGCTCCACCGGCACCTACGACAGCGACCGAAGACGAAGAAGAGGAAAGCGAAGACGAGTCCGAGATCCTGGAAGAGAGCCCGTGTGGACGCTGGCAGAAACGCAGAGAGGAGGTACTGCAGCATTTTTGTTTTTCAAAAAAGCTATAAAAAAAAATAGCATCGTAATAGAATAAACAGCGAGTGAACATGATTTTTTTTTTTTCCAGGTCAACCAGCGAAACGTTCCAGGCATCGACAACGCCTACCTGGCCATGGACACAGAGGAGGGTGTGGAGGTGGTGTGGAATGAGGTCATGTTCTCCGAAAGGAAGAACTTCAAACTGCAGGAGGTACGACTGAATCATCAGGAAAACACACAGATACGTGCGTATGGAAGATAAGATTAATTACAGAACTCAGACATAGGGTGTGTAGACAGGATGTTAACTCCGTTTAGTTATTTTTAACTCATTGAGCCCACTCCTATTTCCATCCATGTTCACAAAGCTCCGCCCCCAAAACTTATAGTGGTGCAGCCAGAGTTAGCGTTAACAAGGGCTGCTATGACATCGCTTTCAAGCGCACTCGGATATATTCGACTGCTTGAAAGCCAAGTTACAACTCTATAAACATGTAAACATGCAAAATTCTCCTCATGATGATCGATGAGGATGAGAAGGGGTGTTAATATAAAAGGGGCGTGTCTATACAGTGACTGACGAGATGAAAATTTGAATACAATCAAACATCCTGGAACAGAAGGCAGGTTTCCAAAATGTTTTTTTTTTTTTTTCATTTACGTAATACACTTGTTCTGAGACAATGGCTTCAACTATTTTTTTAAATATATATCATTTCTGCATAACGTTCAACATTATTTGTATTAGTGAGGAATTAAAAATTTTGACTATTGCACCTTTAATAGTCGGCTGTTCGCCTGCAATTTAGTCACGGTGTACGATTGGACGGTTACTGCACCGGTGCCTTTTTTTCCCCCAAAAAATACAGGTTAAAATGCACCATCGTCTATTTATTGTGTGATTAAGTTCCTTACTGATTCCCATCGGTTTTTTTTTTGTTTTTTTTTTGGGTCTGGCTTGTGTGACTCAAAAAAAAAATTTCACAACCCATTCCCTCTGGACTCCTGTACTAAATCACACCGCCTTTTCTCTGCGCAGATCGTTTTATTTTCTGTACAGTTTACTCCCTTTAGTAAACCTTCAATTAAATTCAGTTCATCCGTTCAGCCATCTGTGCATGTTGTGTGCACACACTACGTTCCTCTTAGCAGAAGCACATCCTGCACTTTAATTACACAATAAAACGACTCGGTTACAGATTAGATGTTGAACTGGAATGTGAGAAATGCTCTACCGCTACCGGATAAGCTCACAGTTTTTTTGGATCGTGAGTAAATTTGGCTGGGATGCGAATTTTTAAAAAAAAATTTCTCAACTATGCACATGCAACCTTGACAGTATGACTGTGCTTCTGTTCTGGCGTGTCTCACTAAAGAATTGAGAGCATGCAAACTGCACCAACCTTTTTGTCTCAAGGGTTTTTAACCTTCGCGAACAGATGCACCGTGACTACTAGGTCATGTACTAACAAGGTAAACTTGGATGGATCTGCGGGCAAAGAAGCCAAAGTCGTAGAACTTTATAGCATTTTTTTTTTTCTTCCTGTGCTTGTTCTCTCTCTACACACTACGTAGTCTGTTTCTATTTTTGAGGAAGGCTTTAATTAAGTGCTGAACATAGATTTACGGTCCCTGAGGCTTTACTCTTAATTTGTGTCTTCTTAAAGAGACATAAACCCTAATTATACAGTCATAATATCGGCTAAATTTCCACTTTTGCTTAAACTACACGTCTTTTTATTTTAAATTTATTTATTTCTTTTATTTTTTAATAGAGTTATGCATTTCATACAAGCAACGAAAACATTTTATAATATTCACAGACTTGTTGGTAATCCCAATCTGTAGATCCAGTTTTTCAGCAATTAAATGATTTCTTTTACTCCAGGAAAAAGTGAAAGCAGTTTTCGATAACCTGATTCAGCTGGAGCATTTGAATATCGTGAAGTTCCACAAGTACTGGGCCGACGTGAAGGAGAACAGAGCCAGAGTAAGTGACTCGCCGAAGCGTGACATGACGTACACCCGGATTTGTCTAGATTTTGTGCTTTATCTCAGAAGTAGGTGTGAGCTGAGTTCTGGGGTGCTCAGAGCCCAATTTTGGCTTGTAGTGCTTGTGAATTATAATGTCTAAGCTTTATATTTCTTAAAGGAGAGGACAGAACATTATAGCTTAAATACGAAATGTGTAAATGTTTGCTTTGTGGCACAAAACCTTTAGCACATGTAATGAGAAATTTATATACAAGGCGTCCGAAAAGTCAGGAACCTATGTGAGTATAAATATGCTGCACATGTTCACCTTTATACTGTTTTTTTCAGCTGCTCTGTCAGGTTTTTGTGGATTTTGCTCAACATATTCAGAGCGACATATTTGCTCAATATATTCCCATTGGTTTGTGACTTTTCGGAGATCCTGTCAAATAATGGTACAGGCCATAACAGTGGTGTAAAATGAACGCGATTTCACCCTAACGTTATCTGGCTCAGTATTCAAAGCTCTAGACTAAAATGTACGATTGTGGTTTCATTGACCTTCTTTTTAATTAAATTGGTGTCTTGTTATAGAATAATAATCAAGGACAGGGTGGTGTGATGAAGTGGAGTTACTGTCATCACCCTGAAGTTGATTATTTCCCATTAACAGCATGTCCTGAAGTGTTGTATTTCTCTTACCACGGCAGTTTGAAAATGATTACATTTGAAAAATGTATTATTGGACAACATGTCATACTTTATCCATTTATAGTTACACTTAATGTTGTGCCTGTGAGACAAGTTGATTTCCTAAACAGTTACTCCCTCACCAGCCTTTTTTTTTTTTTTTTTTTTTTTTTTTTCTTTCTCTTGAAGTAAATACTGACTCTGAAGACACTGGAGACTCCTTCCATAAATGTTAACTAAACATCTCCTTATAGAAAACTACGTATCAACAAGTATATGTTTATTATTAGCCCTAGATTATGTCGAGCATCCGCCATACTAGTCCCTGTGCGTGAGCTGTTGCTATAGAAACGATCACGTATTAGAACGAGTGCGTTAATGTAAACCTGAGATTTGTAATGATTTGTCTTATAAACCGGTGGAACTACTGTCAGAGCTGCTGCTGTTATAGAAACCAATCAGATCTGAGAATTCAGCAGCTCTGTGGTATAAAATGCGCATATATATATATATATATATATATATATATATATATATATATATATATATATACACACACACACACATATATTTATATATATATATATGTGTGCGTGTGTGTGTGTGTATATATATATATATATATATATATATATATATATATATATATATATATATATATATATAAATATATATATACACATATATATATATATATATATATATATATATATATATATATATATATATATATATATATATATATATAAATATAAATATATATGTGTGTGTGTGTGTGTATATATATATATATATATATATATATATGGGGAAAAGTTCTGTATATTTCTACGATATTCATCCGGTTGTTTTGTATTATTTTGTGTTGCAGTTTAACCTGAAATGACATCTCGTTCTTTCCCATCAGGTTATTTTTATAACGGAGTACATGTCCTCAGGGAGTCTGAAGCAGTTTCTGAAAAAGACAAAGAAAAATCACAAGACTATGAATGAAAAGGTATGAATGTTTCAGAAGATATAAACGATGACTCTGATGGATGACAGTGAATATGTGTATAGTAAATGTCCGTGGTTAAAGACAAATTGAAAATAGATAGCGGTGTCCTGATATCTACTTACCTGATTTGTTTTTACTTTATTCTCTTTCTGTTAGGCGTGGAAACGGTGGTGCACTCAGATATTATCTGCTTTAAGGTCAGTTATTAACCCTTAAATTTCTTTACTCTCTTAACTCTCTTAAGTGCTTCCTTTTGCTAGTAGTTACTAACTAACTAGCTCATATATGATTTAACATAAATGACTGAATAATAAGCAGCATGTCTAACAAGTTAAAGAATTATCTAGTTAGTCGAATCTATATTCCTGCTGTGCTTAAAACGGTCTAAATGACATATTTTTAATGGAGCAGAGAAAAAAATACCACACACGATTTATTTCTCCTTGTGATGCCATTTCTCTTTAGTGTGTCCTTCTTCTTAACTTTTTCCTTATTGGCCCTTCAGTTATCTGCATTCATGTGAACCCCCCATCATCCATGGGAACCTGACCTGTGACACCATCTTCATACAGCACAATGGCCTCATCAAGATCGGCTCAGGTGGGCCGCTGTTCGCTCTAGTACAAGGGTTCTTAGTTTGCAGCCCAAAAAAGGCACACTTTCAGTTTTAGTAAAATTTAAAGAGCCTTTGAGATGCGCCTGCGTTTCCTGCTTGTCAGACACAGTAAGCTACTAACTGGTTATACATACAAGGCCTACAGTCAAACGATTGAATTATCTTTTCTTTTTTTTTCTTTTTTTTAAATCACATGTTTATATACATGAAAAAGCAGTTTGTCGAAGTGGTTTGGTCGCTTTATTCACAGCCGAGACGAGAAACGACTGAAAACCAACCCCAAGTATTGAATATAATACTGTGTCATGCTATTTTAGGGAAATAATCAGTGACAGGGTGGTGTGATGAAGCAAAGTTACTGTTTCCACCCCGAAGTTCATTATCCCCCCCCCCCCCCCATAACAGCCCATCTTCATATGTTTTATTATTCTTATACCAAAGCATTTTCCCAACGCTTACAAATTTTAATTTATCAATGAACACACTTTTTTCCCCAGTTTATAGTTGCATTTAATGTAGTAGGACGTCCACGAAACATGTTACTTCCTCTTATCACCTACGTTATAGCAGCCATAAACAGCAGTTCCCTCATCAACATGTCATCTTCTTCCCTCTCGAAGTTAATAAGAAAAACACAGCTTGTGATGTTACAGAGGAATTTTCTTTTCTTTTTTTTTTGTCGAAAGTTACAGCTTTGCAACCTCTGACTGTTACAAAGCACTGACACTGGAGACTCCTTCCATAAATGTTAACTAAACAGCAGTATCAGTATAGGACAGTATACATTCTTCTTTGTTAAATAAACCTATTATTACTAGGCTTCGATTATGTGGAGCACCGCTACCATAAGTTGTTACCATAGAAACGGTAGCATATTAGAACAAGCGCCTTAATATAATCTTGCGATTTGAATTACAGAAGGCACTACTGTCCGAGCCACTGTTGTAGAAAATTAATCCACACCTTCTGATGAATCAGATTGGTGAATTCAACAGCGCTGTGGTATAATGATAAAGGAAACTAGTTTATAATGACTGATGTAGCAAATATGAAGTGGTAAGTTTTAATATTGTGATTTTCTGTGTATCTTCGCAGTTGCTCCAGACACCATTAATAATCACGTTAAAACATGTCGGGAGGAACAGAAGAGTTTGCATTTCTTTGCACCAGAATACGGAGGTAACGGACCTTTTTCCACACTCACTTGCTTGAATACATCAGCACAGATTTGTTGGTCGTTTGTAAAATGTCCTGTAAACGTCCAGGTACCCGAGTCATATTTTATACATTTCTCTTCCCTACATCCAGTTGTTGCTAGCGTCACCACAGCCGTGGACATTTATTCCTTTGGAATGTGCGCCTTAGAGGTGAGTGGCGAGTCCGTGATGTTTGCTCTTCACATCAGGAAGTGGAAAATCTCCCTCCGGTCAGTCGTTTCATTTCAGTCTCTCTGTTCGTAGATGGCTGTGCTGGAGATTAGTAACGGAGAGTCGTCGTATGTGTCGCCAGAAGCCATTAACAATGCCATCCAGTCCTTGGAGGACCCCCTGCAGAGAGTGAGTCCGGGATTAGTGTTTCACAAAAAAACAAAAAAAAAAGTGCTCAGTTCTCGCAGAGCTGAAGTGCTCTTTCTCGTGTGCGACAGTTTCTCGGCTGAGCATGTTCACTGATACCCGACACCGGTGTCAGTGTCAGTACCAGTGCGTTCCTGATATCTGTTATTTATGTTAAGCAAGAGATCTGGCATCTAAAGCTAATTTAACCGCATTTTTAATTAAACTTCCTTCAGAAAGAACATCACAAGCTTTCTCGCATTCAAGATAAATGGTTCATATGTAGCTTACACGTGCACAGAATTGTGCTTTGGATATCTTTAGCGTTAGATATTAGTTTCTGCATTTATTAGAGGAGTACTGAATGCTAGTTTATAAGCTCTACAGTGTGTGTAAGCTGTTGATTGTGTGTGAATCTGCAGGAGTTTATTCAGAAGTGTCTGGAGATAGACCCCAGTAAGAGGCCCACAGCTAGAGAGCTGCTTTTCCACCAGGCTCTGTTCGAGGTGCCTCAGCTGAAGCTCCTGGCGGCGCACTGCATCGTCAGCCACCAGCGTGAGTCTCCTCTTCTCGAGAAATCCCGCTGTGTGTGATGTGACTTTTTATAGATACCGAACAGGAAGTGCTGCAGCTTTGTTTGGTAGCATTGGGAACAATTTAACAGGGTGGTATTTTAGTAATTGCTGTGTCCTGGGGGGACACATGGGGTGTTTCTGCATTGGGCTTCAACACAACACGTGATATGAGTGAATCTGCTTTGTGTTGTAGACATGATCCCTGAAAACGCTTTAGAGGAAATGACTAAGAACATGGACCCCAATCGGGTGATCATGGAGATGAAGGAAGTGCAGCTGAAGTGAGTGTCTCTCTCTGTGACGCCTCTAATCAGGAGAGCAAGCAGCATGGAATGAGGATGTGAATCTGTGCAGAAAGAAGTTTACTAGATCGTTTCTTTTGTGTGTGTGTGTGTGTTTTGAGTGAATATAATATGTATATACGTCTGCTCCTGCAGGTTGTCCCAGTTTCCAGCACTGGAGCTTGACAAGTTCCTGGAAGATGTGAGGTGAGAGCTGTGATTATGTAATTTTGTAAGAAATAAAACCCTCGGCGTTGTGTTGTTACAGGAAACTAATTAACGACGGGGTGGTGCGATGAAGCAGAGTTACTGTTAACGCCCTGAAGTTGATTACTTTCTAACAATAGCATGTCCTGTAGTGTTTTATTCCTCTTATACTACAGCAGCTTGCCACTGATTGCTATCTTTTTATTAAAGAATGTCACGTCATGCATTTTATCCATTTACAGTACCATTTAATCCAAGTTAGATCCTCTTACATTGTAACATCTTGATCGTTCCTTCACCAGCCTTTTTCTCTCTCTTGAAAGTAAGAGTAAGACAAAAAACATATTTAAGAAACAGGAATTAATTAGGAAATTAATCAACACCTTCTGACCAATCGACAGTGCTGTGTTATAAACGTGGATGCGCTGTAAGCTAAAGTCAGGCGCGCTTGTCCACTTGTAGGAACGGGATCTATCCGTTGACGGCGTTCGGCGTGCCTTGCCCACAACAGCCCCAGCAAGAGGCAGTGAAATCCCCCATCGTCCCGCCCTCTGTGAAAACACCCACGCCAGAACCTGCAGAACTGGAGACCAGGAAGGTGAGCAACACAAAGCCATGGCGCAGGTTTAGGGTTAGATGATGTCCGCATCACTGACACTCCTGAGCCGGTTTGTATCGCTAGTGATTTGCAAAGTTATACGAGGAAGATGCATCAGGGTGCCTTTCCTTTCCTTATTTACTCAACACCGTAGATGGAAACTTGGAATCAGTGCCGAGCCAATATCCAGTTTCCACCCGCCGTGTTCCTGCTCTCGTTCATGTGTAACATGAGAGAGTTGTGCCACTTATGTGAGACGTTGGTGGTGATATTTTCACCTTGTTGACTCACCAGACTGAGGTTACAATTGCAGACAGAATGAGACATGTGGTTTAAAGAAATGTGTTTATTTTATCTTTATACGTGATGCAAAGGACAGCAGTGCCTTCAACCAGAGTCTCTTAAAAGGGATAGTTCACCCAATTACTCAACCCTCATGTCGTTCCAAACCCATAAGACACAAATGAAGGCATTTTTAATGAAAATTGGGAGATTTTTCTGCCTCCATTTACAGTCCAGTAACCAAAAAGTTCACAAAGGCATAATAAAAAATAAACCATGTGACTCCAGTGGTTTAATTCCAATTTTATGAAGCGATACAGTAAATGAATAAAATTAAATTAAGTGAATAAAATTAAGTCTTTATTCACAAAATATCTTCACTTCCGCAGAGATCTCCGACGCGCGTTCACGAGAGAACCACGACGCATGCGTGTTGTGTTGACTTGCTCCAAGTCGAAATCTGCACACATCTTTGTTACAAAGATTTTTCTATCTGGCTCAGTTTGTGTACAGCCTCCCTCTTCCTCTGCTGTAAACCATGCAGCGCTCCCGGGTCCCGTTGTACCGTGAGAGCGGCCGTTCTCGCGATGCAGTGGGACCCGGAAGCGTTGCATTGTATTAGAAATGTCCTCATTTGTGTTCCGAAGATGAATGAAAATCTTATGGGTTTGGAACGACATGAGGGTGAGTAATTGATAAGAGAATTTACATTTTTGAGTGAATCATCACTTTAACGGTTTAAGCATCACATGGTCTGAGGTCCATGGGAACAAATGTCTGCATACTTTTCATGACAGTAGTGGAATGTTGATCCAAACGGCCAATCTTGTAACAGCTTGATGGATAGTATGGCAGGCAGGCCTAGCCTATGTCAAAATGGTGCTTTTGTGTCCTGTTCATTGGCTGTGTTGATCAAATTGTTCTCTTTTCTTTAAGGTGCTTCAGATGCACTGCAACATTGAGCCTGTGGACGAAGGAGCTAAACATCATGTGAGGCTCCAACCCACCACACCCCCCCCCACCACCACCAACACACACACACACACATTTATCATGGTTCAGACAAAGTCCTAATATGTTTCTTCTTCCTAAACAGTTGACCTTACTGCTAAAGCTGGAAGATAAGCTGAACAGACATTTGAGTTGTGATTTGGCACCAAGTAAGTACGTCGAGTTTTGCATATACAGTGCTCCGCAGCGGGGTTTATCTCATTTGTGTGTGAGTTGGATCGGACGTAACTGGGACAAACGTCACACCAGTGTTTAGGTCAGAACATATTTCCACTAGAGCTGGATGATTATAAAGAACAATTCTGATTTGATTTTTAATTTTTTTTTAAAATAACAGTAGCTCTGACAGTAGTGCAGCTGCAAATCGCAGGTTTATATTAATGCGCTGGTTCTAATACGTTATCGTTTCCATAGCAACATTGAAAGAATGAATGTTTATAGCTGCAATAATAATAGTGAGAACATGAACTAACTTGTTTCACGGATGTTCCACAACGCTAAAAGTAACTATAAACAGATAAAAACAATACATTGTTCTTTAATTAATAAATAAATAAATAAATAAATAATCATTGGTAAAATGCTGTTATAGGAGGACACTTCAACATTCCGAGGTGGTAACAGAACTTCATCACACCACCCGTTTCTTGATTATTTTTGTATTATTATGATTATTTCCGTATGACCGCACACCCACAAGTGTTTTACTCCTTACTTCTCCTAACCTCATAGAACACTATAGTTGTATTAAATAATGTAAACTGTTTTAATAACAAGTTAGTGAGGAATAAAGCTAACAGGTCACTTTTCACAAGGCTTGCACTCTTTATTTAAAGTGCTGTAAACCCAGCCTCCTTTGAGTTTTCATTGGTTGTCTTAATGAAACTATCGGCATTATATTTTGCAAAAAAACAAATGTAAATTTTAGCAATAAATAAATAAATAAATAAATAAAATTTTCTACCATAAAAGTATTACCATTAAGTGATTTTAATAGGGAATAATGATTTTAATCCAGTTGAAAAATGCTTAAGCCATATTTCTCTAGGTTTTTAAACAGCTATGAATTATATCTTACATTAAAGCTCATGCTGCTTCATTTATGACTGTGTGTGTGTGTGTGTGTGTGTGTGTGTGTGTGTGTGTGTGTGTGTGTGTGCGCGCGCGCAGATGAGAACGTGCAGGAGCTGGCGGTGGAGCTGGTCCAGCTCGGCTTCATCAGCGAGGTAGGTGCTTCAGCACTGTCGGGTTTTTCCCGTCCTCTGATCAATCCCAAGATCCGATTTCATTTAAATATTTGCTTTGTATCTTTATATAAACATTGTGTCACATTCAGATCTAGTTACAGCCTCATTAGAATATCTTGTGGTTGCATGCTACTGAGTCTGTTTTAAAAAAAAAAAAAATCAGGCTTGAAATATTAAATTTTAAGTCCTTTAGTGTAGATTTGTACTGCAGTGCTTTGGTGTTTCTCCTAGACAGATACACTATATCGATACATTTTTATTAATCCCTCATGGGGGAAAATGAAAGTTTTACCACAGCATGATGGTAAATAATCATTACAATATAAATATGACCATAGTGTCATTACAGAATGAATGGTGGCAGCACGGTATGTAGTGCAGTAAATACATATATCAGATAAATGTGCAAAATAACAGGCGTCCTGCTGCAGCGTATCGGAGAATTATTCGTAATGAAATAATCCTCGCTAATTGGCTGAGTGCAGTCATCTGTCCAACTTGGCTCTCCTGTGAAAGCTGATGCCACACCATCTGCCCGGCTCTCCCACTCATGCTGTTCCCTCTCTTAATTTAGTTTATTACTTTCATATCATATTACCTCCTCCTCCGTTTCTTCAATCTTTTGATTATCGTTTTTGTTACGTCCTGTAAAGCCATTTATAATGATCTATGTAGGATATTAAATGGTTCAGTGAAGCTACTGATAATTTTTTTTTTTACCCCTCTCTGTGGTGATATGGGAGAAGCCTGAGAACTACACTCCTTTTTTTTTTTTAGTAGATGGACCAAATGTGTAAAAAAAAAATCTCTTAGCCGAAAAGCCAAATCACGTTAAAGAAACACACTTTTGCTTCGTGCCAACTTTATCTGAACTTTGACCTGTGCCTTGGTCTCACGAGCCAGTAGAAAACGAGAAGCTAGGACTGTGGTGTCTTTGGTCTTTAGAAATAAATGGAGCTTGTGATTATAAAGTAGTTGACTGGACAGACAAGTATGCATTTATTCTCCCTTACGGAAGCACCAAACCTATGTGCTTAATTTGTAACGAGTTAAGCGCCAGACATTTTGGAGTTTTTATTATTTACGTAGTTCTGTAATGGATTGGACATACACTTGCGCTATCGTCCTACTGTGTGGACCTTCAGCTCAGTGGAAAATTGGTAATTGGACCACAAAGATTTAGATTTAAATTGGGTACCCCTGGAATAAGTAGTAGCGTTTCAAAACGTCCGCTGACATAGTTTCCTCAAACGCACAAATAATTCTATCATCTGTACTCATATGTCCGTATGTTGATTGATCTACATCGAATACTAGTATAACGCATTCAAAATTGGTGCTGTAGGCAGCCATATTGATATGACGTCATGCGGTAAAGTCTTGAGTTGATCACCCCTAGTTTCTTTAAAGGGATAGTTCACCCAAAAATGAAAATTCTGTCATTTACTCAACCTCATATTGTTCCAAAACTGTATGACTGACTTTCTTCTGTGGAACATAAAAGAAGATATTTTGAAAAATGTCGGTGTTTTGTTTTGGGTTTTTTATGTCCATACAATGGAAGTCAATGGGCACCAAAACTGTTTGGTAACCAACATTCTTCAAAATATCTTCCTTTATGTTCTGCAGAAGAAAGAAATGCATATACAGGTTTGGAACGACATGGGGGTGAGTAAATGATGACAGAATTTTCATTTTTAGGCGAACTATCCCTTTAAGTTTCGAGGTAAGGGGGTGTTTTCTTTGCTTGTAATCAAAGGTCGGAAATTTCCATGTTACAAGTTTTACACAGCATTAGCTAACCGAGGGTGAAAAATATAGCTAGGTATTTACTGCTTACCTTAATCTGAAATATACTGTTAATAGATTTAACAGTTTGTATTTGCTGCCACTCATGTATTTCAGTACCTAAACAACGTTCACAAGTGGCGACTGGAATGCTACTATTCATTACCGTCGTTGGTCTATAGTTTACTCATCAACGACGAATAAAAACGCTAACATCCAGCTGCTGATTTGTCCATTCCTGATCATTGCTGGTCTTCCGTTTTTCTCCTCATGACTGCACGTTGTTATGACCATCATCACTCCATCTCACTCTTTGTATCTGCGTATCCGTTATCTGTGTCGCGCAGGGCGATCAGCCGCGTCTCGCCACCGTGCTGGAGGAGGCCTTCTCGAAGTTCTACAGCCGCAACGGCTCTCTGAATCCTGTTACTGTTTCCTCGTAGCAGAGGGGTGGAGACGGGTGCCTGTGTTCTCCGCCACTCCTCATCCTCTCACACGGGACAGGACTGTAGCGCTTGATCACTCGATGGACTGGGTGGAAGCTGTTTTTTTTTTTTTTTTTTTCTCGCAGGGAACGGATCAGGAGACCTCGACCGGCGTTCACATGACGATTCCTGAGTTTCTGTTGTTCTTCACGCCGCTGTAGGTGGCAGAAACTGTTGCCTGAAGTTTATGTACATTTATTTCTCTCTGTGTAGCCACCTGCTTCTCTGAGAAACAACAGTTATTGTTCATGTCAGTATTACAAGCTGTGTTCCTTTTTATTTGATTTTTTATTTTTTGGGGTTTTTTTTATTATTACTTACAGTATCTACATGGGATGGGTCATGGTTCAGGTTTTTTTTTTTTTTTTTTGGATGTTTATTTTCAGAACAAGCCCTTTATGGTGTTTTTAGAAGCACATTATGTGTGCTTACGATTCGGTCTCACATCCTGCTCTTTAAACGAGAAGGAACCCGTCGTTTACTGCTTTAACAAGTTCTCACGACACACCATGCGACCTGGTGGTTATTGTTCGAGCTTTTAAAGGTGCAATGGTTACGTTTTTTTTCTTTAACTTTATATCTGCTTAAAAAGGTCATAAAATGAAACAAAAGCATCATCAAGCCACCGTTTATCATCTCCTATTCGTGTTAGATCTTTTAAATTCGTAACCCCGTGGCAGATGTATCACAAAGGTACGGTTAGGTGTTTATTCTGTTACTGGCGCTTTATTGCGCGGTAATATGCGGTTCACCTCGACTGCGGGCGCTATAAAGGAAAAATCTTAATTAGTGCATCTTTATTAAAATGATATAGAATTAACTGTGGTTAAATGCAAAATTCATTTAAGCAAATACTGTGAAAAGGAGGGGCAGTCAGTGATTTGTGTTTAATTTTTTGGGGAGTGGGGGGGGGGGGTTCTAGCAGATTATTTATCATTTACATCATATACATAAGGAATTAAGACGTGTTTCACTCTCAGCGTTTTAGCAACCATTTGTGAATGTATAAATTTCTTTCATTTGCTGTATATTTTTACCAATGAGGTGTGTGTTTGCGTGTGTGAGGAAAAGGCACTCGGTTTTGAACGTTTTTCCCCAGCTACTTTCACTAATCTAAATTATGATTTGTTAAAAATGTGCCTTCTACAGATGAAGAGTTGATCCTGGTTTGAAAAGGCAGGCGTACAACACGTCTCCAGCGCTCGCTTTCTGGTCACCGATGCGTTGCTAGTTACATGCTTTCGACATGCGTGCATGGATCAGTCGAGCTACCTTTCGCTAACACTTGGATGCAGAACATGATTTTCACGCCTCTGAAGAGGTAAAGTGAGTCTGTTTTTTTTTTTTGTTTTGTTTGTTTTTTTAAACCGGAGGAAGGTTTGAAGGGAACGTTACGAAGATCTATATGAACTGCATAGAAATGTTTCTCTGTGGTTGCTAGTGTTTGGGTAAAGGAGAGATCCAGCTTGCTGCTGGTTTGCACACTTGTAAAACACCCCCCCCTCCCCATATACTGTATATTAAACACTTGGGTTGTGATTGTGTTGGGCTTCTGAACAACATTTGCCGTGAAAACGTCAAGACGTTTAAAATACAAGGATCCGGTTTAAGAGCTTTTAAGAGCTCGTCCATCTCGTCCCATCCTTTCTTGCCTCTTAGTATTATTATCAAATTCGGACTAGCAAACTTTGATCGGTTGGTCAGTCAATCAGTCGATCAGGTGAGATATGGCATTAATCTTTGAGTAAAAATATATCACGTAAACCAGAGGTGATCTTGTGTGGTTTTAATCAGCTAGAAAACAACACATCGCACTTTTTATTCTGGTTAAAGAGCGTACTAATCTTCCAAGGAACCTCTTCAGAAAACTAACTATTACAGAAACACCCAGAAGAAAAGGGATGCCTTTGTTCAGAAGCACATCATACTCCTGTGGCAGAAATCTGAAAATCATCATAACAGTTTTGAGCTTCTCACTTTCTCAGAAGAATCATCGGTTATCATTTTATCTCAAAAAAAAAAAAAAAACAACACAGCGAGTAGCTGATAACTGCTTTTACAACCCAGTTTTGTTTCTGTATCTTTTCCAAAACAAAAAAAAAGTTGCACCATTTCTTGATTATAAAGATGACACTTCTTCAAGTTTCTGAGTCTTTTCTTGCGAGTCATTTGAAATACAGTATCACATCGGTAAAGAAGGTATAAATGGGGGAAAAAACGGTTGTTAAACTGTTTAAAGCTATGGTACATCGATTTACAAGCCTAGGTCTTTTAAAAACGTTTAAAAGCCAAAAATCGATGTGTAAGACAGTTGATGTACACCTCAGTTAGGGAGAGAGAGACCCAGCGTACACCCAGGAAAAGCCCAACAAAAGGGGTTTCTTAAGTGGAAAACATGCAACGTTTACATTATAGCAGCGATAAACATCCATTCCCTCTCCAACCACTCTTTTTCTCTCTTAAATAAACAAAAAAGAAAGTGGAACCCCTCTGTCTTAAAGACTTCAATTTATCTGAACTGAATCATATTGGATCGGACCTGATTCGAATCGTTTTGGTGTTGAAATGAATCGTATTGGATCAGTAGCGAATCGACTCGTTACTCAGCTTTAAATGGTACATTTTTGTATCTTACATTATTTATTAAAATTAGGGGTCTAAACCTCTTCCTTCTGTACAAACCCATTCCGATTCTTAAGGCAACGATTCGACACCACTGAATCCGCTATGTTTGGTTTTGGTAGCCTCCAATTGATATGACCTGCTTTGGACAAAATCTGGAGTAGGCCTTCCGTTAATTTGCGAATGGTGATGACGTACAATCGGGTGCATAAGTATTTGGACAGCGACACAATATTTGTAGTTTTGTCTCCGTACACGACCATAATGGATTTGAAATGAAGCAGTCAAGATGTGATTGAAGCGTGGACTGTCAGCTTTAATTCAAGTGCATTAACTGTTTAGGAATTCTAGCTCTATTTTCACAGACTCAAAAGTAATTGGACAAACTAGCGTAATTATAAAAATAAGGATTATTTTTAATACTTGGATGCAAATCCTTTGCAGTCAATGACTGCCTGAAGTCTGGAACCCATGGGCATCACCAAATGCTGAGTTTTCTCCCTTGAGATGCTTGAAAATTGTGTAACTGTCCAAATACTTATGAATCTGTCTGTATCAGAGTTGGGGAAAATCACCTTGCTAGCGTATTAAATTATTTGTTACACACCTTTCCTTATAACTTATAAGACCGATTTATGATTGTTGCCTCGTTTGAAAGAGGGAGAAGAAGAAATGTTTTTTTTTTTTTTAATTTTATTTTGTTTGTTTTTTTTATTACTTGTTCCAAAAGATCTTGGAAGAAAACATTAGCCCTTGCACAAATGCACAATTAAACATCAAAACTGAGTATTTTTGTTACTCAGAAATCAGCATGCAGACCAAGACCATCAATTACTCTGTATCTCTTATTTCAGGGGGGAAAAAAGTACATCAAGGCAGAAAAATAAATATCTCATAAAAAACACCTCATCGACACATAAAAAGGCGACAGGTCCAAAGACGTGAAAACTTACAAATTGAGAAGTCGAATTCCTTTACAATGCGTGTAATGTAAAAAGGAATACAAAACCGTACAAAGCACTTTATATTCACATTACTGACATTAGGTATTGGCTTTTTTTATTGTTTGAATATTGTATTGAGGCACAACATGAGCCATTGAGCCTGATTTCCTTTTATTCTTTTTATGAAAATAGTCACCGACTCCAGCTGAGACTCGGGGGGGAAAAAAATTGTCCGAATGCCACTGCTGTAGTTTAGAAGTAATTTAACGACGTGAGTTCGGGATTGAAAATAATTAGCCAGTGTTGCTTTGTTTACTTCTGTAGCACCACAAATCAGACGTACAATCAGCTTTGTGTCCTCGAGAACCTCTGGCTCAGAGCCGTAAACTCGCCGGCTCTCGGTCCGGTCAGGGAAACTTCCAACAGCGTGTTCCCCTTTATTCGGATCGTCGGGACAAACTGATCCGAAGCTTTTTAAAAAGAAAAAAACCCTTCCATTTGTGTCTTTCGCTGTGATTATTCGATTATTTCTTCAGACACTGGTACATGAGACCTCGCGGGTTCAGGACGTAACGCTCCGAGTTGAGGAACTTGAGGTACTGTGGAACGGTTGAGCGCGGAGCCACGTAGGACACGCCTGGAGAAACGGCCATGACCTCGGCGATCTTCTGTTTCATCTCCTTGATCTCCTGGTCCTGCTTCAGGAGTTTAACTGCAGAAGAACAAATACAGGCAAAATAGGTGGCTCAGATTATGATGACAAAATCTGCTACATTTTCCTGAAAGTTATCAACAAGCAGGTGTCATCAGCTCGTGTGTTAGCAGTGTGAGTAAGAGCTATTCAGTTCAAATCTATAATGTTATGTTTAAAGATATAACTATTGATTACACCATTCCCTTAAAAACCACACACAAAATCGCACTCAACCAGTATGACCATTTGAACTCCAATTTGGTACCAATTTTACCAGTAACTCTTAATATGAACTGTTGTCATTTTATATAGTTAAAACCACAGTGCTATTGACTTCTCGATTATGATTGATCAGAAGGTGGTAGTTAGTAGTTTGGCCACAAAGGAAAATACCAGTTTATATTAATGCGCTTGTTCGTTTCTATAGTAAGAGATGTTTAACATTTATGGAAGGAGTCTCCAGTGTCCATGCTTTATATATATATATATATATATATATATATATATATATATATATATATATATATATATATATATATATATATATATATATATATATATATATTACTGAGTAAAAGATTTAGACAGGTGTGAAAAAATGCTGTAAAGTAAGAATGCTTTCAAAAATAGACGTTAATAGTTTAAATTAATAAGAAGCAAAGTGAGTGAACAGAAGAAAAATCTACATCAAATCAATATTTGGTGTGACCACCCTTTGCCTTCAAAACAGCATCAATTCTTCTAGGTACACTTGCACAAAGTCAGGGATTTTGTAGGCATATAGTCAGGTGTATGATTAAACAATTACACCAAACAGGTGCTAATGATCATCAATTCAATATGTAGGTTGAAACACAATCATTAACTGTAACAGAAACCGCTGTGTAGGAGGAATAAAACTGGGTGAGGAACAGCCAAACTCGGCTAACACGGTGAGGTTGCTGGACAGTTTACTGTCAAAAGTCATACACCATGACAAGACTGAGCACAGCAACAAGGTAAAAGGTTGTTATACTGCATGAGCAAGGTCTCTCTCAGGCAGAAATTTCAAGGCAACATCAGGCTTACTTCCCTGCACAGTTGGAAGATGTCCAGCAGTGCCATCAGCTCAGACCTCACAGAAACCAGTGGGACCCTGGTGCACCCATTTACTGTCCAGAGAAGTCTGGTCAGAGGTGGCCTTCATGGAAGACTTGCGGCCAAAAAGCCATACCTCTGATGTGGGAACAAGGCCAAGCGACTCAAATATGCATTACAACGACCCCAAACATACAGGGAAAGGCATCAAGAACTATCTTCAGCGTAAAGAACAAGGAGTCCTGGAAGTGATGGTATGGCCCCCACAGAGCCCTGATCTCAACATCATCGAATCTGTCTGGGATAACATGAAGAGAGAGAAGCAAACTGAGGCTGCCTAAATCCACAGAAGAACTGTGGTTAGTTATCCAAGATGTTTGGGCCAACCTATCTGGCGAGTTCCTTCAGAAACTGTGTGCAAGTGTACCTAGAAGAATTGATGAATTGATGCTGTTTTGAAGGCAAAGGGTGGTCACACCAAATAGTGATTTGATGTAGATATTTCTTCTGTTCACTCACTTTGCATTGCAAACTGATAAATATAAACTATTAACGTCTATTTTTGAAAGCATTCTTTACAGCATTTTTTTCACACCTGCCTAAAACTTTTGCACAGTACTGTGTATATATATTATTAGCTTCCCTGAGGTGTAATTTTAATATTTGCACAGAAAACATAAAAAATTTTGTAATTTATGACCTTTTCCCACCCTGTCTCTGACCCTCTGACTGAAACGATCGGTTTTTGTGTACTTTACCTTTAAGACTTCAATGTAACCACCCACTGCTATGATTGGCTAACAGCTTTGCCTATGAATTAATTATCAACGCCCCCTGCCTTAACACGTGCGGAGCTGTTTTAAGCAACTGAGTGCCAATGGGCGGGGCCAATGGTGCAATGATATAAAAGTAGGTCTTGCTGTAGGGGCAGTCATATGCAAACGTGTTTGCCCGTGTGACGTCACAAATCTCGCCACATCCAAACGAGTCGTTTTTGGAGCTTGGTTAAATAAATGCTCTTTTTGTACTGAGGAGGACGTATAAAGCTATGAAACTTGCAGGACGTTTTAATGGTACAACGACCTCTTATATGTCAAAAGATCAAGGAAATTTTGATTTCTCATGTCATGACCCATTTAAGCTCCATTATGTGATGGAAACCAAAGATTTTGCTCATAGGTTGTAATGTTGTTGTTGTTTTTACAGCAGTAAAAAACAGACTCTCCCATTATTTTATCCTGAAGGATTAAACTAAAACCCAAGTCATCTGTCTTTAAAATTAATTGAACTCATTATGGTAATCTTCAAAATGTTCATGTTTCATGAGACGGTCACTAACCCTGCGCTATCTCCAGCTGCCTGCGAGCGTCACCCAGCGCTGAGAACAAGTCCAGTTTGAGGCGTGTCTCTGCGCTCAGGTTGTACTCTAAATGCTGAGCTTTATCCTGCAGAGAGGAGAGAGCGGAGAGCAACGCGTCGGCCTCCTGCTCTGTACACCTGAGCTTCTGCAGGGACTGAAAGCAAGCAGGAAGACATTGGGAATGAGATGTACACATCAGTGTAAGGAGGATTGACGTGCATGAAGCTGTGGGGTGTTTTTTTTTTTTTTGTTTACAGCTGCCTGAAAACTCATCCTGAATTTCATTTCTGTACTCTGTTGATGAGCTGAAACTGACACAGGTCTGGTTGTCAGTATAAGCTTTGCAAATTCAGTTAATCTTCAGTTGAAGAGAAGAAGAGAGAAGAGAAGGGAAGAGTTGAGGATTGAAGGGAAGAGAGGAGGATTGAAGGTGGATTGAATGGAAGGGAAGAGAAAGGAGGAGGATTGAAGGGAATGGAAAGGAGGAGGGTTGAAGGGAAGAGAAAAGAGGAAGATAGAAGGTAAGGGAAGAGAGGATTGAAGGGAAGGGAAGAGAAAAGAGGGGGATTGAAGGGAAGAGAGGATGATTGAAGGGAATGGAATGGAAGAGAAAAGAGGAGGATTGGAGGGAATGGAGGGGAAGAGAAAAGAGGATTGAAGGGAATGGAAGGGAAGAGAGGATGATTGAAGAGAAGAGTGGAGGATTGAAGGGAATGGAAGGGAAGAGAAAAGAGGAGGATTGAAGGGGAAAGAGGAGGATTGAAGGGAAAAGAGGAGGATTGAAGGGAATGGAAGGGAAGAGAGGATGATTGAAGAGAAGAGTGGAGGATTGAAGGGAATAGAAAAGAGGAGGATTGAAGGGAAAAGAGGAGGATTTAGGGGAAGGGAGGAGAAAAGAGGAGGATTGAAGGGAAAAGAGGAGGATTTAGGGGAAGGGAAGAGAATTGAAGGGAATGGAAGGGAAGAGAAAAGAGGAGGATTGAAGGGAATGGAGGGGAAGAGAAAAGAGGAGGATTGAAGGGAAAAGAGGAGGATTGAAGGGAATGGAAGGGAAGAGAGGAGGATTGAAGAGAAGCGTGGAGGATTGAAGGGAATGGAAGGGAAGAAAAAAGAGGAGGATTGAAGGGAAGAGAGGAGGATTGAAGAGAAGGGAACTGTAAGTGTAGATGGTTGTGTATAGAGCGATGCAGGATGAGCAGTCAGGATTTACCATGTTTAACATTTACTGATTCACACAAATCACAAGGTCGGTGAAAATATCAAATCACAACACACAATATACAGCTAAGTGCAAAAGTTTGTACACCCTTATTTCTAAATAGTCACACTAACGGCATTTATTTTGAGTTTGGTTTTACTGTTGTTCTTTCATTATCACAAGTAACCGAAAAGGTCCATTTTACAGAATTCCTCTGGCCGTTTGGAAATGATTTCTTCTCCGCTTTGATCGTGTCTGTGTGTTTCATCCATTTGTACTTTTTTTTGTTTTTACGGTCTCCCTAAACACTCTTTTTATCCCCTTCTCCATCTCTAAAAACTGACTCTTAATTCGACTACTGACGAGACCTGTAATTCACATTTTCACTGTTTTATGTCATTAGACACCGTACTGAAGCTCATCTTAAAAATTAACTACAGCAAGTCAATGTGGCTACAACCTTTTTAGCTTGTTAATACAGTGGATATTATTAGAATATTATTTACGCTATATGTTGTAAAAAAAAAAAAAAAAAAAAAAAAAAAAAAAGAGGGGATGCTAAATTTTGCACTCAACAGTATGTCATGATATTTACATTAGTTAACATTCTCAACAAGTCAGCAGTGCTATGTTTAAAAATAAACCCTGTGTAGAGAAACGGGTATACAAATTTTAATAATAAATAATTTCGTTCTCTTGATATGGTGATGTTTTCTGTAAGGAGATATTTCGTTATCATTTATGGAAGGAGTCTCCAGTGTCAGTGCTTTGTAACTATCAGAGGTGAAGCGGTGGTAACTTGAAGTTTTCCGACACAGGAAAGTCTTCGGCAAAATGACAAGATGCTTTTTTTTGGTCGTTTTAACTTCCAGAGAGAGAAAAAAGAGAGGCTGGTGATGGAACGACTGTTGATAGCTGCTGTAACGTAAGTGAGAACAGGAAGTAACTTGTTTCATGGACATTCCATGACTTTAAATGTAACTATAAATGGACACAAATATAACTATAAAGGAAATAATGAAAAATTTCTTTAATAAATTTAAAAATGTACTTGTGGGCAAATTGCTGTGGTATAAAAGGAATAAAACACTTCAGGGATGCTCTGTTATTGGAAAATAATCAACTTCAGGGTGGTAACAGTAACTCCGCTTCATCACAACATTCCATCATTGATTATTTTCCTATAACAGCATGTACCAAAGTGTTTTATTCCTTACGTTTCCTTGCACACAGCTATAATTCACTTAACCACTGATCACAAAACACATTTGTTCCAGAGTGTTTTCATACAAACGAGCTTTAAGATCAGTGTAACAGTGAGGAATGCTGTGGGTTGTGACGCGAAAAGATCCCAATACAGCCAATCAGAAAACGGTGTGATTACTGGTCAATTTAGTGTACAATTCTAACCAATAGGAGGTGACCATACTTCAGGAGGCCTTGCAGCTTGATAATGGATCTCAATTGGTTTTCCCTATTAAAGGGAAATCCACATAATCACAGAACAAAAATGGCTTAGATCTTGAAAGGCATGCTTTATGCTGTATATGGCACTTACTATATGTTTAGACTAAAAAAAAGTGACTTTATAGCAACAAGACACTTAGTGTGTTCGGTTTCACAGACATCACAAGTTTGAAAATAATCGCAGATTGTGTGTTAAGATAATTGATCATTCATTCATCCTCAGGAGGCATTTTATCCTGGTCTCCAGGGTTCTGGTGGATCTGGAATGTATCCCAGGATGCACTGGATGTAAGACGGGATTGGGACGTCCACCCAGCGCAGGGCACCATCCGTACACACAAACACACACACTCCCACACTCATTCATACCTAGGGGCAAATGAGAGGAGAGTCATTAGAGATTTAGTCATCAATTCACCTAATGGCTTGTTTTTGCGAGGTGGAAGGAAACCGGAGAACACGGAGGAAACCCACATGGACACAGAGGGAACACGTGAAACTCCACAAAGACAGAAACCCGAGCTCATGATCGAACCAGAGCTGTGAGGCAGCAACGCAACCCCTTGGCAACCCCAAGCAAAATCATCAGGTGAATAGTTTAGATCTGTTTTTCTAAATATGGTGTAAATATTCTCTAATAACCATCAGGGATACAAACTTTTGCACTCCAAAAAACAAACAAACAAACAAACAAAAAAAAAAACCCACAGACAACATAAACATGAAGCAAACCAAGCACAGAACAAGCATAATGAGTGAAACTCCTTCCTGTTACACAAATTAAAATCAAACCACCGATATTCACAGATGTCAAACACAACGACGTGGACACGAAACCACAGACGAAACGTCACAAGAGGCGTCGTCCGAAAAAAATGTTAGTGAAACACAAATGTTACCTCCACTTCTTTTTCTAGCGCTAGCATTCGATTGTCTTTCCCCTGATAGTCCAGCTGTAGCTGTTTGTACTCTGTGTCTAGATCTCTAGCTCTTTTCCTTAACAGCTGCGTCTCACTGTGTTCCTGCCTAGTGGACGGGAGAAAACACAGCAAGCGTGAGCCGACACACGGCACCCCGGCTTCACGAGCTGCTCCGGCTCATCACTGTAAACACTGGGTTATCATGCCGTGTGAGCTTCTTTTTTTTTTCATTTGCAAGAAAAACTTAAAGAAAGAGGAAAGGAAAAGCAGTCATGGATGTGCAATTGAGCAAACAGCAGTACTGCGGTATAATAAATCAGATTTTGCATGGATATATCCAGTCAGCGCCAAAATGATTGGCACCTTTAAATAAAATAAATGGGAAAAGGTGAATTCGTCTTTGTGGTGAATTGGGTTCATCTCTCACTGAAAACATGAAAGAAATCTAACCTTCAGTTGAAGTAAATTTATTCTAAGACTTCTAAAACAAAACAACTAGTGTCATAATTTTTGGCACCCTTGCAACATCCATTAGACAGCACCAGGTTTTGGTGTGAGGAATCTGAAAACACTCATCAGTACAGAATATCTCCTGAACCTGAAGCTGACTGTACATGTTACGCGTTTATTTCATACCTGTTTGATGCATTACGTAGTAAAAAAGCTGCCTCTTCAAATTTCTGGGACCGAACTTCTGCGAGTTGTTTTTCTACAGCTAATCTGCTCTCTGTCTCCACTCTGGCTTTCTTCTCCAACATGGCACAACTCTGCTTGTCCTTCTGCCTCGATTTGCTCAGATACTGAAGCCTGAAAAAAGAGAAATGAACAAATTACAATTGTATCAGCGAATAACCATTAAACAGGCAACGTGGACAACAGGATATCTCCTATTTTAACAGTCCGTGTGTCACATGACTTGGTTGTACATTTAAGTAAAGAATACAATACTCCCATGTTGAGTCACTGAAGTCTTATTCCTGTTATACCACAGCAATTTGCCAACACTAAGAATTTTCATTAATTAAAGAATGACACATCATATGAGTTTCTTGTTGCCCAAGTGTGCCCTGTTAGATTGATTGTTTAAACATTATCAGCTCTGAATGTCTACTCTTGGTTTGAGTCCTGGGTTTCACCTGTGAAGACTGTATTTGTTGTTAAAAAGGATCAACCAACATGAAGACCAGAGAGCTGCCTATGGGAGAAAAGCAAGTCATTTTTAAATCGAGAAAAGAGGGAAAATCTATCAGAGGCATTGCACAAACATTGGGCATAGCCGATACAACAATTTGGAATGTCCTGAAAAAGAAAGAAACCACTGGTGTACTAACAAACAGACATGGATCAGGTCGGCTAAGGAAAACAACAACAGTTCATGACAGAAACATTGTGAGAGCTGTGAAGAAAACCCCAAAAACAACAGTCAGTGACATCACCAACAACCTCCACAGGGCAGGGGTGAAGGTATCACAATCCACTGTTCGAAGAAGACTTGGAGAGTGGAAATATAGAGGCCATACCACAAGATGTAAACCACTCATCAGCAGTAAGAATCAGGAAGCCAGATTGGACTTCACAAAGAAATACAGAGATGAGCCACAAAAGTTCTAGAACCAAAATTAACCTCTACCAAAGTGATTGAAAGCATGCAAGCTCATCTGTGAAACATGGTGGAGGTAGTGTCATGGCTTGGGCTTGCATGACTGCTTCTGGAACAGACTCACTAATCTTTATTAATGATGTAACTCATGATGGTAGCAGCAGAATGAACTCAGAAGTCTACAAAAACAATCTGTCTTCCAATTTATAGAGAAATGCATCCAAATTAATCGGGAGGAACTTCATCATGCAGCAAGACAATGACCCAAAACACACTGCCAACTCAACAAAGGACTTCATCAGGGGGGAAAAAGGTTTTAGACTGGCCAAGTCAATCACCACATCTTAACCCAATTGAGCAAAATTTCAGGAGACTGAAAGGATAATTGTTAGAATTTGCTTTATATAGAATGAGTTTTCCGGGAGAATGTTTACACTGCATTTACATTGCAATAACTTTATGATGCTTTGGGGAAACTGGAAGCTCATGTGAGGGCATCAATTTGCACTTCAGTGGCTGATTTAATGGTGAGACTCGGAAGAAAGCGCTCACTTGTTCTGCAGAAGTTCGTTGGCGTGTCTGAGCAGCGAGACTTCGGGCCGCAGGCTGTTCTCGCTGTTGGTGAGGTTACAGATGTGACTGCGTAACTCCTGCTCGTTCTGTCTGCTCGTCTGCAGCTCCACCTTCAGCTTCCTCGTCTCCTGCTCCAGCCTGAAGACATACACCACGCTCTCATTTACTGCACATTAAATACATGGTGAAAACATTTGTTACAAGATCAGTATTGAGGTTTGCATACAGAATGGCAGCAAGGACGTAGTGTCACATTTAAGATTTAAGATACACGAAGAAAAACGTTAGTCGATGTCAATCAAAGGCGTAAATTATGCAGATGACACGAGGAACGACTTTTTGAAAGTGTAGCTGGGTAAAAATAATATTTTGTATAATAACACTTTCTTAAAATATCAGCTTGGACTGATATTTTAAATATCAGGTTTCTCAGGTTGGCGCGTGTATTAAAAACATCACACCTGATTAAACTCTCACATCCAGACATCTATAAATGAACGCAGCACGAGCCAGTTTCTATCACGGTTATTTTCCTATGAACAAGGGGGCGATATTGTATTTTTTAATTTATTAATAGAAAATTACAATCATGATATTGCGCCATATATAAATATAAAGTGAAGCTCTATACCGGCTCTAGTAGTCACTATAATGGCCAATTTAAACACCGTATCACACTTCAGTTTACTTCCATTTTCCTTCTACAGGACGCTAAACATTATAACTACCATAACGTAAGTGATAACAGGAACTACCTTGTTTATACATAGACGTTCCACGATTGCATTAAATGTCTCAATAAATGGATAAAACATACGATGTGTCCTTTGTTAATTCATGAAAAATGTCCGCTGTGGTATAAGAGGAATAAAACACTTCAGGACATGCTGTTGGAAAAATATTTTTGAATTTATCATTGATTATTTTCCTATAAAAACATGCCCCCATGTGTTTTATTCCTCACCTAATAATACATCAGATATCTGCAAAAAAAAAAAAAGTGTATAGATCACAATATCCATGTTATAATCCAGTGTTTCAGGTCATAGACAAATTGTGAGCAATTTGCACATTGTTTTTGTCACGAATTCCCTCTCGCTGCACATGGCGCACATTCTGCTTATTCATGTTTTGCTCCGATTTCAAGTCATGTTGCTTATAGTATTGATTCTTGTCCTGTCTCGCTTTATTTCATGGTTGTCCACCCGTCCTCTGTTTAGATCTTGATAAGTTTATTGATTTATTGAATTATTTAATCACTGCTTTCCGCAGTGATCGAAAGCAGGAAACAAGTGCGTATATATTCAGCTTGATTAGTACGGCAAATCCAGTCATCACTGTCAATATTCCAAGCGCTGGGCAGAGAACAAGCATACAGCAAGCATCAAACATGGATAAATCATAATCAAAAACCAAGGAAAATGAGCGAAAAAACAGAAATCATGGAACGGAACTTAGGAAACAAGGCCCAGAGTTAATACAAAATGCAGCATCGCAACAAAAGAAAAACAGCAGGGTCTAAATAGACAGATTAATCAAGATTTAAACAGTGAACAGGTGGACACAATCAGAAAACGCACCAATGACCGGGCAGGGGCGGAGACAGGACTAGAATCCAAACATGACGTGAACAAAACATTAAACCAAGCTGAGAGGGGGAATTTGTGACAGTTTGTCCTAAAAATCTTTTTTGTTATAATGTAGAAAAATAAACTTTCGTTTTCTTAACTTTTTGCTGGAACCAGTTTTGTTGGTGACAAAGAGAACAAAATGAATTCCACCATAAATGTGGGCTTTATAGTAAAAAATATTTCTTCAGTTTATTGTGGACCAAACATTTTCTGACACTTTTATCGGTAAGAGCGTAAATGTGGACGGACCACCAACGTATGTTCCGAAAACATGTCTGAATATCTGAGTGTATTACTTAGAGATCTGCTCAGCGTGAGGATTGTGAAGCCCCTGGATATTTGCGCTCCGTTCTCCTGGGTCTCCGTTGGAGCTGATGGCTTTTGGGTTTTTAAGTTTCTTCTCCGCTTTGCTGGTCACGATGTTCACCGAGCTCCTCTGCACTTTAGCCTGGGGACCTCTAGAGACTCTCGCCACTTTCCCGCTCTGCTCCTCGTGAGGTAGGTGTTCGTGAACGTCAGAAAACTGCGCTGAACCTGAGCGCGTTTCGGCTCCGTGCTGCTTAGATCCTGGAGGCTGAGGGTTCGGCTCTTGTATCCTGGCGTCCCCTGCGTCTCTCTCCGTCCTCCCCTGCAGCCTGTGGAGTTGGAGACAATCCTCGTGGTCCTGCTTGTCTTCTGATATGACGGCGTCGTTTTGACACGAGTATTGCATGGGCCCTGGTTTGGTCCTCCATTTGGATTCTGGATGAAGAATAAAAACATTGCAATAAAAGGTTGGTTCGATGGATCCATGTTTAACAAATAAGTTATGAATAAATGGATAAGCTGGACGCTCTGCTTGCCTTCCACCCCCGGTTTTGAGTAGAGCTGTGTGTATGGAGGTAGGGGATGTTGAAGGAGATGCATGTGCAAGTCGTTCTCGCTCTGAACTGCTTTTTGTGTGCGAAGTTTCAAGATGCCGGAGAAGTAGCACGTCGCATCAAATCCCATGTACACCAGTGGATAGCCAATGCTGCACAGTTAAAGAAGGACATTAATACTGTATCTATCACCAGCTCGACAACGAAACTATTCGTGTTGAGCAATGCTCCATATCACGAGGTCTCATCAATGGCGTAATAAGAATGATGTGGGGGAAAACCATTACATACACACACACATAATGTACTTAAAGACAGATAGGCAGCTGTATTTTTGATTTCTAACATTTGTGATTGCCGTTTTATCTCCAAATACCAAACAGTAGAAAGAAAAGCTGCAACTCTTTCATTCAAACTGGAAAACGGTACTGTTATCTGTCCTTTGGTGTAATTTGGACAACGTGTGTGTAGTCTGTCTACCTTTAGTTTCACCTTCAAAGGCATTTTGGCGAAAATCTATTATGATGGAGTAAACAATCCACCTTGTTCAACTGTATTTCACGTGCGCCTTCTCAGTCAGCGCCGACGACGTGTTACGGATGTGTGGGAAAAATATCAGTGAAAATGGAGATCTAGATCTAGTAGGCGTGTCACTCTGTGTAATCACCTGACATGACTGTCACTGATGAATCTGCATGAATCTACAGTCTGGGCTAGAAAGAAATCAGCCCCAGCCTCACTTCTTGCTTCTTGATACCATTCTGTGTGTTTTCTTATAAACATTGGTGGTGGTGTTGCAGTCAGTTACAGAAAAATCAAAAATCAAAAAAATATCTAACAGCAAATCATCTGATGTAGATGCTAAAAACGAAACCTGAAGTAGTTGTTCGAATAAACGACGCTCGGTTCCGAACGATTACGACATACCAGTGAGCAGCAAAGAGGTGAGAGAGGTTGGCGTATGGATTCTTCAGGTCTCTCAGCCTGAGCGAGGTTTCCGTGTATACGAGAAGAATCCATAAAGTCACAGTAGACAGGCAGATGCCTTTCTCTAAAAAAAAAAAAAAAAAAGAAAACAGAGACATAAATGGTTTTTAGAAAATCCAACACTGCACATTCACTCTGCTCTATAGACAATGTATATAGCAATGGCCACCAACCCTGTTCCTGGAGATCTACCTAACTGAAGCCTTTATCTCCAACCATAATCGTGTCCACCTGACCATCTTATCACTAGAAGTTCTTGATCAACTAAAACAGGTGTGTTAGATTTTGGTTGGAGATGAAACCTGCAGGAAGGTAGATCTCAAGGAAGAGGGTTGGGGACCACTGGTATAGAGTAACAGGGTTAGTGAAAAATGAATTACGTTACTAGTCACATTTGTAAGGTTTCCGGTTACGTTTCTGCGGTGAGGATGTTCTACTGCTTACCTGTGTGCCATATGTAGTTGAGTAACACGTATGTGCTGGCTGCGAAAAACAGCCAGTGTAGCGGTACAAAAATCAAACAGAATATATCCAGCGTAAAGGCAGCACACACAAACACCATACAGATGGCCTAAAACAGGAAGACGAAAGAACCGTCAGACACTGAAACATCAAGTAACGTGAATATTGTTCACTACTAACATAAAAATGTTAATTATATCAAAAAGGAATGCTTTGTTCAAATGTGAGCGCATTCACAGGGCTAAGAAAGCAGCAAGAAAACAAATCAAACCGCAGTTTCTCAGTACAGGTACTTTTTATCCGTTTGTAGTTACATTTAATGCTGTTGAACGTCCGCGAAACAAGTTCCTTTTATCACTTAGTAAGACAATGTTATCAAGAAACCGCAAAGTGTAAACTCCTCTGTCCTGAAGATGTCGGAAAACTTAAAGTTACGAAGCGTTGACACTGGAGACTCCTTCCATAAACGTTGAATAAATGTCTCCTCGCAGAAAACCATATCACCACATCCGTGACTACACACATTTTTCTTTGTTAAATAACACCGCGTTGATTTGTTTTCTAATCGGTTTATTATCGGTCTTAGATTATGTGGAGTGTTTGCCGTACATGTCCTTGTGAATGAGCTGTTGCTATAGAAACGATAGTATTGGAACGAGCGCATTAATCAACACCTTCTGTCCAATCAGAATCGAGAATTCAGCAGCGCTGCAGTATTAAGCACGTTAATTAAACAATCAGTAATGAATTAACTGCAGATTTATGAAATACCTATAAGGATATGTATTAGCATAAAAATGCTTCATATTATTTATTCAGTGTTTCACAAACAGAAAAATCAATAAATACACGCTGAAAAAATGTGTGTGTGTGTGATAATAGGACATGCTGCAACAGTGTGAGTGTGATGTACAGTAAACGTGCGTACCAGGCCGTGGCAGTGGAACGTGGTGTAAACGGTGCCGAGGAAGAGCCAGCAAGGCCACAAGTATTCCAGTCTGAACTCGAGAATAAAGTCGGCCAAAAGCACCACGATCCACACGGTCATGAACTTCAGGAACGAGTACGCACTAGAACCAAGGAAGGAAATAATAAGTCACAGAATAAACAAATGGAAAGCTGGGGAAATTTGGGGAACGTCATTCATCAAACAAAGCAGAGTGAATAATTAAGAAGTACAAATAAGATTATTTGAATGATTCCCGTCCATGTTCACGAAGCTCCGCCTCCAGGATCTATAAAATGACCGACAGGAGGCGCATCCAAACACAAACAAGCATTCCGGACCAGAAGTACATTTTTCAAGCGGGTTTTCTCACCGACTTGATACGGTTTTACTAAGGCTACAGCATAATGCACTGTTTTTTGTTTTGTTTTTTACATTGTTCTACATATCTTTCAGGTTATTTACACAAGTACGGTATAAGAAAAAATCTAATGTTGCACCTTTAATGTTTCTTGGCTTCCTTAAAGAGTTCTAGTTTGGAAGAGAGGTTTCCCAAAAAGGGATGACTGAAGAACCCTTAAAGCTTGTAGATTTGATGTTTTTTTGTTCTAAGCGTGAATAGAAACAATAAAATACCAATTGGTGGTCCATAACATGTTTAATTTTTTTTTTTTTTTTTTAAATACAGTTCTATCTTTTAGTTTAAAACTATATACAAACATGAATCCTCTCGCTTGCAATACACCTACTCAGAAAAAAAGACCTTTTTGTTTATTTATAAATAACTAACATGTAATGTACAGCCCTGTGTGTATAAACATAAACTATTCATTTAAGAAATACACGTTACAGTTTCTTCCACATTATTAGATTTTCACATCGGCTTACGTTCTTCATTTATAAAAGTCTGAACACCACGTTTTGTTTTCATTTTTGCTGAATTTTTATTTATTTATTTATTTATTTGGTATTTTGTGTGTACTACATATAATTTGTACTACAGTATACATGTATAAGAATCCAGGAAGTAGCTGCAGTGTACTACAGTTATACAGTGTATAGTGGATGTAGTAAAAATTAGACGTAGTACACAAAATTTCAGAGAAACTGGATGTTTCGGAAAGAAGTTTCGCCTCGTACAGACTTTTGCTTGCACAGCTGATGATATCTGAAACGTACCGTTTCTCTGGAAACTACACATTATTTACTACATCCACTATCATTACTGAAGTGCACTGCACTTACTGCATAGATCGTTCTATATATACACAGTATATAATCCACAAATATTTCATATATCACACACACAAAGGTGTTGCTGTGTAGGACAAGACGCATTACATATAAGTTACTTATAAGAGGATTCAGATCGATGTTGTCATATTCATAGTTTCAAACTAAAAGAAAAACAACACAGTATTTTATTTAATTTTTTTAAATGTACACATTATGGACACAAATTATAAATACGAATGTATACATATATAAATATATATACATAGAATTGTTTGTTCCATACAAATACTTTCATCTTATTTATTTATTATTTATTTATTTATTTAGATCATTTTGCTCTATAAAGCAACCATGGGTATATATAAATATAGAAATAAAACATATTCTCATTATTAATTATAATTGTTATACATATAAGCAGTATATATAACTTGCATACACATAGAAGCAATACATATTCGCATATAAAACTGGATAAAATGTGAAATACCTTTTCGCTAACATTTGGGGAAAAACAAAACAAAACAAAACAAAACAAAAAACAAAACAAAAAACAAAACAAAACAAAACAAAACAAAACAAAACAAAACAAAACAAAACAAAAAGAAACGAAAAAAAAACGATCCAAATAAAAACCTCAGAGAATAATCATGCGTAAAAAAACAAACAAACTTATGCGTGAAAAAATTTAAGCCTATGTTTAAAAAATAATAATTTCAGAATAGATTCTAACACACCATTAGCTTGTCTTTTTATTATTATTATTATTATTATTATTATTATTTTTTTTTTTTTACACTTGTTATTTTTTATTGTTAAATTTTCATGTAAATTCTCTCGCCCTGCATTTACAGCCTTATATGTTTTGTGGATGAGATGAGAGACATAATCAGAAGAGTGCAGTGTGTGTGTGTGTGTGTGTGTGTGTGTGTGTGTGTGTGTTTTCCTTCCTGACTGAACGCAGACACTGTGTGTGTGTTCATCTGCTCATCAGGAACATAAACACGGCGCGGATTCCTGCACTATGGCTTTGCTTTGTTTCGAAAACGTCCAGATGTTCAATAAGAAAGGCTGAACGGAGCTTTAGACGTGGATAAGGCTGTAGTGAAGGCGTTATGGCGCGGCATTGGCGCCTCTTTTGTTTTCACTTCCTTTGTTCAGCATCCTTTTGTGTTCGGTTACCATGGCAACCTCTGATCTCATCACCTGAAGTGTTTTTTGACGCGGCTATTTAAGGAACGGCAGAAAGAAGACACAGCGAGAGAACACACACACACACACACACACACACACACACACACACACACACACACACACGGAGTTGGAGGAAATCTGGCACAAATCACCTGTTTGTGATGGTTAGATAAACGATTTGCGGAAAATTAATAAATAATTTGTGAAACAGACTAAAGGATTAGCACGAGCTCTGCTTCAGGACCATCAATAAAACGCTGAATTTTTATTTTTATTTATTTATTTTTTTTAAATCAGCAAAACCACATATGTGAGAAAAACAAAACAAAACACGGGCTGATGCTGAGATGATAGTGCACGGCTTTTAAATGTAAAAGTAGCTAATTTAATCAATTTAATTAAACATTTGAAATCAACTTATTTAATTCGCCTTTATCTTATTATATTATATTACTGTAATATTTTATTATTGGGTTTTTAAATTATTTTTTATTTTATTTTGATGATATAATTTTTTTTTAAATATAATTTTATATTATATAAGGCTATCTTATATGTATTTATATATAATATAACCTTTCTTATATAAAGCCTGTATACATTATTATTATTATTATTATTATTATTATTATTATTGTTGTTGTTGTTGTTGCAGTATCACATAAACAACATCCAGTCATTAATATATTAAATTTATTGACAGTCTGAGAAGGTAATAGCCTTTTATAATATAATATAATATAATATAATATAATATAATATAATATATATTATGTGATCCAGGTAGACAAAAGCAACGCGTGCTGCAAGGAGTTCAAGTATTTATTATTCTATTAGTTATTGATTTGATCAACAGTGAGGTAATTGATCAGGCCTGATGATGAAGATGATGATGGTGGTGGTGGTGAAGATGGTGTTGTTGTTGTTGTTGTTGTTTAAGCGCATGATCCTGGTTTGAGTCTGCGTTTGTGTCTGAGATGGTGGTGAAATGGTGGTGAAATATGAGCCACAGCAATAACAAGATGATGAACAAAGCGTTGAGGAGCAGCAGCAGCAGCAGCAGCAGCTGGAACCCACCTTTCCGAAATCCTCTCCGTCAGTCTGAGCTTCTTCATCTTCCGGAGCTTGGATACATCCAGGCAGCGCTTCTTCATCTTCTGGCTCTCGGCGTGGAGACAGCGCTGTCAGACTGGCCTCACTGATGCCTTATCCTGAGGAGAAGACGCTTTGTGTGTGTGTGTGTGTGTGTGTGTGTGGCTCCACGCCGCCGCTGCTGCGCAACAAAGGTGCAGCTACACGGCTCCGTCCTAAACCGCGCAATCCTGCACTAAAGAGTGTCCCTAAATAGTACATCACCTACACTAACCTCACCTACAGGGGGCGCCATAACGCTCCTCACACACACACACACACACTTGCTACGTCCCAATTCGCCTACTATCCGTCCTAAATAGTATCCGACATTAGAATTAGTGTGTCCTAAATGGTGGTATGTTGAAATGAGGATCCCAAAGGTGCCCGGATGGTCTGTTATTTCCGGTAGTGTGGATCCGTGGACACTTTTCCAGCTAATATTGCCCACAACTCCTTGCGTGAGGGAGGGAGGAGGAGTTTTGTGGCGGTTTGCTCCGCCGAATTCAACCTGCAAAAATGGTGGTAACTCATTTTAGAGAAGTGTAAATAAAATGTGAAGAAATAAATCAAGGGAATGGTAAATGAAATTCTATAGTATAACTTCTATAAGGAATAATGAATGAAGAAAAGCTGAAATGCGATGAGGAGTTTGTTTACGGTGACAGTGTTACGGTAACGCAGGAACAAAGCTCTCTTCCGTTACATGACGTGTCAGTATGTCCATACGTGCATACTCTTTTGCTACACACTCAAAAGTATGGACTTTTTCTTCACAAAACGAGTACATACTTTTAGTGCGTAGTGTAAGTAGGTGAATTGGGACGCAGCACCACTCTGTTTACTTCTGCTCAGCAGCAGGAGGGAGTGTGTGGTTTAAGACAGAGCAGTGTACTCAGCCCTCAAACAGTTAACACTGATTGTAGTAATCTTTATTTATACCCTATTTATACACTCTTCATAGTAGAAGAGTAAACTGCTAAAGTGAACCTTTGCTTGTCAGTGCAGTACCTTTTAAAGCTTTACTCTAAAAGCTAGCCTAATTACAGCCCTCTTTAAAAGTACACTATATCCACATTTCCAGGTATCCTAAATATTAAAGGTATAAAAGATAACAGAACCACTTCAGCAACTAGGAAAGGTACAGTTAGTACTCCTTTTTTTTTTTATTCTGGCAGTGTAGGCTATAGCACATTGAAGCTCAACCTCAGTAACCAGCAGTAAATATTTTGGCCATTTAAGGCTTTGGCATTTGTATGCACTCAGGGGTAACAGATAAATGTCCCCAAAACTGTCACATGTTATTTCTATCATTATGGGTACTTCTGGTAAATAAATAGACAAATCTGTCAGATAAATCTGGTAAATAGGCATGTAAATCTGGTAAATAAATAATTAATCTAATAAATAAATCTGGTAAATAAACAGATAAATCTAGAAGATAAATCTGGTATTGAAATAGATATGCTGGTAAATAAATACATAAATCTGATAAATAAATCTGGTGAATAAATAAATGATTCTGATAAATAAATAGACAAATCTGGTGAATAAATCTGATGAATAAATCTGGTGAATAAATAAATAAATCTGGTAAATTAATAGACAAATCTGTTAAATAAATCTGGTGATTAAATCTGGTAAATAAATAATTGATTCTGATAAATAAATCTGGTGAATAAATAGACAAATCTGGTGAATAAATCTGGTGAATAAATATATAAATCTGGTAAATAAATCTGGTAAATAAATAATTGATTCTGATAAATAAATCTGGTAAATAAATTTGGTAAATAAATAATTGATTCTGATAAATAAATCTGGTGAATAAATAGACAAATCTGGTAAATAAATCTGGTGAATAAATCTGGTGAATAAATATATAAATCTGGTGAATAAATCTGGTGAATAAATCTGGTGAATAAATATATAAATCTGGTAAATAAATCTGGTGAATAAATCTGGTGAATAAATATATAAATCTGATAAATAAATCTGGTGAATAAATTTGGTAAATAAATAGATAAATCTGGTGAATAAATAGATGATTCTAAGAAATAAATAAATCTGGTAAATCACTAAATATATTAAGCAAATAAATAAATAAATCTGATAAATAGAGATAACTCTGGCACCCACACACTCCTAGAAAAGAGGCTGAATCTAGAACCCTTGAAAGCATTTCAGTTTATCCCTCTGAATAAATCCTCAAAGGTTCTGTGTAGAACCCTACAACAGTGTTTATCAAAGCCAAGATCTTTTTTATAGCAAATAATCAGAATTAAATCTAGTAAATTTCCTCAAACAAAGGCAAAGTGCAAGCGCAGTGTGTCTATGATGTACAGAACCGTTTCGATTGTAAGATGTACATTATCGTAAAGATTGGGGAAGGGAAAGGAGGATTATGGAGTGGATAAGGTCTGTACATCAGAAATGCGTGTGCACCACAGTGACCTCGTTTCCCATGCAAAAGCTGAGAAAAGCAGAAAAATGCCTCCCTTTTCTATTTCTAATGATATTACCTCAAACACAGTTGATAAAAACTGTACATTTTTCAACTCGCAGCTGCAGAAAGATACAGGACCACTCTAATAATTCATTAGCTAGGAGTCACTAGTTGTAAGTCAAGTGTGACGGCTTCTCGACTCCGTTTTGTTCGAGGCTACGTCGTTATTAATGTCGTCCTGCAAAACCAAAATAAACACCTTTTTTTTGGTGCCAAAGCTTAGGACTAGTTTGGAGCTGTAACAATACATTTGGGGTTAGATGCACCACTGCCATTGCAGAATTAACTAGCAAACAATGTGTGTCTGGTGTAAATATTACATCCGATGTGGACTAGTCAGACTCCTGATGCTTTGTTTTTAATTATTTCTCAGACCTCAGATCTTCATCAGAAGATAAATAAAACATTGAAACGCAGCACAAAAGTACATTCTCTACCCGAATACCGTAACATTTACCATGTTTCCGTTGTCCGACGGCTGAAACCGAGAGGCTCAGGAGGAGCTTCTTCCCTCAGGCCATCAGACACCTCAACATGGACATGTCTACCATACAGATCCCTTAGAACTCCATAAAGACTCTCTGTCGCACCGCACTTTGTATTGTTACTACACGTAACATACTCGCATATTTTGTACATCCCTTCTTTGCACATTCTTGTACAAATATTTCTTATATTATTTTAAATTTAGCTATTTAAATGCACAGTCTAAGGAGGAGTAGGCCACGTTTTCATTTCACTGCAAGTTATATACTGTATATAACTGTGTGTGTGTGACAAATAAAAATCTTGAATCTTGAAATGTTTAAAGCGAGAAGCACATCCACGGAACCGAGTATGGATTTAATTAAATAATTATCAACAACAAAAATACTGGACAGACCTTTATAGATGTTTCACAGACACTCTAATGAGTGTACTGACATTCTGCATGAACTTAAAGATACACTGGTACTATAGCAGGACACCTACAGCAGAAAAACAGATATCTTTGCATGCTTCTTCTGGATGTGTTCATGAGAATCAGGGGACTTCTAGCCTCCATTTCACCACCAGATACACAAAAAACATAAAGAGAAAAAAACAGACATGTGGAGTGTGTGCTATTTATTTCTGGGTGATGGGGAAAGAGTTCTGGTCCATGAGCTCCCCAACTTTCTCCTGCAGTATGTGCACAACTTCAGCCAAAATAAAAACGTGTGTATCGTCCAGGTCCTGAATGATGAACTTCTTCCCCAGAGCCGAGGTCTCATCCAGGTACAGGAGGAACTGCTTCATCGCAGGATCGCTGTAGTTTAAGGCAAGACATTGAATTTATATACGTTTAAACAATAAAGGTTTAATGAGCGATTGAACAAATACTGAGGTGAAAGGACAGAGCTTACCATTCCACAAGAACCCCTTTCAACACATTCACCATGTTTAAAACAAAAACCAAAGTCAGCTCGCAGCCCAAATCCTCTGAATAAGCGACCTTGTGTAGACGGAGAGGAATAAAAACAGGTTAAGGAGCAATATCAAAACAGTCAACATGTGCTAATCAGCTAGCTAGCGCAGGTGAAGTTATAGAGTTAGCATTAGCTGCAAAAAACAGCTGAACTCGAAACGTTTTAGCGATTTTAGACTACAACAATGATTTAAACTACCACAAAGCGTATTTAAATGTGTGCCTACAATCAAACAGAAGTTATTTAGCTATATAATATACTAACGTTAGCGTGTTAGAAACATGGGTGCGCGTATATACCGGGTTTTACGGTAACCACAAGGCGTTTTGCAGGAAAGGGGACCGTTAATTTGTTTTGGTTAAAATATTGACTTATTATCAAAATTATTAACTTATATATTGACTTATTACCTAAAATAAAAATGCTCGTTTTGGATAAGTTTGGTCACTACAAACAATCCAATTTTTAAACGTAAATATAATATACAAAATAATTCACATCTCAGTTCTATAATTTTACAATAACTAGACAAAATACATCTTACGATTTATTATTGTAAGGTATTTACTGTACTATTCTATTGTTATTTAATACGACAGTTGTTTACTGTCATAATTTTGATCAAAAAATGAAAATAAAGGACATACGGTGTAAGAAAGTGTGACGTCTGTGATATTTTAAATTAATTTTATTTATTTTTCATTTTAAAAAACGATATATCTGGGAAGGCACCTCCTATAGTATGTGCTCTTTTAATATGAAATTAATCCAGTTTTTAAAAAATTGTTGTTTTGTGTGAAGAAAACAACAACACAAAGCGCTTAGTGGTTGTGGTTACCGTAAAACCTCGTATGTATGGGCATTAAGAGTTTCTACCGCAGACGTGTTAGCTATTATATTATTACCGAGCATCATCGCTCACCAAACACTCGTGTGTTCAGTTTAACACGTCGCCCTCATCACCGTCTCTGTACATTTATTCAAAGAAAATTGCCAAAAATTTATTTCTGTGCGTATAAGAGAAAAATACTTACAAAGTGAGTGAGCTCCTGTTGTTTTTGTCGCTTATTACTGATGTAACCCCGCTACAACAGCGCCATCTACTGTACTGGAGTATATAATATATTTTATATATATATATATATATATATATATATATATATATATATATATATATATATATATATATATATATATATATATATATATATATATATTTTTTTTTAATTAAATGGCGTGCAAAAGTTTGTCTGAATGGAGAAAATGAAAAATACGACTCTAATTTATTATTAATTTACAAATAAAATTTATAAAAATGAAATGTTGGTGTACTTTGAAACAAAACAACAATTCATAACATAAAGAAAACGAATGTAAAAATAGTCTGAAAAGATATTTTGCTGTTATGAGTCTCTCAGTCTCCACGCTGGACTTGAAGAAGGCAGTGTATGACTTATGCATAAGTATTCACCCCTTGACCTTTCCCCCAATTTCTAGTGTCACAACCTGGGGCTGAAATAAAGTGAACTGGGATTATATGTCATGAATCTACACATCATATTGAATTGTGATTGTATAAGTTTTCACCCCTGTCACTGCGAAACCCCTAAATTAGTTACCATCACATGTCACATAATCATCAATCCCTCCATCCATGTATTCCTTCATCCATCTATCCCTCTCATTCCATCCTATCCAATCTATCCATCCATCCATCCATTCAATTTAATCCATCCAAACTATCCATCTATGTATTCATTCATTAAGCCATCCATCCATGTATTCATTTATCCACCCATCCCTCTCATTCCATCCATCCATCCATCCATCCTTCCATTCATCCACCCATCCCTCCCATTTATTCCATCCAATCAATGCTGGAAGTTAGACTGAGTACCCTACATTGCTTCTAGGTGTAAATGAGTGTGAGAGAGATGTCGTGTAACGGACTGGAGCCCCGTCAAGGCTGTGCCCACTTCTTATCATGAAGGAACATCTCTTAGGTTTATAAGAACACGCTTAATCTAACCCATTACCGTTTCTATAGCAACAGCTCATTCACAGGGGCTTGTGCAGCAGACGTTCTGCATAAACAGATTAAAAAACTTGTAATCGTTGATGTGGTAAAGTTTTCTGTAAGGAGATGTCTATTTAACATTCATGGAAGGAGTCTCCAGTGTCAGCGCTTTGTAACAGTCAGACGGAACGCTGTAAACTCCACCATGGGAAAGTCTTCAGGACAGAGAACTGCATTTTATTATTATTCTTTTTAAAATAAAACACTTCACGATGTGCTGTTACAAGAAAACAACCCATTTCACGGCAGTAACAGTAAATCACGCGATTATGTGTCGGATTCCTCGTCAACTTTTGCACTCGGCTGTATATTCTCATTATCATGAAGATGATAATTTACACAAAGCTCTCGAGACTCCACTATGAACCAATCAGATGACACACAAAACAGCCACTTTATTTGTTGTGCTTAAGTGCTGGTGATACATTTTGGCACGGACTCAACCCTTAAATCCTCATCAAGAACTCACACTGTGATCATTTAAACAGGAACACTGATGTACACAAAAATACGGTTTGTACAATTAAAATCCATCGGGATATGTTTGAGGTAGTGGCACCAAATCTTTAAATCTGGCAAGTCAGCGGTACGCTGATCCTCCATCTGGTTCTTAGTATTCCAACAGTGTGCTAGGAAGCATCAATAAAAATAACTAATAACCGTTACAGGAAATTGACAAAGAGTTTAAATGAAATGGAATAGATGTAATGGTCATACAGTATCTGTGCACAAAATGAATCCAAACAAATTGGTAGGAGAAGTGTTCAAAGATACTATGTTTAACATGTATTAGTTTCTGGTGTATTCCAAATGACTTCCTGTTAACTCCTGGATCATTTCCAGACATAGAAAAAAAATCCTGAAGATGACATGATAAAGACGTTGACACAAACATTCAGCTGATTATATGTTCACCAAGAGCGTCCTGAATAAACTGCAAGCTCCGTTTGTAGAGAAACGTGTCCTTCTTCTCGGGTTTGCAGATGTTCAGATGATCCACGGCCACTTCTATTAGATCTCCAATACCCGGATCTGCAAGAGGTACAAGGAGATTGTGGTTTGATGAGAACTTTTAGAGAATTTTAATGTTAATATGGAAATAATTGACGGTGCATCGACAGTTCTGTAGAGATTTATCCTGAATTCTTGACAATTCGTTGACAAAGATTCTTCTCACGACATCGGAAAAGTTGATGTGTACTAAAAATGGATGCTCACAGTGAGCTACAACTTGATTGGCTTCTGTTTAGACATAAAAAGCCTTCAAATAGCTAAAAAAAAAAAAAAAAAAATGCCCGAGAGACGTTGTTTGTGTGCATTTATTTTAAAAATCGCTAGAAAGATGTAGGTAATGGTAATTCGCTATTAACGGCACTGGAAAAAAAACTTATGTTTATGTAAAGTAAGGAGTAAAACACTTTTATGTTGCTGTTATAGGAAAATAATCAATGATGAGGTGGTGTGATGAAGCGGAGATCCTGTTACTACCACGGAGTTGATTATTTTCCTATAACAGCACACCCCATACTGTTTTATTCCTCTTACACTACAGCAATTTGGCAAACAAAGCAAATTACTTCCTGTTATGACTTACACTATAGCAGCTATAAAGCATAGTTCCCTCACTTCCTTTTGCAACTTTTAACCGAGAACCCATACAATGCAATGTCCTGACACTGGAGACTCCTTCCATAAATGCTAAAGCAACATCTCCTTACAGAAAACTTCACCGTATCAACGATTACACATGTTTTTAATCAGTTTATGTGGAGACAAGTCCCTGTGAATTAGCTGTTGCCATAGAAACCGTAGCATATTAGAACGAGCGCATTAATATAAACCTGTGATTTAAACTGCAGAGCTGCTTGTTATAGAAAATTAATCAACACCCTCTGATCGCTGTGGTATAAAACAAATTCAGCTTTAAATGGTCTAATCTTGTAAATAGTGATCACAAATAAAATAAAATAACAAATCTGCTAAAAAAAAAAAAAAAAAGACGTCCACTATGGCCGACGGCACGTTGAAATATCCCAAACTGTAGTCATTACAAAATGGAGGGACGTCCAAACAGATTTTCCTGCTCATAGGTTGTAAACGTGACGAACGCAGCATCAAGCAAACAGCTTCGTCATGTTTAATGAAATAAAAATATCCTTGTCAGGGCGCCATGGTGACGTACCTGCTGACTCGGCAGGAACCACTAATATGTTTAGCATCGGGCCAACTGACGTGGGCAGAGTTTCAGCAAAGCTCAGGATCTTGAACTCTTTGTCTTTTGCCATGTTGAGGAAATTCTCGCTCAGGTCTTGTAAGGTTGGAGAGTCTGCAACAACGATGCAAAAAAAGTGAGAGAATGAAATGAACAAAAAAAAAAAAAAAAACGCTGAATAAAATGTGAAAAAAAAAGCAGGTCCAACCTTTGCAGAGCTCTCTGACTTCTATGGAGGGAAACAGGAGATAGCGCACGCTTACAGAGTACTCGGCCATGAAGGTGCCGCGGTGAGGAACGCTGTAGAACAACACGCCCTTTGTGTTCTTGACCAAGGAGCTCAGCTCAGGATCCTTAGAGGCATCTAAGAGCATCTTTTTCACCAGCAAGCCTAGTGAAGTGCACACAGAGGTCTGTACAGGACTACTCATTCACCTGTAGATTACATGTATATACAGCAAACTAGAGGTCGACTGGTTGATCGGGCCACACTGAGTTGCGTCCGTTGCGGGAGCGGCTGAGAAGGGTCCACTGTCATTATACAGTACGAGAGCGGCCTCTAGAGGCGAAATAAAAACTGACAAATTTTGTTGTGTTATTTGAAGAGTTTTTGATTCATTTTGGATGTCTCTATTTTTATTTTTTATTTGGAGTGTTACTTTTTGGTTCAGTTTGGATGTATATCTTTTATTTACTTTAATATTTATTAATAGTTAATATATGTTAATATTTATATCAAATTCATTCCATTTAAAAAAGTGCAGTCAGTACTGTCGGTCGACCTCTACAACAAACTAAAACTAAAAACACACTGCCTGAAATAAGGATGCCATTATTTTTAAAGTTAAAAGTTAAAAAAGAAAATAAAAAATCCACCCTGAACAACTCGCACAGTGATCTTTATAATTAACGAGTGATCTTCAGCTACGTCCAAGAGTTATTTTGTAATGAAAGTTTTTGGTTTAAACATCTTTGTAACAATACTGTGCAACAATGCCGTGCTGATAGTGGTGCAGTGGGATTTAGCCCGTGCTTCTCTACCTCTAAGTAAAGAGAGCGATGCGGCGGCACTTTAGTCCTTTAGCCCAGCTGTCACAAATCCCAAAGCTTCAAATTTGCCATCAATGGTATCACACTCATCATCTCAGAGATCGCTAACTTGCAGAGCCGTAACTTGTGTAGTTGCATTGCATTCTGGGACTTCGAGTCCGGTGTTTGCACTAATGTCTCCACTACTTCTACGCCAGATTGTAGAAGAAGAAGGTCTTGCTTCTGAGCTGACCCCGAAACGTTCGATGTCGTGGAGATGTTTGTTCTCTTATTAAACTCCAGTGTAACTTTGCTAGCAATAACAGTCACCCTGTGACGTCAGAGCGACGCACAACCGCTAACGTCTCACATGAAATAGCAACCAACCGAACCAAATCAGCACCAGAAATCTTTTCCATATAATGTTCAATGTGTTTCAGGGTGGAGTTTTTTTTTAGTAGAAAACTTCTTAGGTTTTCCAGGAGGTGTGAACTTTAATGTAGCTTAAAAAAAAACTCTGAAATGTGTTGAATGCTGGTTTATCTCTGACCCACCGATGACTAACCTCCCATACTGTGCGCCACCCAAACCACCGGCCGGTCACCTACTCCTGCAGCTTTCAGCTTCTTCAGCAGCTCTCCGCTGCGATACGCTAAAGACTTCCTGCACAGACCTCCACATGATTAATCTCAGTCGAAAAATGTCCATGAATCCAAACCCCTGTTTTTTTTTTCCTTCTTTACCTCTGGTTTTCAGCAGGACACTTGGCCCTCCAGTCGCTCAGATGCGTGTCGTACTCTACAGACAGGATCCTGAGGCTGGGACAGTCGGCTGCTAGCCACGACTGCAGGTCAGACAAACCAATAAGAACACGAGAAAAGTGAAACAGAACAGCGGTACATGATATCCAGAGCCAGAACACCGTCTTTCTGAGATGTAGAGCGTACCTTAGGCCAGCACTCGGTGTAATCCTCATGTATTCCTGCAGATTTTTCAAGTCCTGTCAGATCGCAGTCTTTCTGTCGCCATGTTTTGAAAGCAGCTCCCAGAAGGCCATGCACGAACAGAACGTCCGCCTTGATGGGCTGGCTGGGGTCAGACCAGCGGAGGAGAAGAAAGCTAATCAGCTTCTTTGGAAGCAAATATCACGCTGACTGATATAGAAATAAACGTTTCATGTCAGAGTGAGTACCTGGTGCGAAACTGTGGATGTAAAACATAAACTCCGTCCTGGTACTTCTGCACCTCCGTGTCTCGGTCCAGGTTGGCTAAAGCGCGAGCAGCGTGGGACGCCTGCATGATGTGAGGAGACTGCGCCATCTCGGCCAGGACAGGCAACCAACCTACAGCAGCACAACAGAACTCTGATCGTAAATGAGTGTCGTAAATATCAGGGTTATTATCCATATAAAAATGCAGGTGTCAATGCACCTATATGTATTTAATATCCTTCAAAATAAACATTTTTCGTTAAATTTTAAGTTATATACTCTAGAATTAGAACGTGAACTGAGATAAGTTTGTGGCTTTTTTTGTATTTTTATTTGAACACCCTTAAATACAAAGATTTAAGGATTTGTATTTTTTCCCTTATTTAACTGTTAATAGTGGGTAAACTGTTGAATTCTGGATTCTGATTGGCCAGAAGGCGTTGATTTTTGTCCTATAACAGCAGCTCTGACAGTAGAGCAGCTGCAAATCACAGGTTTATATTAACGCGCTCGTTCTAGTACGCTATCGTTTCTATAGTAACAGCCTACACAGGGACTTGCATAGTGGACGCTCCACATATAATCCACTGGTGTGGTGAAGTTTTCTGTAAGGAGACGTTTATTTAGCGTTTATGGAAGGAGTCTCCAGTGTCAGCGCTTCGAACCAGTAAGAGGTAAGTTTACACTCTCTGGTTTGTTAGTAACGACATAAGCTGCGTTTTTTAAAAAAACTTATTAAGAGAGTCTGGTGAGGAGATTACAGTTTGTAGCTGCTAACATGCATGCATTGAGCAGTCCCTCCAGGATTTAGCGATCACAGAAATTAACGCAAAATCAAGCACAAACGCAAAAACTCAGCAATTTTTCAAAATTACCGCAGATTTTCCGCAGATTTGGGCCGAGACGCGTCGTGTGACGTCGTCACAACACGCATTCAGCCGAAGCCCTCTTCGATTCATGTGCATCGAATATGAGTACAGCTAAAAGGTCTCATTTACCAACAAACATGACTGAGAGACCGCGCAAAACAATTTAATGCAATTGCAATTTCACCAATACAAGTCGTTTTCCGCAAAAAAAGCACAAAAAACTCCGCAAGTTGCATCACAAATTTTGAGAAAAGCCACAAGATCAAGCATTTTTGGTGGCAACAATCACAAAAAAAACTTTGCAAAACCCTGTACAGACTGATTAAGAGGATCTAACTTGTTTTGTGAACGTTCCACAATATTAAACATGACTTTAAATGAATGTGTTGTTTGGTAATAGATCAAAATAGTGAATGTTGGTAAATTGCTGTGATATAAGAGGAATAAACCACTCCAGGATGTGCAGTTATTGGAAAATAATCATCTCCAGGGTGTTTTTTTTATTTTATTTTTTTTATTATTCCTTACATAAACCCTAAAAAACTCCACATGTTCAAATACTGGCAATGTTTATCCGTATACAGTCCGGATATTAAACCAGGTGTAGACACCCTCTAAAATTAAAACTCCGACAAGATGAGCACGGAGTTTGTGAAGATTTAGCCGAACCTGACTGCACTATGTCTGTGTGAAGGCTCTGGTTCAGTGCCAGGTTCCCGATGATGCGCACGATGTTGCGCTGAATCTTCTGCGAGTCCCGTCGAAGCTGGTAGACCCTCTGTAAGAGCTGCAGTCCTCCGTTGGCCACTATGTGATCACAATGACTCGGGACCTGTGTGGTAAAGAATATACATATTAATACAGCACATTAGATGAGTCCGTGCATGTGTGTGTGTGTGTGTGTGTGTGTGTGAGTGTGTGAGTGTGTTCACCTTTGAGTGCTGTACGAGGGCCTGTAGGCAGAAAGACTCCACCTTCTCAGAGGGGATGGAGGTGAGACTCTGGGCATAGGGCAGTCCGTTTCCCCCGAAACACCACAACCCTCCCTACAATCACAACAAATACGAAAAAGTGTTAAGACAACAACGTACATGAGGCCATCCAGGTTGTGTCAACGATTACATCATACATTTGATCCATACATAGTTACAGCGTTACCAGTGAGTGTCACAAAGCGCTGACACTGGAGACTCCTTCCATAATCCTTACATAAGATTAAAACTTCACCATTTCAACGATTATATGTTTTTTAAAAAACTGTTTATGTGTAAGCCGTTACTATAGAAACAATAACATATTATCACGAGTGCATTCTTGTGATTTGCAGCTGCGCTACTGTCAGAGCTGCTGTTATAGAAAACTACTCGACACCTTCTGACCAATTACAATCCAGAACACAACAGTGCTGTGGTGTAAAATGCTGTTGTTTTTTTTATCATGGTGTTATAATGATGCTTTTATGACTGTGCTTGAAAAAGATTTATTTTTTGTGTGAGAGTGTTTGTAGGTGTGTGTGTGTGTGTGTGTGTGTGTGTGTGTGTGTGTGTGTGTGTGTGTCGCTCACCCGTTGAGAGGCAAGGGACTGAGTGCTCTCTCTCAGTGCCAGCGAAGTGAAATACCGCACACACTGATCCACCTCTGACTGGGGCAAAGAGGCCAGCAGCTGCCTCAAACCGTCCTCTATCAGAAACTCCTGACAAGATGACGCAGCATTATCGCCAACGCAAACAAGAAGATCTCATAATGTAACAACTCAATCACACACGGCACAGATATATGCACTCACATCGTCCAGTTTAGGCAGCCTGGGTGGGGAAAGGAAGAAGCGCAGGTCTACGTTCGGAGTCCGAGCCAGACCTATAGCCGTGCGCTGGTCTATAGACTGAGCCGCTGTCTGGTACTGATAATCTGTGATTGACAGGTCAGTGGGCCAATCAGAAACGGGCAGCGAAATAAATTGAGGCACGACATGAGCACAAAGACAATTGGTGCATCCCAATTCACCACACAGTATCTATCTATACAGTACCTATCTATCTAGCTGTATTTACTCAGTGCAACTTATAACATCCAAGTGAAAAATATAACACCAACATGTCATAATAAAAAACAGAATCACTGAGTTAGAGGAAGGATCACCCCCTTGCTTTAATTTGCCTTAATTTTTTAATTACAGCCTTTAGTCTGTTGGGATATGTCTCTACTAACTTTGCACATCTAGACTTTGCGATATTTGCCCACTCTTCTTTGCAGAACTGCTCAAGTTCAGTTAAATTTGATGGTGACCGTTTGTGGACTGCAGTCTTCAAGTCATTCCACAGATTTTCAATGGGGTTTAAGTCTGGGCTCTGACTAGGCCATGCAAGGACATTCACCTTTTTCTCCTTCAACCACTGTGTGGTCAGTTTTGCTGTGTGCTTTGGGTCATTGTCATGTTGGAAGGTAAACCTTCTTCCCACTGACAACTTTCTGGCAGAGGGCAGCAGATTTTCCTGAAGAATTTGATGGTATTTTGCCCCATCCATTTTCCTTCTATCCTGACAAGTGCTCCAGTCCCTGCTGCAGAGAAACACCCCCATAACAGGATATTACCAGCTCCATGCTTTACTGTAGGAATGGTGTTATTTGGATGGTGAGCTGTATTGGATTTCCACCAGACATATCATTTGGTGTTGAGGCCAAATAATTCAATTTTAGTCTCATCTGACCATAACACCTTTTTCCATGTGGCCTCAGAATCTTCAAGGTGCGTTTTGGCAAAGCTCAGTCGTGGGTGGCTTTTGTCTTGCAACCCTCCCATACAAGCCACATTTGTGGAGAACTTGTGATATTGCTGTCACATGCACACAATGACCACGCTTTGTCATAAATTCCTGCAACTGCTTCAGAGTTGCTGTAGGCCTCTTGGTAGCCTCTCTGACCAGTTTCCTCCTGGCTCTTTCATCCAGTTTGGAGCGACATCCTGATCCAGGGAGGGTCTGTGTTGTACCAAATACCTTCCACTTCTTAATAATAGACTTCACTGTGCTTCTAGGCATTGATAAAGCCTTTGACATTTTTTTGTATCCATCTCCTGACTTGTGCCTGTCCACAACTTTATCCCGGAGATCTTTTGACAGTGCCTTGCCACCCATAGTTGATTGTTTGCTTCAGCTGCACTACAAAATGCCCCAGGAAAGCTCTTTTCATGCTGAGCTAATCAAAATGACCACAGCTGATCACAGTTGAAAGACACATGACTTTGTATGCCATTGAGAAGGTGATTAGCTACACCTTATTGAGATTACAAGTCATTTTTAGGGGGGGGGGGGGGGATCCTTTTTCCAACTCAGTGATTCTGGTTTTTTATTCTTTTTCTGACATGTTGGTGTTATATCTTTCACTGGGATGTTATAAGTTGCACTGAGTAAATACAGCTGGATGAAACAAAAACTGTGTCCGTCTTCATTTCAGGCTTAAAAGCAACAAAATGTGATTATTTTAAAAGGGGGTGATTCTTTTCTCTACCCACTGTATCTATCTATCAATACAGTATCTAGCTAACTATACAGTGTCAATCTATTTATCTATCTATCTATTTATCTATCTATCTATTTATTCATTTACTTAGTTAGTTAGTTGATCGTGTTTATTTGCTTAGAACTCCATCACATGGTGCCGTGTGATTGACTGGATCCACTGGGACCCTGACCAGGATAAAGCGCCTACTGAAAGTGAGAGAGTGATTAAAGCTTTATTAAGCGTCCATGAAAGTGCACAACAACAAATATTCTATGTTTATGTTATATTCTATATAACTGGCCCTAGACATCCATTTTAAGCTTGTTCAATGCAAAAGGGCTTTCTGTGCTTTTCTCAGTACAGGAAACACGTTGGGAATTACTGTCTGTGGTAATCACACACACTACAGATGCACTGGATGGAGATTTAAGAGCTGGTGGTACATTTCATCACACGTTTCTCTCTCACCCTGCCAGTGACTGTGTGCCAGGTCCTGTACGGCCTGCAGGCGCTCTGGCCGACTGGAGGAGCGGCTTCGCTTCAGCAACACCCACAGAGCCAACTCATGAGGATCTGCATCCAGATGGCTTAGGCGCTCTAACACACACATACACACACACACACACAACATAGGAACGAAAATAAAAAACATAGTCTATCTTATTCTACAAAATATTAATGTGGGTCATTGATGCTTTGTCATTTTGTGATCAATGGCATCATGAAGTACCAATATATTTCAGCCCAAAATATGTTAGGTGCAGACATAGATAAAGTTTTACAATGACCATCTCAGGACTTGAACCTTGCTGAAGACCTGTGATCTGAATCGGAAAAGCCACATGCACAAACCTAAGATTATAAAAGACTGAGGTCCTCTACAAGTGTCTCCAATCTTGTTAAATGTTACAGGAAGAGACTCAGGACTTTTTTCTCTTCTCAGGAAGATAAAAAAAAAAATATGTAAAAGAAATTTATGTATGGAAACCTACTATGAATAAGTCCAGATGCCAATGTATTTACATAACATATCTTAACAAACAGTGTAACTAGAGCCAGCTTCTTACCATCCAGGGGACGGTGGAAGACTCGTGATGAAATTTCAATAAGTTTCCTCGCTGCTTTATGAAGCTCCTTCCTGGTTTTATAGGTAAGATCTTACGGGGATAAAGGTTTAATTTCAACATTAAGGCAACAAGAAAGTTGTTGTGTTACTCACTGATGTATGTTTTTTGAACCTATAAAGGAGTAGATATATTAATAGATGGAATGATCCTTTGCTCTATGAGTCAGTGTGAAATGGTGTTTAGAGTTTACAGTAAGGCTATCCCAGAACATGTTATGACAGTGATAAAAGCAGGAACGTACTGGTGCCAAGGGTCTCCTGTTCTACCTTAGTGATGGGGGTTAGGTAGATATAAGACTTCTGTTTTTCTTGGAGAATAGCCTGAGTGTCGACGGTGACCGCCTGGCTCAGCGTGACGACCTCGTACGTGATGAAAACACAGCCGCTGTGTTTAAGTGAAAAGACGCAACTAACATCAGATTTCTCTGAACTGGAGTCTGTTCAGTTTTCTTGCTAATATACAGTTGAGGTCACAAATTTACATACACCTTGCAGAATCTGCAAAGTGTTAATAAAAAAACACAAGTGGTACCAGAACAATAGCATTTTTTTTTTTTTATTTAGTACGGCCCTGAATAAGCTATTTCACATAACATATGTTTACATTTATTCCACAAGACACAATAATAACTGAATTTACACAAATGAACCAGTTACCTTGTTTAAAGATCTTATTTTTGCATTTAGCACCGCCCTTCAGAAGCTACATAAGATATTTACATGTTTCCCAGATGATAAAATAATAATTTACACCGATCATCCTGTTCAAAAGTTTACACCCCCCCTGGCTCTTAATGTATCGTGTCGCCTTCTTGAGCGTCAGTGAACGTTTGCACCTTTTGTAATAGTTGTGTACGAGTCCCTCAGTGGTCCTCGGTGTGAAAAGATGGATCTCAACAGCATAAAGTCTGCATATGATCATATAAGTCATCAAATATGCAGAAGATGCTGGAAAAGCAAAGAATGTGCAGGACCTGGAGGATTTTTCTGAAGAACAGTGGGCAGTTTAACTGCTCGGGACAAACAAGGGACTCATGAACAACTATCACAAAACATAAATACAGATGTTGATCATCCAGGTAACGACACAGTGTTAAGAATCAAGTGAATATAAACTTTCGAACTGGTTCATTTGTGTAAATTCGGTTATTATTGTGTCTTGTGGACTAAATGTAAACATCTGTTATGTGAAATAGCTTATTCAGGGCCATACTAAATAAAAATAAAAAACTAAATGCAATTTTTATGATCCATATATATATATATATATATATATATATATATATATATATATATATATATATATATATATATATATATATATATATATATATATATATATATATATATATATATATATATATATAACAGAAAATATTTATTTTCCAAAATGCTTTATTAATGTCAAGACTTATCCAGATCTAGAAGTGATTTCATTTATATCCCATTTTTCAGACCTGTGAAAAACCCTGTATTACCACAATATGGCAATAAAAAGATTTCAAATGATATAAAGAAATTATAAAGTGATTCATTTGTAAGTTTACTAATAATTTTTAAATGTTAGAATTATTATTATTTTCTTTTAATTATAAGGCAGACTGACTTAATTTTTAACACTTTATTCCTCACTTAAAATATATTCTCCTGGAAACATCTCTGAGACAGAGAACTAAAAGTCATATGTTGTTGTGTAATATTTATTGTCATGCATATTAATAATATATAATTATATCATTTCCTGTACACACGAACAGCCTTTAGATGCAAAAAAAAGGCACAACTCATCTTTGACCCACATATAAAATGTAAGTATGGAATGTTAATCGTACTAAAATCCTTTTAAAGTCGTTTTTATATAAGATAGGAGCCTTACTCAAGCTTAAAAACATCAGATTAAAATATAACTTATATATAATATATAAAACCTACCCCAGTACGATGGCACCGGTTACTTTAGTGATTTTCCCTGCAAGAAATAAAAGAAATAGAGACCAGTGAAATGAATAACACGATCCACTTGAGTCACACAGAAGTTACAGTTGTGTGCAAAAGTTTGCACACCCTTAGGACAAAATAAAGAAAACAAAGAAACATCAATATTCTCTAATAAGGTTACCCTCCCAACCTATTTGTATCCTCTGAGCAGATTTTGAATAAGTGGTTGCAAACTTTTTTTTAACTTTCAGCTGTACATTATAACAATAAGGATGATAAACCTCAAAAGAAGAGTACAAGAAGACATACGGAAGTCTTTCCATGGGAGGACTTTCTTCAGGCCCGGACCTGTCGAGCTCAGCCTCCGACATGGGATCAGGCGCAAGGCGGTGACTGACATCTGCACACTGATGGAGAAGGAAAATATCACCATTAATTAACCAACCTTTGGGTTCTTCAGTTAAAGTTACACTCTGTGATACACAAATTTGCCCTAGAGTTCAAGGACAGAACTGGAGGTACATGTATACACTTTTAAACTTGTGTAGCTTATTCATTTATTGTTTTAATGTGAATATTGTGATATGAAAAGCTCTGGATTAATAATAAAAAGCGTACAGAATGTTTAAAAGAAACAGATTTCCTGGATAACATGGCTATATGTAGTTATATTTACACCATGTAAATGCAGACTGTTTAGTTCTATGGCTGTTTTAAGGGCTGAATTCAAAATGGCTCCCTACTCCCTATGTAGGGCACTAATGTAAGGAATGATATAACGGCTTCAAGTGCACTTTATATAAAAACAAAGAGGATTTTGATATTCAACCCCAAGCTTGCTAGAAATATGATCTCGTGACGGTGTCCTGTTAGCTGACCGATAAAACTGTTACAAATTTAACTTTAATTTTTATCTAGTAACAATATAATTACATAAAAAATATATATATATATATACATATTTATTGCAAAACTTCACAATGTTAGCCAGTTACCTCACTGTTATTGCGTTAACGTTAGCCAGATTGGGTTAGCGTTATCTAAAATACCTCCCGGCATATAAAATTTACAAAAGAATATATGCTAATTTACCTTGTTTTATAGAATTATGAATGCTAGGAATAATTTATTTATTGAAATGGGGGAAGTCTCTGTCCAGCTTTCATTTAAGACAGTTGCAGTCAAAGCCCCAAATAAACAGGAAGCGTCCATGTCGGTCCATTACGCAATTACCGTAAACCATCGAGTATGACGCAACTTTAAAATGGAGGCGAATGTTTACCGTATTCACGAGAATATTGCACTAGTACGGCGCCATCTTGTGGTATACTGGATATTTTTAGATGAGGAGCAACGAATACATTACCTGCAAGAAGGTCAATATTTCAGAATTCATTCTTCAATAAATATGTTTTATTAATTCGCCAGTTACTAGATATGATTCGTTATATTATCACCTATTCTGTTTTTTTGCAGCAAAAATATGTTCAAAAAGTGAATATAACAGAATATGTGATAGATAGATTTCTTTATTTAATCAACTCTTTCACGCACAAATTATTTTAAAACATGAATAAAATATGAATATAAGAATTTAGATACAAAATATTTAGAAGGTAACCTGCAATAAAAATAACAAAGCTTTATTATTATTATTATTATTATTATTATTATTATTAGTAGTAGTAGTAGTAGTAGTAGTAGTAGTAATAGTAGTACTAACTTTATCCTTTTTAACAAAATAATAGCAATAATCTTGACATATACACAGTTTTAGTTTAGTTGTTGCATGTTGTAGGTAATTTAATTTTTTTTTCTTAAAAAATCTTCAATCAAGAATAAATCAAAACAAAAGCTATACTAGTTTAAAAAAAAAAAAAAAAAGTAAGGTGTTTATAGGAGTCTGGCATGTTGCGTTGAAAAGGGCAACTAGTCCTTTTACAGAAATTTTCAGAAATTATTTATGCTAAATTTTCGTCATGATAATGATTTGGAGGTGATTTCCATCCTTACATCATATATTTTCCTTAAAAAAAAAAACAGTATGTTCATGGTTGCTGACATTATTATTACATGATTAATGTAAACATGCATTTTATGGAGAACTTCTCTTTAAAGAATGCTGTAATTTCTGTTTCTATCTACTATAATTCTAACTATTAATCATGAAAAATATTCAAGTAGCAATCTTTAAATGGTCAGGTCAACAAAGTGAGAGCTTAATTTGGTCACTCTTATGTAAATGTGTTCTTAATAACAAAAATTAAACAAGTGCAATTATAAAATACTTGGGGTGTTCACGATACAATTTTGATTCTTAAGGCAATTAATTGATACTTGATGATATATAATCTGTATCCACTCATCTATGTAATTACACATCTACATTAATCTTCATGTTTTCAACACAACAAGCGTTTTTGTAAACAGATTAATGGTATTCTTTATTTATTTGTTTATTTTATTATTATTGTCAATTATTTTGGCACGGAAATGATAGTTGACATATAACTGTTGAATATTATTGTTGATATTTCACCTTTATTGCATAAAAAGAAAGATATAGGAGTTGTGATGTTACTCAGTATAGCAGAACCCACAGAAGTTCAGTTAGCAATCATGCTAAATGTAATTAAGTGTAATTTTAGTCATGCAAAGTAACAATTTATAAATAAAATATTTAAGGAAAATATTTATAGTCGTGTTTCCTCATTTTCCACTTTTTACGTTGTCTGTGTAAAAGACTAAACAGCTAAGTGCTAGCTTGCTAGGTCATTAGCCTCAACCATTAGCTAGTTCTTATTGTCCATATGTGGCTGAGAGTGTTGTCATGAATTTAACAGCTTGAATTGTTAAAATAATAAAATAATGCCAAAATAATGAAAAGCTGAATTATATTTAAACAAACCACAAGTTTAGGGGTTGTATAGACTAGTCAACGTGTGGCTGTTGTAAGGATGTTGAAGTGGAGCGGTTAAGCAAACTTAACCAACTTAAACTAAATACACTTCATTATTCTGGAAATATTTCAGACAGAATGAAGCCAGTTCTACAGGAAAGCGCACATTTCCCTCGAAAAAGTCTTTCTTTTCTTTTCTTTTCTTTTCTTTTAATGGAATGTTGTCACTTTTGTATCACTTTTACGGTTAAATATAGGGTCTCAACGTTCACCTCAAAGAGCCGACTCAAGGAGCCGACTCGATTGAGACATCTATACTTAATGTCGATGTATGCAGTGTCGTTACTCTTGCAGTGTAATTTAATCAGTTTAATTCTATAAATATACGAACAAACGCCAGTCAATATCTTGGCGCGGTTTAGTGAAAAAAAATGGCGTTGAGCCGTTTGGGAGTCTAAAGAGTCGGCTCTTCTTAGTGAGCTGAGTCAAATGATCTGACTCACTGAAAAGAGCCTTGATTCATGAGTCATTCATTTTCAATGGACAGTCGCACGCAGGCGCGGGCTGCTGAGAACGGCGACTCACTGCGCATGCGCAATTCGGATCAGCTTGATGCAGAGAGAGTCCAAGCCTTCTCGTAAGGGCTGTGGATGCAGATAAGTAAAGTTTTTCAGTTGAATATATGTATGGGGAACGAGTTATTCACAGTTTTTTTTTCCATTCAACATTTACTTCATAATTACACATCTTTTAGTAACATGTTATTAGTCAAACTGAGTAATATTTACATTGTAACGTTTGGTTGCTGTCTAGTTAGGAGTACAACAGAAACAGCTAGCTTCCTTGATAACTACATTAACACCAATGTATTTGTCAAAAATGTGAAGTAAATATTTGTATTTTAACTCCAATATTTTATGTAGGCCACAGATATCAATAAATAAATGTATGATTGTTGTTACTAGCCTAAAATTAAACTTTTCTCCAAGCAGTATTTTACATATTTATGAGAAGTCCCAGTTTAGTTTAGTTTTAGTTTTGGTTATAAAACGGTGTACTATGATGCACAGATTTATTATTTTGCACATTTCTTGCAAAGTAATTTATTTCTTTATTTATTTTGTAGTTAACAGTCCAGCCTGAAGAAGCCTTGGAGCTGGAAATGTAATTTGTATCCTGTCTATGGCTGTTAATTGAAGCGCCGTTTTACATGTTTGCTGTTGTTTATTAGCATTTAACAGAATCTGATTTTGTTTCAACTATGGGGGAAAAAACGACTAGTCGTCTACTTTTTTGTTTTTTAAATTACTGGTCAACTAGTAAAAATGAATAGGCATGCAACCTTTACTTGTTGTAATTACAAAGGGCCTCATCTATTAATCTTTTATTAAACCTATGTGTAAATGTTTGTGTAAGCCAAACTCGTGTGTGTATGTTGGTCACCTGTAAAGTGCTAAGTACATTCCCGACACGGCTCATTTGCATGTAGTGACGCCCCCAAAACTCCATAAAAGGTCAAGTGCACAGACAGCTGGGAGCACGAAATGAATGATCAGGGTAAAGGCTGATAGACAGAAGTGGAAGTTATTTTGACTCACTTCTATGCAGATAGAAATATTTAATAATATATTAACAATAATAAGCGAGAGCTAAATCTTCCATCACGGGAGGCGTTTGTTTACAGCTTACGAGAGACCAGCCCATCCTCTGTTTATACAGCGGTGTTTCTTTTGTCATAACTGAATGATTAGGTTTACTTGTTTTAATTTATGGGTTTGGGTTGGCTCGTTTGCTATCTTTTTTATATTGTTTAATTAAAGTCAATAATATAAAACAACAATGTTCACGATGGTACTCTTAGTCCTTGACCTAGTGAGCCAGTATGGGGATGTGTTTTTGATAGAGACTCTAAAGCTCGTCTGTAAGTTGCTCTGGATAAGGGCTAGGTTTAAACTCTTGAGTAGATTCCACATATAAAAGTGCAGTAATCCACACACATTATATAATTTTAATAATTTGCAATCGTTGGCATATTACTGTGGTATAAGAAGAGTAACAAACTTCAGACCCTGTCACACCACCCTGGTGTGGATTGTTTTTCTATAACAGCGCATTAGTTCTTCTTAGCACCGATCTTGAGCAGCTACCAGAATCCACATAACTGGTGGTCAGTGGGAAAAGTTCTGGGGAAACTGTCAGTACTTTGTGTGGTAAAAAAAAAACCTAGTCTGTTAAATAGAGACATTTGGGCTTCATCGCATAGTTTGTAATGATGTCATGTTGCAGCTGTTGCAGGTCACCGTACATGAGGTCAGATACATTAAAGAATGCCTTCCTCAGGGAAACGGAAATCCAGGCAGCGCATCAAGGAACATCAGGTCACTGTCAGGATGTAAGCAATGTACTTTTACTGGCATACCTCCCAAAAATGTTGTAAGTATGAATACACTTCAGTCATGTGCTGTGTTCAACATGGACTAGTGGAGTGGTTTATTTGATTGACGAGCTGTCAAAGCATGTCATTGTTTTGGCTTGTTTCTCCGATGCTAGGTACTTTGAGATCGGCTAAATTCAGACATCGCAAACAAAGCGGTTGCTGGGATCCTAAATGACTCGCCCTCCACGTCCCCACCCACCCCACCCCAATCATACTTCTCAAACTGCAGACCTCAAGGGAGACCCCGTAAAAGCGTGGAAACATCAGTGGTAACATCCACGAGCTCATCGCACCAAAATATCGTACAAAACGTGAATTCTTACGTCGCCCCCTAGTGGCGTGGAGGCTCTTTATTCTGCTTATGCCTGGAAGTTCGCGTTAAAAACGAGAAACCTGGACAAAATCGATCACCCGTCAGAGAAAGCCTGTTTTTACCATGATATAAACTGCAAACATCTTAAACAATCTTAAAACATTCTTGCAAATCTGCTGCACAGCCAGCTTTGGTGTTAAGGCTGTTTTTTTTAAATCGGGTTTTTTTTTTTCATTCTCATTGTTTACACAGTTAGCAGAAAGCCTGAATGTCGCATGTGGCATAAAAAAGAAATATATTACTTTGGCTGTCTTGTATCAGAGAGCACCTTTCTGTAGTGGTACATTTCATGAACTGTTATATATTTAAAGGAAAACTCCACCCTGTAACACATTCAATATGTTTATATTGAAATATTTGCGATGTGTTTAGTGATTTTGGTGCTAATTTGTTGGTCGGTGCTGTGTTTTTGTAATTCCTGTCAGAAGTTAGCATTATTGCTAGCGCAGTTACAATGACTTTTGTTAGGAGAAATTATTAGGAGCATTTCAAACATAAGTAATAACGTTTCGCTGTTAGCTCCTAAAAACTAAAGAGCAAGAGCTTATTCTCTCACTCACCATTTTCTAGTGACATTAAACATCAGGTTAATGAGAAATCCGGTGCAGACATTGGACCTAACACTGTACATAATGTCCCAGAATGTGACACAGCTATACAGTGCTGAGTTCCAGCAGAGATTCAGCACGTAATTGAAGTGATTAATTAGATGACGTCAAAAAGTTAGAGCGTCAAAAGTTAGCCTGAAAATTGAAGCTTTGGAAGCTGACCTGTTTGAGCAGAGCGTACAGATAAGGAGGAGAGAATGGTGGACCGAATAAGGACTAAAGCGCCGCTGCATCGCTGTCTTTTGGTAGAGATGAAGCGAGGGTTAAACACAACTACACCCCATATCAGCAGGTAGAATGGCATCGTGGGTAATGTAGGAAAGGGTTAACCCGAGTGAAAACAGACCAGGGGGTCGATGAAAGAAGTTCTTTGAATGTGTTAATTATAAAGATTAATATGCAGATCATTCAGTGTGGATTTTCCTTTAATTATTACAGCTAAGCATGAAATCAAAGTTTAATAGAAGGGATTTTAAAGGAGGTTAATCAAATATGAATACACAGTCATGTCTAAATCAATTTATTTATTTATTAATGATGTCAACAAAATATATTGTGAATAAACACATTTTTATAACAATGACTCCATGCATACTGAGTCATCAGCATTCAGTCATTACACTCATTACACAGTTTGGTAGTGAGTGTGACTGATGTTCTGTCTCCAGTTTAAGTGCCAGTAATCCTATCATACAGTCGTTTTTCTCTCTGGACGTCTATCTCAGTGACGGTAACAAAAAATTACAATTTTGTTTTCACACTGTGCATTGAAATCTGCTCCCAATTCAACAAGAGATCATCTAGTCTCTCATCATATCCAGGCCTATGAGCGTTCTCCTCCACAAGGTGGTGTTTTATTCTGATCCCTCAAGTGCTGGTCTCCTGATAGGCCCGTATGATGCTGTCATACGCCGGTGGAGGGGTCTGTGTGACACTTAAGCCTCTCAGACTGCTGTTGCCCCAGAAGGAGTCCGGTCTGGGCCTGGGCCTCGGTGGAGTGACCATGGAGCTGGCTGTGCTGTTGGTGCCGGTGGCTCCGGCGCTGCTGGTCAGGGTGCCGTGGTTTCCTTCCTCGGCCTCGCGGGCGATCTGGCTGCACTGGATCAGTGGGTGGAAGGTGGAGGCCCTGAAGCTGTCCTTGCGACCCAGCAGGTCGGCGTGATCGATGGGTGACGACGTGGTTTGCCGATGGAAGGAGAAGGCGGCGCTGGCCAGGCTGTTGTTGCTGCGCCGGTCGTAGGCACTGCTCTGGCGGCTGAAGACGGGGCGAGCGCGGGGGGACGACGGGCGGCCCGAGGAGCGCGGCGACGGCATGCGGGTGATGGTGGCAGACGCACGACGACGCGCCATCCAAGTGAGGACCACGTACACCAAAGCGCCCAGCAGGAGTCCCACCACCATGGACAAACAGAACGCAAGGATCACGTCTCCTGATGAGAGGGAGGAGAAATAACATGAGAATATATTTTTCTTTTTAAATGTCAGTTCATTTTTTAATTTCTATGTAGATTATAGAAATCCGGATGTGCATTTAGATAGAAAGGGCGGAGTTCAGACATTTCTTGCGTGATATCGGCTCGAGTGAGGAGCAGTATTAAGTCCACGTGTAGCATGTCATCTGAGGCCAATATTAAATACATAAACATGACACTGTTAATGAATCAATAGTATCGTCCCTTTGAAATCTAAAAAAATTAAAAAGTTTTTTTCTCTAGACAGAGACCATCGGAAGAGATATCTCAGTGACCATCTTTGTACCAGGAAAATGATGAACAAGCAGATGAGTGCTCGGTCAGCTTATCCTTCAAACCGTGAGTATGTTTTCTTTAAGCGAGCGCGCATCTTATTACCAAAAAAACACTGGTCTTATTTTGTTAATTCGTTTCAAAATAGCATAATAAGTAACCTACATACATCCAAGATATACATTAAAATGTCATCTCTTCAGTTTAGTATCTCAGGGCTTCATTTAGGCAACTGTCGACACCTGATAGAAGTCAAATAAAATGCACAATACGAGGACGTGCTGGCTCAGGTGCTATTTTATAAGCTGCCGAATAATAAATTACAGTTATGACTATTCATCCAGCAGTATATTACCAATACTTATTTGTATTTGCTTGCCATCTTATCACTCAGAAGTCATTGTATTAGACTTTTTTTTCTTACTACTAATTATTAAATTGTTTCTTGCTTTCATGTTGTATCGTTTCACATTTCACAGCAAGTCAACTCGCAATGTGGCCCCTAATGAAGAAGCCAGAGGCGATAGTGGAAAAAGAAAACTCCCTAAGACGACATGAGGAAGAAAACAAATGCCGGGGTTTCTTATTTTTTTCTTATTTCTTTTGCAGTCTATCCTAAGTTTGGGTAAAAGCAGTTAGGAGTCGTGCTGTGCTGTTCCGCTCTGCTGAAGTGTTCAAAAGAGCTGTTTGGCTCAGGCAGATAGAACCCGGCTTTCAGATGGCTAATGAGGATTACGCGACGGCAAGGCAATTTTGTTCCTCATTATGTTGGAAGCCGTAGCACATAAATGAGCTCGAAATGGGGTGTCATGGTGTTACGTGGGGATTTGTGAATTTTAGTATTATTAGTACTGGCTGGGAGCCGTTGAGTTGAAAATTTTACCACAGAACAAAAAGTCATATATTGAGGTTTTCGAAATTAGGTATTTGTTTGTTTGTTTAGGGTAGTCACACCTGAGATAAAGATGAGCTCTGGCCAAGAAGGCAGCACGATAGTTGCCAAAAACAATGCTGACACATATAATATAACAAATTACACTTAAAAATAGTGCTACAAATCAATTAAAAATTTATTTTTTCTTCTTATAATTATCAACATAATTGTTTACTATTACTAGACGAGCATCTCAACACATAGTATGCAGGGTTTAAACTATGATTTCAGAAGTCTTTAATGTGGAAATATGATTAAGACTAATTTCCTGTCCTAGGAGCTAGGAACTTTTGAGTATTTTCTTGTTTTCTTGTTTTGGAAAATGAACTCAAAATACCTTCTTTTTTTTAGCATTCTATCTGATGCTGTAATTATAGTATCATTAGTTTAGAGATGCCCGTTGAGACCCTGCGATGTATAAATAAAACTGCTTGAAATATTTGAAAAAGTCCAAACCAAACAGCCGGAAACACGAACAAGTGAAATGATTCATATCACATTCGAAATTACTTGATTATTTCATTAATAATCACTAATAATATTATTTCTGAGCATTTCAGTTGTTTAGGATAACGATGGTGCGTTGATAAAAACCCGAACACGCATTAAACGTCTGTTATTTTGAAGTAAGGGTGCACAAACTTTTGCTTTAGCAGTTCTACCGTGGCTCTAGGCCCTGACAGATGGAAAAACTAGAATATTCATATTTCCATAAAAAAAAAAAATAATCTATCGTGTATTCAGAAAAGGATCAGTAACAGTTTGCTCACAAGATAAAGGAAGTCACAGACGAGGAGCTGTGAATGGAAAAATACCTGAGCGCTGTCGTGTTTTTTTGTGGTTCGCTGTAGTAAAATTCCCAGCTATTTGATTTTCCGTATCCACTAAAAACAGTTCTGTCTGCTGCCCTGAAACTCTTCAGTACTTAATATCAGACAGAAATATACTGAGATACAGAGAGTGAAGTGTCTTACTCGTGCTGAAGGACTGAAGTATTTCCAGGATGGGATGAGTGCTGTTATCGGCCATCGCTCCGTCCGGACTGACCGAGAAGAAGGGAGCCAAGAAGCACATTCACTCTGGTCCTCCAACTCCTTCACTCCTCTAGCCTCTAGTATATTCCTCCTGATGATTCCTCCTTCACTCCCTGCTTTCTCTTTTTTTTTTCTCTCTCTCTCTCTTCTCCTCCCTGTATTCCACAGGATCCCCTCCAAGGCCAGCCTGCCTGCCTCACACTGTTTGTCCTAGAGGGAAGCTGTCACATTTCCTGCTTTTCCTGTGTAAAATTAGCAGCGCCCCTCTCCTTATCTCCTCGCTCCAGGGTTCCTGTAGGGCGGAGGGTTCGAGCCGAGCCGAGCCGACGTGTGAGCCGAGCTGGGCTGAGCTCTGAGTCTCTGTGTACTTGCTATCGTTTCCTGCTCATCTGTGGTTTAATCATGGAGGAACGGTGTCACCCCTAAAGTTTTTACGTCGTTCCAGTTTTCTCTCATCTTTCCTGCACGGATAACGACACCGCGCTTCATTCCTTCACCACTAATGAAAGATCGTTTCCTTGTGAGCTCGTTTAGGAAAATATGTGCTATAATCATATCCTTCAGGGTGATAGAACACGATTGAGGTCAAAGCAAGGTCTTGTAAATCATCTGTATGAATAAATCAGAATCGAATATGTGAAAGAAAGTTGGAAAGAATTTGAAAAGAAAAACAATAAGATGACCATTTGTGATCTACTTTCCATGTTTGACCACAGTCTGGAGGTTTTTTTGGAAATAATGCAAGACACACCATAGAGAATGATTTTAGGATCCCTAAATGTGTCTCAGTTTTTCCACACAAGATGCCAGCGCTATCCCGGGTTATCCCGACCATGCCAGCCTAGCTCACAGCACAAACAGCGATAAGATCCAGGCTTTGTCCCAAACTTGTGCGTCCTTTCATAGTCGAAAAGTGTGCTCAGAGGCTTTAGAGTAGGATACTTGGTGTAGTGGAGAGCGTTGCGATTTGGGATGGAGTGCAGGATTGGGTGGACGGGGATGAATGTCAGCTCTGCTGATATTTCCTCTCATTGTTGTCTTGTGTGGTGATGTGAAGTAGTCGTGCTGAGGCATTGTGTGGGACACTGAAAGGCATTATCGTGTAGCTGTATGTACACTAACGTACACACCATTTGGATTTGGTTAGTTCCTAAGGAAGTCAAGGAAAGTAATGATGCAAAAACATGAAAGTATTCTGCTCTCTAAAGGCCTGATTGGACTGCGTTGATTTAATCTGTGCTATTTTATAAGCCTGGGAAAACTTTTTCAACTCCTGTTAATTAGACCTCAGTTATATGACAATCTGCCTTTAAAAAAAACCAAAACGTGTGTGTATATATATATATATATATATATATATATATATATATATATATATATATATATATATATATATATATATATATCTTTTTTTTACTTCAACAAAAAAAGTGCTGTTATTTATAAAAGAAAAATCATTGATGTGTTATTTTTCCATAAGGAGCCGTAACATTTATTAACATTTATGGAAGGAGTCTCCAGTGTCAGAGCATAGTAACGGTCAGTGGTAAAGCTGTAACTATAAGTTTTCATCGTTTTTCCCGTCTTATCAACTTTAAGAGAGAAAAAATAGAGATGCCGGTGAGGGAACGACTGTTTATAGCTGCTATAACGTACTTGTTTCGCAGACGTTCCACAAAAGTAAATGTAACAATAAACGGATAAAAAGTATGATGTGATTGTTGTGATGTAATTGTTGTCAAATCCGCATGGTGTAAGACGAATAAAACAGCTCAGCAGGCGATGTTATAGGAAATGAATCAACTCACGAGTCATCTTCCTTCATCACACCACCATGCTGTTGATTATTTTTCTAGAGCAGCATGACACAGTGTTTTATTTCTTACTTGGCTATGGTTTTGTGAAATGGACAATATTCTAAAGCGTGAAATAGGACTGCTTTTTAACTGACTGTGTATTATCACAGCACTGCAAAATCTTTTCAGGGTAATTCCCGGTATAAATGCTTTATTAACACCTTATTCATATAAAAGATCTTATAAATCGCTAAAAAGTCCCTGTTACTCCTGATGTTTGTTTTGAGCAGTAGATGGCACTGTTTCAGAACAATTCATCATGCGGTAGAAGTGGTACAAAATAAGCGAGACTGATATTGTCTTTGACAGATTGGACATGTTTAGTGATCCGGGCTGGAGTGAATCAGGGATTGTGTTCCTACGACAACCAAAACAACGACGATCATCCTGTAATAGAGGGAATTCTCTCTCTGAGTGTTTGTCTAAGCAGGACTCGGCGCGTCCCGTATTCCATTTGCATTTGGGACGGTCAAGACTTTTGGTTTTAAAGCAGCGGTCTGGGGGAAAAAATGAAATGTACACAAATTCCCTTTTCAGATTGATTTGATCAGCCAGAGACATACTTAGTGATTGAGCTTTGCTTCTTTAGCTTCACCCTGGAGCTATGAGTCTGATCTAGCAGAACTGTCTCACCCAAAATCTTCATCTTCTTGCTTTAAGCCCCGCAATCTCATTTTGGAATAACTGTTTGTCCACCAGTACTGAGTACTTAAGTGAAGGTATAGATAATGTGTTAAAATCCTGGAAAAAAAAAAAATCAAAACGTACTCAACTGAAAGTAAAAAAGGTTGCTACTTTTAAATGCCGTCAAGTATTAAAAAGAAAAACATAAACGTTTTGACGGATGAAATTAAGTTGGTTATATTTTCATGTGTATCTAAAACTACGCCGTTTTGCCTGAAAACATCATTCAGTCTCTGTACGTTTGCAGTATTAAGCATTAGCTAGAATTTGACTTTACTGCTTAGCTAGTTATGTTAGCTGCTGGAATCAATGCTAGTCTGACTTGGCGTTAGCAAAGAAAACGGGCCAATTTAGTTAAATATATGCAGTTAGTATTAGCAAATTAGCTAAATTTACCTCATAATGCTTTTTCAAATTAGATGGAGTTCATGTTTCTGATGAGGTAAAGGAGATTATACTGTACATGAGAATTTACTCAGTCCAACTTATTGAAATATTTTGCTGAGGTAGAGCCTCATCATCAAATTCAACACTGCAGCCCGGTGGACTGTTCTTCAAACACACACGGATAGCTAAAGCGCTAACTACGTTGTATAGCATGAGAAGGTCACTGCAGATGACAAATTGGCACGATTATTATATTCTTTTACCCCTTCATGAGCTAGATGATGTGCTAAACTGAAATGATTAATGTCAAACTGAGTGAATTTGATTGATATACAGTATAACATACAGTGATGAAGGTCTAAATAAAATCTAAAGAGTAAAATGTGTTGGGTTTTTTTTCTTGGAAATGGAACTGAGTAAGAGTACAAGTATTTTCAGTAATTTCAGTAATACTCCAGTAAAGTATAAATACGGCAAAATGATACTTAAGTAAAGTAACGAAGTAGAACCACAAGTATTTTCCACCCCTGAATAGCACCCAGTAATATTCAGTCCCTCCAGGATTTCGCGTCTTTGCGTTCGCAGAAATGAACGCAAAACCAAGCAAACTCCGCAACGTTCAAAGGAACTCGCAGTTTTTCAAAATGACCGCAGATTTTCCGCAGATTTGGGCCGAGACGCGTCATGCGACGTCGTCACGACGCGCATCCGGCCACAGCCGCCTTCGATTCACGTGCGTCGAACGCGAGTACCGCTAAAAGGACTCGTTTACCAAGAAACATCACTGCGAAAGACCGCGCAAAACTATCTCGTGCGATTGCGATTTCGCCAATGCAAGTGGTTTTCAGCAAAAAAAAAAAAAAAAAAGCACAAGAACTCCAGAAGTTGTATCGCAAATTTAAAAAAAAAAAAAAAAAAAGCGCCAAAATCGAGCATTTTTGGCCGCAAGGATCACAAAAAAAAAAACGCTCAGAAATCCTGTACGTTTCCGTTACAATATTTAGCGAAAGTGTCTGTATCATTTCTCTGCGTGAACAACTTTCATGTTTATACATAATTTGTAGTTTATAGTAAGACTGTTGCTGGGTTTAAAGTCATGGCAGATACGAGTTTACGACTGAAACGTCATTTCAGGTCATAATTACAAACCTCGGAAGTAATTCAGATACCAAAATCTTTGACTCGTTAGTGTTTCAGAGGTCAGTCTTTAATAAACTGACTTTCACAAGTCACTGATTAGGTCAGAGAGTGTTGTGCAGATTTAAAGTGATTAAACTTGATGTTGTGCTGTTTTAGGGTGGTGTGATGAAGCGGAGTTACTTCAGAGTTGATTATTATTCCTCCGATGGCACAGCAGATTGTCTGCTTATTAGCAGTTTGTATAGTTTGTCCTCATTTTTATCTGTTTATAGTTACATCTAATGTTCTGGTTCACGAGCGCTGACACTGGAGACTCCTTCCATAAATGTTTATTAAACAACTCCTTACAGAAAACTTCGGCATGTCTACTTTTAGATCGGCAGTTGTTGTTTTTATTTATTTATTTATTTTTAAAAATTGACACAATTTTATTGTTTACTGTTACTATAGAAACGATAACGTATTAGAACGAGGGGATTAATATAAACTTGTGATTTGCAGCTGTACTTCTGTCAGAGCTGCTGTTGTAGAAAATCAATCAACCTCTTGTGATCAATCCCAATCCCCGAACCCCACTTCCAGAACCGAGGCTTTGATCCGTCTGCGTAAATGTGGTGTACAATCAGTGCATTTTCTACACTCGGCTACCAGAATACAAATGAAATGGTATGAAGTGAATTGAAAGTGTTGCTACGCTGCATTGCCCACACTCACGCTGTGTTGTGCGAGTGTGTGTAAGTGTGTGTGTGTGTGTGTGTGTGTGTGTGGTACTGCACGTCAGGAGTCTAATGAGCTTTTCAGCATTATGCTGATGACTTCTCTTTCTCAGGGCTTTGCTTTAGTGAAGCAGGGCTCTGTGTGTGTGTGTGTGTGTGTGTGTGTGTGCAGATAAGATTCAGATGATGTACCCTCAGTATCTGTCTTTTCCCCTCTCTGCAGTAGAAACCCTGCGTCCACAGCGAGCGTTCACGTTAGAGGTCACATTGCTGAGAGAAAGCGGCGAAGTCAGCAGTCTGACTGGAAGGAGGTGCAGTGGAGCGTTTTTCTTCTTTCCTTTTTTTCCCCCCTTCTTCACACTGTACGTAGTCCCTCCCCTCTGCGCCTGTGTGCCATAATGTGCTGCGAGTGTTAGCGCAGAGCCACTGAAAAGTCACACTGAATTTTCAAATGCATGGATTTTAGCTTTCATTTAAGGATATCCTGCTTTTACAGCTGCACTGTATATCAGCTCAGAATCATTATAACGATTAATATCGGTTTTTAACTGTAATAACGGTCTTTGCGGTATTGATGTTACAAAATGCTGCAATATGAAAATTCTTGAGAAAGTCTGAATAGTGTGGGCTGGACATAAAAATCATTACTGTCGAATAATTTTATCATTTTAATAATTAATTCAGCATTAAACTCTGGTAAAAAAAATGCTTACTGCCAATAAGTCTAATTATTTTAATAATAAATTGAATAGTGCATATAATAATAATAATAATAATAATAATATTAATAATAATAATAATAATAATAATAATAATAATAAAGGCAGAAAAATAGGATGGCAACAGTCTTTGTCAAAAAGGTAATCATTTTAATAATAACTTTTTACAGTAATAAAAAGACGCAGAAAATTCTGGGAAAATCTTTACTGTTAATGTTAATAATAACAACAACAACAATAATAAAATAATACAAGAATAAATGACAGAAAAAAGTCTTTATTGTTAATACATGTAATAATTTTAGTATTAAATGTATAAATTTAATTAAAAAACCTTTACAGTCAATATAATAATAATAATAATAATAATAATAATAATAATAATAATAATACAACAATAAATGCCAGGAAAAAAATCTTTATATTTTTATTACATGTAATAGGTTTATGAATAATTTAAAAATGTAATTAAAATTTAATATATTAATAATAACAATGATAATAATCATAGTAAAATGCAACAATAAATACTAGAAATAAATCTTTATTGTTAATAAATGTAATAATTTTAATATTAAATATATAAATTGAATAAAAAACTTTACAGTCAATTTATTAAATAATAATTATAATAATACTAATAATAATAATAATAGTAGAGAGGCTGGTGAGGGAACTGCCGTTTATAGCTGCTATAACGTACGTGACGTATAACGAACACAAACTAACTTTAGACGTTAGACGTTCAACAACATTAAAAGTAACCGTAAATGGAGAAAAAATAATTTTCTTGTCAATCTTGAATAAATAAATAATAATCGATGGTAAATTGCTGTGGTATAAAAGGAATAAAACGCTACAGGGTATGTTGTTATGGGACGATAATCAGCTTGGGGATTTGTAACAGTAGCTCTGCTTCGTCACACCACCTTCCCGACGTTGATTAATTTCCTGTAACAGCACCACATGGAGTGTTTTATTCCTTACATATTGTTCCGCATGCATATACACAAGCCATGTGTGATAACCTGAGTGTGTTTGTGTGTGTATGTGTGTGTGAGAGAGAGCTGCACTCTGATTGGACACCAGGTGGCAGTGATTACAAATAATACCATTCTGGGTGTGTGTGTGTGTGTGTGTGTGTGTGTGTGTGTGATAGACAGAGCAGGAGTGCAGAGAGGCTGCAGTGTGCTGAAGCTATTAAGCACAACTTCAGAGGACAGAACAGAGCACATCAAGGTTTTTTTTTCTCATTTTGTCCCAGCAGATGTCCTTCCTTCCAAACAGACTCTTCAGCTGATCGCTGATTGGAGTCTGAATCGGATTCCCCACCTGGCACGGGATGGCATCTGCCCGGCAGTATGGACGCTCGGCCAGGGACATCGCCAGCGTGATGCAGAGGCTGCAGGGTAGGTGCTGCTGATGATGCGCGCTTTCTCTTAAGGTGACCTCAGCGCCGTGCTGTAGCATGACACAGCACATCCTCTCTAAAGCACCAACGCATAGGATCTCAATAAGTTAGAGCTGTTAGAAATCATTAATCGTTCTCGTCTGGTCATAGTGGACGAGCTTTGAAGATTAGAAATGAATATTAATTTGTACAGCAGTTATAAGATGCATAGACTCTGTATTCATGCCATGTTGACTATACAGTGCACTGGGTAGTGAGTTCTGCCGTCTGCAGTGATGTTTGTTAGCGTACGCACTCATGACATCACACCATGCATTAAAATGACGTAGCCTAGCGCAGGGCTGTGAAATAAATGTCATCAGAGTATTCATCTCATAATTCAAGCTTGCACAATAATACCATCTTTTTGCCTGTTTATCGCAAGCATAGAGATTTTTATTCTTAAAATTTACAGCACGTTAGGTCCATTAGACGACTTGTTTTGGAGTTATTTGACGTTTGGATTAAACCAAGTGACCGAGGCAAACAGGGTACAAGCTAGTAGAAGTAATACGTAAACATAATCATTCTGATGAAGCTCAGTAAGGATTTCCATCACTCTAACTAAATAATAAAAATAATAACCACAGACCCCTGGGAGAACTCCTGGCTTTAGTGCAGGCACGTTGCAGGTTGTAGGGAATATGGGACGATAATATTTTGACACGGTTGCATGGAAATGCGTCTCCTTTTGGGTCAGCGGTTGCAGTTTTCTCCTTCAGGATTTTCCGTATTTCTGTATTTCTGTGAATAATCGATAGTTTTGACCTTTTGGGGACATTTTCCTGGTCCATCTTCTAATTAAAAAACAAACAAACAAACCGCTTAGAGAGCCACTGTGGTTAAGGTTAGGGTTAGATTTTAGGTGTAGCGTAGTGTTAAGTGTTAAATAGCTGCATTTGGTCAATTTATGTCGATGGAAGGTCCTTACAAGGATAGTAAGACGAGGATGTGCGTGTTTAAAGTTTGCATGGACAGATCCCAAGGTCAGAGCTTTATAAGCGCTTAATGGTTTCACACTCGTCAGCTTTTTATTCTGTCATTTCCATTTCTATCACTCGGACGCCGGAACCGAATTATCGACAAAGACGACTGGAGAAAAGGACACGGAGTTTGTAGGAAAAAAAAGAGAGAGAATTTAAAGACGGAAAGGAAGGTCGAGGAACAGCACGAGTAGCGATAGAAGGGGACAAATAGAAAGAAGAAGGAAGGGTTGAAAGGAGGAAGAGGAGTCTGAGTTCAGGAATATGACAGCGAGAAAGTGATGGAGGGAGGGACGGAGGGAGGGAGAGGGACGTGTTAAGTGTCACGTGTGTCTAATCTGCTGAAGAGCTGACTCTGTGAAGAGCGAAGAGCCTCCTTGAGCAGGAGCCAAATAAGGACATGGCGATAACCGTTTTTTAAAAACTGTATTCACAAAACCAAACACAAAAAATCTGTAAAGTTACCGTGAAGAACATTAAAGTGTAGAACATTTAACCTACAACAACTAATGTGTTTACTTTGGAGGACGTTTTCAGGTGTTGGATTCAATTAAATGAAGTGCAGTGTGTTTACATTTACATTTATATTTATATTTATATCCAAAAAAAAGCAGAAATGTATCATGTCTGTAATATCATTTAAAAAAAAAATGTTCTTAAACTTGTATGAATATACAAATGAGATGCAGCTGATTTGATCAGGGTAGACGTGCATTTCTCCGTAGACTTGCATTGGCGTAAAACTTTCCAAGATGGCGGACACGTTGGCCTGTAACAGCAGCTAGCGAGAGCGGCTAATGCCGCATCACATAGACGTCAGCCTAGGGCTGGGCGATATATCGATATAATATCGGTATCGTGATAAATGATTAGACTTTTTTGAGATATCGTTGGTATGGTGATTATTTATTTATTTATTTATTTATTTTTACGTTTTTAATAATTACAAATTGTGCTGAATGGATGCTTGTGAAATTGACCTAATTTCTTTTTTAACCTAATCTTCTTTGTCTTTGTAGGTATTAAAGAAACGTATCGTCAAACACTCAGTTTAACGTTTTTTTTTTTTACTACTGTTTTTTGCAGACAGTTTGTTAGCTAAATTATATATCGTGAGACGCATCGTGTATCGTAGAAATGTCCTCAAGTATCGTGATATGATGTTTTTGTCATATCGCCCAGCCCTACATTTTCAAAAACAAAGCGGGAGACTATTGTGCTTACTATAGTATAACAGCAAGCAAGAATTTGTTTTCTAAAATGTCGTGTTGTGCCGCTGGGGGTCAGAATCTGAAAAGGGTTCACCTCTATACTATCGAATCGAACGTCTTTCCAGGCCGACAAAAAGACGGTCGTGGTTAAAGTAAATTAGGAAGGATAATTAGGTCCGAGGAGCTCGTTCTTTGCGGCGGCCGTTCCATCCCAGCTAAGTAGCTAACTATCATATCAGTGAACTAACTAACAGAATTTAACCGGCTTAGTTTGCTAGCTAGCTAACATGCCTAATTTAGAGGCTAGACCACCGCTTAGCATCATTTATCCACTGACGCCAAGACGTAAGAAACTTCTAGAGCTACAGCATTTGAGATTGTTATATTAGCTGAACCCTGTCTTTCAGTGCTAATCCATGATAATAAGTGGATAACGTTTTAGCTAACGTCTATCCGAAATATAGGATATGAATACAGCTCTTGATGAATTATTCAGTCAGATTATAACCAAGTAATGTCAGGTTGCTAGGATACTCGGGTCTTTTTGTAACCAGGTTGCGCGCACCTCTCTTTCTGTTTACAAACACCAAAGGGATCTATTATGGCTGAATTGCAAACGTCTGTTTTCCGACTAGCTGAATTTTTTTTTTTTTTTTTTTTTTTTTTGGTCTGGTGCTAGTCATAACAGCACCACGACATTAAACATAACTATAAATGGATAAAATTTATGACGTGTCGTTCTATAATTAATAAAAATGATAAATATTGTCAAATTGTTGTAGTATAAGAGGAATAAAACACTTCATGATGTGCTGTTATAGGAAAAATAATCCCAGTAACTCTGCATTACACCACCCCATTGTTGATTATTTTCCCATAACAGCTGCATAAACGTGTTTTATTCCTTATATAATTGACAGGAATGAGCGATGATAAATATTAAAAACGAGAATCACATGAAATCAAAAAGTTTCACGTGTGATTATGTAAAAATACTTTGAAATATATTTACGTAATCATCAACAAAATAAATCGACAAAGTAAGATAACTTTAGCTAAGCTTAAGTGATACTTAGTGACCTCTAGCTAGCCATAGTTATTTATTATTTTGGTTTGTAGTTAGATTTATTGTTGAATGGCTGCGAAACGAGTTTGTTCTTGTTCTCACTTACGTTATAGCAGCTATAAACAGTCCTTTATAGCTCTCACCAGCCTCTCGTTTTTTCTCTCTAATGAAGTTTAAAAAAAAAAAAAAATTTAAAAGTAGCGTGTCATGTTACAGAGAAAGCGAAGGCTTTTTAAGTTACAGCTTTAACGCTGACTGTTACAAAGCGCTGACACTGGAGACTCCTTCCATAAATGTCAAATAAACATCTCTTAACAGAAAACTTCACCATATCAGTGATTACGGAGTACGTTATTCGTTTGTTAAAAGTATTTTTTTTTTGTAAAACGTAAGCCCCTGTCTAAGTGTTAGAATCTGCGCATTAACAGAAGCTTGTAAATTACTGTGCGTTCAAGTCCTCCTGGGAAGTCCGTATTTACGAGTCGGGAAGTCGTGATTACCACGTCAGGTGCGTTCAAGTCACTTTGGTCGGAGCGAGATGGCGGTGCACCTTCTCTTAATTAACCTTAAAAAAAATACAGCATGTTTTTTTTTTTAGCTCCTTCTAGAAAATGAAGAACAAAGAATGCGCATCCGGTGTGTTTTGCTATTTGGTGTTTTCAAAGTCAATTTATGAAGCCGCTGTAAACTTTATCGTTCCATATTGTATCCTAATAGTATATTCTATCGTATTTTGTGCAAGCAATTAGCTTGTTATATTTTAAATAAAAAATAATGAATAAATAATAACTGAAATCAGCTTCTGAGGCGAGCAAACATTCAATTTCAACAAATTTACCTTCAACTACAGACGCTGCATCCACTGATTCCGCCGTGTTTTCTTTCTGACACGCCCCCAACTCGGAAACTCGGGGCTCGAAGAAAATCCCACTCGTAATTACGACTTTGTGGTGGCGCTCATGTGCGTTCAGCTCCTAATTATGACATGACTTGAACGCACCATTAATCCACACCTTCTGACCAATCAGAATCAGGAATTCTGTCTTAATGAAAGAGAATTTTCTGCTGTAAAAAGTGATTCCACGTCGTCTTGTTTTTTTTTCCAATACATGGATAAATTAATGGACGCATCCAATGTGGCATCTATATTTTTTATATGATAGCAGCAACAATGACAAAACCGAACCTTCACGCATTACGGCAAGAACGTTCACAAAATCATGGATAATTATGGAGCCCCTGTCATTAGACACCCCCTGAAAACATCTCCATTATTTTTCCTTTTTTCTTTGTCGTGTCTGAGCGCGAACTCATTTTAATTACAGAGAATATGAACTCTCTCATTCGTCTCAGCAACAATGTAACAGTAATTATCACCACAATGGATAAATAATGATGGAAATAATGGATTGCATGTGTTATAGTTAGTCAGAGCCCCCGCCTACCTCCTTGTCTTTCTTCTTCCTTTTTCTTTGATGAAGACCAATTTATTATTTTTTTTAAAATCAGCACTTTTACTTGATTACATCTTGTATTTTATTTATTTTCTTTAACTAAATGAAGCCTTTTGCGTCTTCTTCTGCTTCTATCCTGGCCCAATTTGCATACTTTTTCCGTCACAGCTGATCATCATTTCTTGATGAAAAGTGTTACAGTGTGTAATTAACATACTGAAGGTGTGAGCGTTGGTCCCCATGGAAACCAGATGTGGTGTGAGGAGATTGATGGCGTGTCAAGACGGAGGTGAAGGACCCCGTGGACGTCGGTACGGCCGTGGTGGCTCGATGCTGCGTTCTGAGGATTTGTGAATTATTCGCAGTGTTCGAGCTACAAAGTGGGACAAAACATGGACGCCTACATTGAAACTCGTTTTGTTAGGCGCAAGCTAGCAAGCTAACTTTAGTTAGCTTATCAAAACAGCGAACTTTATGGTCGGTGTTTTGGAATTAACCGTATTCCAGAGCAAACACGATTGTAATCTCATTTAAAGTAGAGAAACGGTGCTTTATTTACTTCCGATGCTGTGAGCAGCCATTCTGCTGTACGTCACATGTCCCGACTTTCCGAGTAGGAAATTCCACCTTTGGTTTTTCCTGGTCGGAGGTCGGAAAATTCTGTGTGTTCAACTCCTCCTGGGAAGTCCGTATTTACGTGTTGGGAAGTCGTGATTACGACATCAGGTGCGTCTAAGTCACTTTGGTCGGAGCGAGATGTCGGTGTACCTTCCGTTAATTAATTAATTACAAAAAAATACAGCAAGGTTTTTTTAACCCTACTTCTAGAAAATGAAGAACAAAGAATGCGCTTCAGGCGTGTTTTGCTTTTTTATGTTTTTAATCAATATATGAAGCCGCTGTAAACTTTATCGTTACATATCATACCGTAATCGTACAACGCTGTCGTATTTGCTTGTATTTCAATAACATTCTGCATATACCAAACACGTAATAACTGAAATCAGCTTCTGAGACGAGTAAACGTTCAGTCTCACCAAATTTACCGTCGACTACAGACATTGATTCCATTATGTTTTCTTACTGACACGCCCCCAAGTCGGAAACTCTGAGATCAAAGAAAATCCAGAGTTTTCCCACTCGTAATTACACCTTTGTGGTGGCGCTCGTGTGCGTTAACACTCGTAAACACGATCTTTCCGGCATGACTCGAACCATTAGACGCATCGTTAACCTGGTATATATCAGCGTTTGTGGGTTTGATTGAGATGGGAAGAGCTTTACATTGTGTAAGCAGGTGTGTACGTGTGTGTGTGTGTGTGGTGTGTGTGTGTCCTTTATTAAATCAAAACTGGGGAAAAAAAATGGAAAAAAAGGAACTCCTTCCAAGCAGAATAGTTTGTTTTCTTCTGATTTTTCAGTAAGTTGAAAAGCTGCATTTATTTTGTCTTAAAGTAATTATAATCTGACAAAAAAAAAAACATGACGTGCCGTGATCACATGCCTTCGGGGTGGTGAAGGTAACTTCACTCCACGCTCCCCCCCCCCCCCCCCCACACACACACACACATACCCCCAACCCCCAAGTGTTTAATTTCTTACATGGCATTGTAAAATGTATGTGTATAGAGCGCTGTACTCGATAAAACATCATTTTCATTGAGATAAAAGTATTGGCACCCTCTGCTTTGTTTAGGTTGCACGACACCATTCCTAAAGCTTAACACACTCTTTGCTCTGTCAGTGGAAACAAGCAAGCTGTTCACATGTTTTACTAATCTCTAGTCCCCACCCCTCAACTTCCAGGAAACCTCCTACTTTCACGGGTACTATTATGTGACGGGTCCAGTTTTGGATTAGTACCTGTACCGTGCCGTGGTATTCAGGTTGGCGGTTTAAACGGCGGTTTAAGTTTAAAAAGCTGTTTTTAAAGGGATAGCTCACCCAAAAAGGAAAATTCTGTCATCATTTACCCCGCCCCCCTCATGTTGTTCCAAACCTGCATGCATTTCTTTCTTCTGTGGAACATAAAGGAGGATATTTTGGTGCCCATTGACTTCCATTGTATGGACAAAAAAAACCCCCACTGAGACATTTCTTAAAATGTCTTCTTTTATGTTCCACAGAAGAAAGAAAGTCATACAGATTTGGAACATGACATGAGGGCGAGTAAATGATGACAGAGTTTTCATTTTTGAGTGAACTATCCCTTTAAGTGAGGTATTTCTAAAAAGTGTTGTTTTTTTTTTTTAAAAAAATCAACAGTTTTTGTTAAATCTTCCTTTGGGTGAAAAGATTTGTTGTGCGAATCAGGGTAATTTGTTCCTGTTCTTTGATCTGTACAGATTAGCATTTCTGTGTGTGTGTGTGTGTGTGTGTGTGTGTGTGTGTGTGTGAATAAGGTGCATTTAGTCCCCCTTACTACGCATAAATACTAAATAAAGGCTGATCACTGGCCGCATTCACTCCCTTCCAAATACATTCAAATGTACCGTTCCACGTCTAAAAACTCTTGCTAATGAACACCTGTCTCTCGTGTGCACGTCTCCACCCCCTAACACACACACACACACACACACACACACACACAGACACACACTCTTTTATTTGCTACAATTCTAATCATTCTGTCTGCATTTTTTCTCATTATGTCTGAGATATGCACATTCATTTTCCTCGGCCGTGATTTCCCACCAGTCTCTTATCACTTCCGAGATTTTACAGCTTTACACACTTCGCACTGCGTATACATTATGCATCTCCGGGTCGATTTTAATGAACAAGACCTCGTGATTTCATTTGCATTTATCACAATAAACGCTGGTTGCGTTCTCTTTCTTTTTCTCTTCTGTTCAAAAGGAGCTGCAGGATGGTCCTGTCCATGTCCCACTTTTTCACCGTCTTCCACGCAAACAGTGTCAGGTTGTTAAGGGGGAAAAAGAAAAGGTGGGAGAATGGGGGAAAAAAAAAAAAAAAACGGCAATTAGTGGTGCCATATGGCAGAAAAACAGGGATCACTTTGAAGACTTCCCAGGCTTAAACCTCGATCCGTATGTTGAGGAATTCTGCCATTTGTTGTCTCTCGTTATCTCGTAATCTCGCTGGATTTCCCATGCTGCACTTTCGCGTGTGTGACCCACAACAGAACTACCATCAGTGAAATTCATATGGAGTTATTTTTTACTCCTGGATGTTCTTGTGAAGAATCCCTGAGGACTCTGTGTGCACTCATTAACACTTTCTTTCCTCATGGCCAGTAGAGTAGAGACAGAATTGTGAAATAAAGCCAGCGTGATGTCAAAGCTGTGCACTAAACACCCTTTTATTTCTGTACATTTTATAAACGAGCGCTTGCTCATGTGTACGTTCGGTCCAGCTAGCGTTTCTGTAAGGAATAAAACACTTCAGGGTGTGCTGTAACAGGAAAATAATCAGTCACACGGTGGTGGTTGCGTCCTGTTTCTTTTCTGATTCTTATACCACAGCAATTTGACAACTATTACAGTTATATATTTATTCATTAAAGAAGAACACGCCATACTTTTCACCCTCACCATACCCACCATTAGGGTTGTCACGATACCATAAACCTATCTTACGATACTATACCAGCTGAAGTATCACGATACCACCCAATAATGTGTTAATTCATAATTCAAATCTTCAAAATGAACCAAATTTACAGAAATACATAGATATAAATGAAAACAGACAAACCGTATTCTCCTCTGAATACTTTGTTAATGAGAAGGAATAACTGGCTGTTGGAAAAACTCAAGAACAGTCGTACAGTTTCTATGTGCCACATATTTCATCTACTGTTCCCTCAAACAATGAAGTCATGCAAATGGAAATTGTCCTCAGAGAACCAACAGAAACAATTTCATAACTCGAACTAGAGAATTCATCAGCGCTGGGGTATAGACGTTATTACACCATTATTAGTATAATGTTTTGCATACATTAATTATATCAATTAAGACAAATAGATAAGATTGAGGTTTTTTTTTAATGGCATAACATTATAAATAAGGTACTGTTAAATGCATAAAAAATAAGAGTAATTTCAAAAGAAATATTTCAATTTCTCCTAGCTATTCTTTATCTATAATGATATGAGTAATAATACAAAACAATTCAAGGACCTTTAAATATAAGATAAACTGTACGCTTTTAATCCTGCTGCAATAAAAACGTATTGGATTATAGTAGATTGTAAATATTCCAATATATTTGGTGATGGTCATGATTTTGGGGTTTATTCGGATTTTGGAACTGGACTGGTTTTATTGACTTGGGCTGTATTATTATTATTATTATTATTATTATTATTATTATTATTTGGGCTAGTTTTGAATAGCATGTTTTGTTAGGTGTGTAACACAGACCTGACAACTTTCTGATAGAAACACGATGTGTGTGTGTTTGTGAAATTGCCTTAGAGCATCTGATCTCAGGCAGCGTGATGATGGATGTGATATCCAGGCACCTGGAAAGAGAAATATAGTTCTCTGGGATTTGAATGACCTCTCAAACTATTTGGGGGGAAAAAAGCCTGATTTCAGTCCTTTTGAGCAACACCAGTGAGATAGTGGCACACCAGTGAGAGAGAGAGAGAGAGAGAGAGAGAGAGAGAGAAAGAGGGGGGGGTAATGATGGAGGGAGACACATGGAGGTCATCTCATGTACTTCAGCTCTCTCTTTAAGCCCAATCACACCACTGCTGGCACAAAGCCACATGAACAGAGGAAAAATAAAAAGCCATATTGGCTTGGCGAGCTGCCACAGTGGCAGTGTGTAATGTTATGCCAGAGATGGCAGGGACAGGACCGTTCTGTACTGACCAGAAATGACAGTCACCTTGAACGCTGTCTGAGGTTCCAGCTCTCTTTACGCAGCGTGTAGATGAAGAAACGAAATATAGCAAAATGTAACAAGATTATTTAAATTTTAGCTGAATAATAATAACATTCAGCCTCCATACTCTGTAGCTATTTTATGAAATGAATTAATGTTGCATGTGTGAGATTTCTGTGTGTATACATGCTTGTGTGTGTGTAGGCACATAAGCCCACGTGTGTGTATGTGTGTTTTGTAAATGTAGCTGTCCCTCTTTTCATTCCACACAATGGTCTTCCCCAAAGCGTTCAATCCGATTAGAAAGTCCATTCACCTGCCAATCAGAGTGTGTAATCGCCAGATCAGACCCAGTAGGCCGCCGCCCAAACCCTACCGAGCGAGTGAACACGGCTGTGCCCTGATAATGATCCTCTTGTGCTGCTGTCAGTCAGTATACCAAACAAACAGTGTCCAAAGGCTTTTAAAGGGCAAGTGTGTATTGTTATATGTGGCTGTGTGTGTGTGTGTGTGTGTATGTGAAAAGGTGTTTGAGCTAGCTAACAGAAGTCAAACTCTAAGTAGAATCAGTTATTAACTGTATCTAAGATAAAATAGTCTTTCTTGTCAGAAATGAGCAGACCTCTAGAGTCAATTCATGAAATAACAGCCGAGTCGGTTCTTATGCTAAACATGTTCTATGTAGGCCATAGGTGATACTGTAGCTGACTCGAATCGTCATAACAGGGCTGAGTCAATTCATCGGACTATAGATGAGTTGTTTCTTGAGATCATAGCCAAGTCAATTCCTCAGTCCATAGCTGAGTCGATTCCTATGATCATGGCGGAGTCGATTCGTGAGACCATAGCTGAGTCAATTTGTCAGACCATAGCCGAGTCAATTTGTCAGTCCATAGCCAAGTCTATCCCTCTGACAAAAGCCAAGTTGATTCGTCACAATAGCGCAGGCAGTTCATCAAACGATAGGCGAGTCAATTTTTATTCATTGGAAGATAGGTGAGTCGGTTCTTCAGACTGTAGCCAAATAGACTATTTGATTCGTCAAATAATCGAGTCTATTTGTACTATAGTAATTATGTACTATAGGTACAGTTGCAATTAAAATTATTCAACCCCCATTGCAAATCAGGTTTATTGTCAAAATCTACAGACTTTCAGCTGTTTGCAATGAACAAATCAAACAAAAGCAATTGAAGTAGTTCAACTCAACGAATGCTTCAAGCGGTTTCCCCAAATTCAGCTGAAAATGCAACTTATAATGACTTCTCCAGTTTCAAAATTATTCAACCCCTTCATGGCAAGCATCTTTAGTACTTAGTAGAGCACCCTTTTGCTCTTATGACCTGCTGCAAACGAGATGCATAGCCAGACACCAGCCCATTCCTCATGAGCAATGGCCTCCAGTTCAGTAATATTCTTGGGTTTGCGTGCTGCAACCACCTTTTTCAAATCCCACCAGAGGTTTTATACGAGGTTCAAGTCAGGTGACTGTGATGGCCCTGTAGAATCTTCCAGGACTTCTTCTGCAACCAAGCCTTGGTGATATTTGAGGTATGCTTGGGATCATTGTCCTGTTGGAAGGTCCAATGATGCCCAAGCTTCCGCTTCCTCACAGACGGCATGACGTTTTCTCCTAGGATTTCCTGATACTTAAATGAATCCATCTTGCCTTCCACACTCTGCAGGTTTCCAGTGCCATAGGATGCAAAGCAGCCCCAGAGCATCACCGAGCCACCACCATGCTTGACTGTGGACAGAGTGTTCATTCTTCATTCCTCTTTTTCCAGACATACTGCTGATCATTCGTGCCAAAAAGTTACAGTTTTGTTTCATCGTTCTACAGAACAGAATCCCAAAACTTCAGTGGCTTATTTATATATATATATATATATATATATATATATATATATATATATATATATATATATATATATATATATGATTTTGAGCCGACTGTTCTTGTGCTTTTGGGTCAGTAGTGGGGTACATCTTGGAGTTCTGGCATGGAAACCTTCTGCTTTAGTATGCGCCATACTGTGCTCACTGAAACCTCAGTGCCTGTTGCCACCAAGTCTTGCTGCAGGTCTTTTGCAGTCGAGGGTTTTTCACAACCTGCCTTCTCAGAAATCTGGTTGCAGCCGTTGATAGCTTCCTTTTTCTGCCCCGTCCAGGTATTTCATGTATTTTCTGCCCCAAGCCAGTTCAGGTATTTCATGTGTTCCAGCTCAAGCACACCTGGTGCAACTAATGAAGCCCTTGATTAGTTGCATCAAGTGTGCTTGAGACAACACCTGTTTTGCATATTTGTGCTGTTGTGAGGGATTCTATTCAGGGGGTTGAATAATTTTGAGACTGGAGAAGTCATTATAAGTTGCATTTTCAGCTGAATTTGGGGAAACCACTTGAAGCATTCATTGTGTTGAACTATTTCAATTGCTTTTGTTTGATTTGTTCATTGCAAACAGCTGAAAATTTTGACAATAAACCTGATTTGCAATGGGGGTTGAATAATTTTGATTGCAACTGTAGGCTATTGGGTGACCCTTTTGCCTTAGTCAGTTAGTTTGACAGACAGTAGCCTGGCTGATTCACTAGACAATAGCTCAGGCAATCCGTTGTATGATAGGTGAATCGATTCATCAGATGAGTCAAATAAATAGACAAGGACTGATATGGTTAATTGGTTAATCAGATAGCAGCCAAGTGAATTTGTATCAGATGTTAGCCAAGTTGATTAGTCAGATAAAAGCCGAGTTGATTCATCAGACAATAGCTGAGTGGACTCGTACTATAGTAAACATGTTATGTTGGTAGGCTATTGGGTAAAACTTTTACCTGAGTCGATTTGTCTGACAGTAGCCAGGATCTGAGTCGATTCATCAGATGATAGCCGACTCGACTCATCAGACAAGAGCCAAGTCGATTCCCCAAATGACAGCAGAGTCGATTCGTCAGATAATAGCCAAGTTGATTTACGAAATCCAAGTTTATTTGTCAGATGATAACCGAGTTGATTTGTCAGACAAAGAAAAGTTGATTCGTCAGATGATAGCTGAGTTGATTTATCAGACGATATCCAAGTTGTTTCCTCAGATGAGAGGCAAGTTGTATGGTGTGTCATTCTTTTAATAAATGAAAATTATAATAATTGGTAAATTTCTGTGGTATAAAAGGAATAAAACATTCCAAAAGGTGATGTTATGGGAAAATAATCAACTTAGAAGTGGCTTCATCGCGACACTCCATCCTTGAGTATTTTTCTATAACAACATGACACATCGTGTTTTATTCCTTGATTACGCAATGCTTATGAATATGTTATGAAAGCCTAAAGTAGGTGAGGTTCAAATTAAGTGTTATCAGATTGTTTTTGTATGCATCTCCATTAAATGGAAGTCTGGTTTTAACCCATCTTCAGTGACCGTAATGTGGCCGGTCCTCTCTGACTGACAGTAGCTGATTAGATGATCCATCAGATAATGCAGCTCCTTTAGCCTCCAGAAACATCAGTGGCACTAACACTCGCCTGCAGGTGAAAAAGGAATTTGTATTTATCTTACAAAGGCAGCTAGACAAGTCGATGTTCCCCGCACATCAGACCATACCCTGAAACAATCAAAAGAAACGTGAATTTGTTGCCTCTGGCAGCTCGTGTGATGTGCTGAAGGTCAGAAGGGCATCTGTTGACCTTGCGCCAGGGATTTGGATCCCTGAAGACTGCTTGTGTTTGATGGGAGATGTGTAGGAGATCTGTTCTCTCTCTCTTTCTCCCCCCTGTCCTTAATGAGTACCTATACGCTGCCTAGAGCACACATGCTGTGAAGAAAGTAGAAGCAATACGGTGTCCATCAGCAGGCTCCCGGGCTGTTTTGAATCCATTCTTCACTTGATAATGCGAGCAGTGTGTGGGATGAACAGCTCAGCCTGTCTGACCTACTTCTTCCCTCAACACCACTTGGTTTTATTCAGCCCTGAAAGTCCACAAACATTCTTTTCGCATCTCTGATATGTCTCACAAATGGACTATATCCATCTGTACTGTTCCTGTTAGAAATGGTTGGGTAATTGAAATCCCTCCAAAATCGACAGACAACATTAAATGAGCTGCAGAAATATCTGACAAGTACTGGCCACTCTCTGCAGGTGACAACAATGTCTGAGCTCATCTCATGAAAAGCCCTTTCTCATGAAAGCAAAAACAAAAACATCCAAGTCCACCTAAATCACCAAACCAAACCATGTGCCAAAATGTGTTATGGTCTGATGAGACCAATGTAGAACTATTTGGAACACAATTCTCAAAGGTATATTTGGCACAAAAACAAGACAGCGTATCACCCCTAGAACGCAATGCCCACAGTGAAGCATGGTGGTGGCAGCATCCTGGTTGCTTCTCGTCAGCTGAGGTTCTAGTCAACATAGAGATAATCATGGATCGCTCCAAATACCAATCTATTTTTGCACAAAAGCTGCAGGGCTCTGTTAGATGGCTAAAGACGAAGAAAAATGTCACCTTCCATCACGATAACGACCCAAAGCACAATTCCACCAAGGACTCAACAAAGGACTGGCTTCAGAAGAAGAAGGTCAACATTTTGGACTGGCCCAGTCAGATCCCAGATCTAAATCCTGTCGAAACCCTGTGGAATGACTTGAAGAGGGCTGTGCACAGGAGATCCCCGCACAATTCGACAGATCTGGAGCATTTTTGTAAGGAAGAGTGGAATATAATCAAATCAGGATGTGGTAAGTTGGTAGACTCTTACCCAAAAAGACTGAGTGCTGTATTACCAGCAAAAGATGCTTTAACACAGTATTAGTTAAAGGGGTATGAACAATTATGCAACCAGATAATTGTAAGGTTTTCCTTTTTCCCACCCCTAAAACATTTCCGGTCTACTACTACTTACTAACTGGTCATAATGTGTGCCATTGTGAATTCCTAAATATGTTAGACATTTTCCAACTCTCCAATGCGCATTGTAAGAGCATCTGACTTCAAAAGGCGACCAAGCGTCTCGAAGAGGAAGAAATCCGCATTGTGGTAATCATTTCGACTTGTTCGCCAAAAAAAAATCTTTTATGCAGACTTATTACAGCGGCTCTGTAATTAGCCATGCTAATTAGCCAGCGCTAGGAAATGATTCGCATTTGAAAAGGTCCACGTGTGTGTTTAGCCGGAGCACTGAATGGGGCACGAGGGCTCTTCTCACGTCGGGATTCTTCCGCAATCCTCCAGTACAGGAAGGAAGCGCACATAACTGTGATTTGGCGAGACACAGGCAATGTCTTTTTGGCTTTAATGGCTGGTGAAATAGGGAAATAGGTGTGTGTGTGTGTGTGTGAGAGAGAGAGAGAGAGTGTGTGAGAGAGAGAGAGAGAGAGAGACATGGCGAGAGATAAAGACAGCACCTGTTTGTTCCTGCAGGGGGTTCATTAGTGCAGATTTATGGAGTGGATCATTATGGGATGGAGATTGGTAGATGTTCATATTGAAAGCATGTCCTGAGGGAAATCTCTAATGGAGAAACAAAAAAGGCAAGACCTTTATTAACCTATTTAATCCCAGCAATAAGATTTATGACTGGAAATTTATTTTCAGTTTGTATTTCAGTTTGATTTGATATACATGAAATCAATTTACTTACAGTATGCACCTGAGACTGAAGATGCCTGCAATGAAGCTTTACAAGAGGAAAAAGTAATAATAATAGTAATAATAATAATAATAATAATAATAATAATAATAATACCAGATTTGATAGATATAATCTATCAAATAATATCTTACTGATCTTTATACCACAGCGCTGTTGAATTCTGTATTCTGATTGGTCAGAAGGTCAAATCACAGCTTTATATTAATGTGCCTGTGTAATGCCTTATCGTTTCTATAGTAACAGCACATGCAGCAAATTCACAGGGGCTTGTACGGTAAACGCGCCACTCTGAATATGCACAAATTTCCCCACATAAATATTCACATAACTTTTACACTTAAGTCTTACGCTCTTAGGTAGTGCTATTTTTCTAATCCGTTCTACTTGGAACCTTTTCTGAGGAGTAAACACACTTATCCAGCCTGGAACGCACCCTGAGTGAGTTGTCTCCACCACTTGGACTTTTGACCCGGCTCCGCCCATGTAGGAGGAGCAAGGTCAGGTCTGACTCCTCCCCATGGACTTTTTGCACGGTGTTAAATGGGTAAAAAAAGGGCTGTTCAAGGATTCTTAAAGGTTTCATTGGATAATTCATGGTTCTTAGCTTCCACACAAGGGTTCAGCTGTGTAGAACCATAAAACAGAAGGGGTTCTAAGTAGGTAAGAACCCTTAATTATCAAGTGAACCCTTAAAGAACCATGCAGTGGGTAAGGCTGCGGTACAAACTCCAAATTATTGGTTATTATTTTCTTATTATTATCTAGAACCTGTCAGGTGTTTGCTAAACTGTCTTGGTGCTTGGTGCACTCCTAGGACAAAAAGGGTTCCGATGAGTTCATTAAGAGGTTATTGGTCCACTTGAAACCAGAAATCAGAACGTGTTCCACTGAAAACCTTTAATTATCCAATGAACCACCGAAGAACCCATTTTCTCTAAGAATGTATGTGCTACCTGGGTAAGTGTGTGGAACAAACTCTAAATTATTGTTTAGTTTATTGTCTTGGTATTTGGTGCACACTTGATAATAAGGTGAATAAGGGTTCCTTAAGGGGTCACTGGATAATAATTAAGTGTTCTTAACCTTCTAAATGCTTTCTGATAGACAAACACTCTGTTATACAGTTCCACATGGAAGCTTTAAAGCTTCCCATAGAGCGACAACTTAAATAGGTTCTAGATTTACCTTTTTTTTTTAAAAAACAGTATCAAAATTAGGGTTCTTTGGTTGTCAGCACTTCTGTTGTAGAACCCTAAAACAGTGTTTATAACGAAGCGTTCCATTTACAACACTTAAACAAAAAAAAAAAAAAGAAGATTTAAGAACCCTTAGTTATCCAATGAACCCTTAAGGAGCCATTAAAGTACACAAGTCTGCGGTGCAAACTCCAAATTCATTATGGGTCATTATTTTATTCTTAATATCTAGAACCTGCTAAACTATCTTGCTACTTGGTACACTTGTAAGGGGTCACGGGATAATTAAGGGCTCTTAACCTCCAGAAAGGGTTCTCCTTGGAACGCATTGTGATAAGACAGACACTCTTTGGTACGTTTCTACAAAGAGAACCATTAGGGGTTTCCTCTGAGGGACAACTGAAGAACCGTTAAAGGTTGTAAATGGCCACATTTGCATCTGGGTTCATAAAAATGTTGTGGCTGTTGAGTAACCAGTGTTGGTACGGTTTAGTACCCTTTTTTTCCCCCTGAGAGTACTCATGGCCACGCCCCCTTTCTTCAAAATGCTTGTAGGCTAATTTATAAAGAAGTATTGTATTATTAATACAGCCATAAATGGCATTCACACAGAGAGGCTCAATTAAAGGTAAAAGGTTTTCCTTCCGGCTTGTTTTCTCTCTCTCTCTCTCTCTCTCTCTCTCTCTCTCTCACGTGTGTGTGTGTGTGTGTGTGTGTGTGTGTGTGTGTGTGTGTGTGTGTGTGTGTGTGTGTGTGTGTGTGTGTGTGTGTGTGTACATATATAAATCCATTCTCTCAGGCAGAGATTTTCATTTGCACTCGAACTGCGAGAGAGGACTTTTTGAGAGATAACCGAACGCAGATAACAGGTGACAGTTGGCGTTTTGATATTAACGACTCTCATAATTTAAAAAGCCTTTTGGGAGGAGACAGGGGCGAAACAGGAAATCACAATCACGTGATTAATGGAGCGATCGTTATCTCACACACGCAATATTCCTTTCAGCTTTTCATTTTCTGTATTGCGTCTGTGCAGGGCCTAAGAGTGCACAGTGAGCCTGTATTTATACATTTGCATTGCTATTGTATCCTAAAGGCTCGTTCACACCAAGGACGATAACTATAACGATAACGATAAAGATATAGTTCTAAAAATCGTTCTGAATATAAAAGAATAGCAGAATCCACACCACAACTATAACGATAACCGCACAGAGAAACGATATCGTTGGAATCACTTTCAGAGCGATTTTTTTTTTTCCGGCTGATGAACGATGAAAACACCGTCAGCCAATCAGAATCCGTCCTGCTTTAAAGAGCTCGAGCATCTAAAGTGGCATTTAAACTGCAGCGCGCGCTTAGAACGATATCGTGCGCTGGTGTGGACACTAATATAGTTATCGTTATACTTATCTTTATAGCTGTCGTTCTTGGGGTGAACGGGCCTTTATGGGTCACTACCCTGTGGTGTAAGGTCCAGCTCCAGAATTATTGGCGCCCTTCAAGAACTGGGTAAAAATCAACCTTTCAAAGACAAAATCTTTCTCATGAAAGCATCATTTTTTTAATAGCAGGAACATTTTACTTTAAAAAAAAAAAATTATCGAATATATTGACACTCCTAAGATAAAATAAATGCAGACTAAACACTACCCTATTGGTTCTTTGAATAGTTAAGAGTCCCTAGTATCCTAAAGGGATAACATGTTTTAAATCCTCTCTTATACACTCTCAGGAAGGAAAAAAAAAAAGATTTATAATGAAACATTCTGTTAAAGGTTAAACAGAGAACCAGAGCAACCATCCAAAGAATGCTTAAGGGTTCAAGATTTAACCTTTTCTTTGCACCTAAGAGTTTATAATTGTTTCCAATTACAGGACGTGACTCGGAGCCAGATATATTCGACTGTTTTCAGGTGTAAACACAGTCTGTGTGCCGTTATGTAACAAATATTAATAGTATCGTTTGTACGGGTGCCAATAATTTTACATCACTTATTGCATGCATTATTTATTTGATAGACTCTTGTGTGGCGCTAATTCTGGACCGTATAATGTTACTCCAGTTATATCCTATATTACTGAGGATGGTACCACTTAAAAACCATGAAGATGGCTTTGGACCTCAATTCATATGAACAGTTATGCTATGATGGCTATGACTACAATTGCCACAAACAGTTTTGCAATCAAGTCTCCATCAGTGAGCAGTGGAGAAGTTCAACAAAACGGCTTCATGTAAAAACTGTAATGAATTTTCCTGGTTACACAACTGCTATTTGACCATGTAGTATTGGCACATTTATAGAAGGGACTTATTTATTTATAATCGCACTATCCGGTGTCACCCAGATGAGGTTGGGTTCCATTTTGAGTCTGGTTCCTCTCAAGGTTTCTTCCTCATATCGTCTCAGGGGGTTTTTCCTTGCCACCGTCGCCTCTGGCTTGCTCATTGGGGATAAATTCCTACATTTAAAATCTATGTCCTGAATTTATATATTTCTGTAAAGCTGCTTCTGGACAATGACCATTGTTAAAAGTGATATACAAATAAAATTGAATTGAATATCCAGAGAAGTTGTTTTCAGTGGATTCAAAAAAGCAGCTTGTGGCAGTTAATCAGAGATGTGGTGGTCAGGAGCAATTAGTCAGATTACCCTATCAGATTTGATCAGACACATAGTGTATGCGAGAGAAAGATCTCAGCTGATGCTCGGAAATTACAGCACGCAGCAGGATCAGTCTCCGTCTCACATGACCGCCAGAGTGACTCTCCTCCTCTGCAAAGACACGTACAGGACGTGAGAATACACACCACATTCATAACACAAACCCTGCCCTTGCTTTATAACGTGTTCTGTAGTGACATCACCCATTTGTTCGAGATCTGATTGGTTAGACGGAGAGAAAGAGGGATGAAAGGGAGAATGGGTTCTTTTTGCTCTTTCTGTGATTTTGCACAGAGAGTGGGAGGGAGAGAGAGAGAGAGAGAGAGAGAGAGAGAGAGAGAGAGAGAGAGAGAGACCGGCGTTCCACTCTCATGCACACATTCCCACAAATCACCATAGCACTGTGTCCTCTGTGGAAAAAGTGTCTGGTTGAAGGTCATTTTTGGAGCTAGCAGAAGAGCAGGAAGTGGAGGACAAGGACTAGGTTCAGGTGTCCACCCCTGTCCATGGACCTGGGACACCCAGCACACACCAACACGAGCAGGATGGCACAAACGAAGTCTGGCACATCTCTGAACTTAGTGCCAGGGTTGTTGCAGCACTTGCGTGGTAAGAGTTCATGTTCTGGTGTGTGTATGAGCATCAGTATATGTGGGGTGTTTTTATTTTTGCACTGGGTAGTTAGAGGGTTAATGGGGTGATAGAGTCTGTGCATCTGTACAAAATTATGTCGGCTGTGATGTGTAACTTACGGCGTGTGTTTGCGTTTATGCTAGGTTTGTAAACGAGTATGAATACGTTATTCAGAATGAACAAATTATCTGCAAATAACAGATGCAAATAGGAGGCACACTACTGTTTTTTTAAATCTTTTTTAAGGTTCAAAAAATCTCAAGTGGGAGAATTTTCACTTTCCTGCAGGCAAGTGAGAGCAGTCAGATATGAAGCTTGCAGGACAAAGAAAGACCGTGTTCTTTAACATGCATGTGGACAATGCATTTACAGCACAAATTAGTTCACCCTTAGTAACTGCCTGGTCAGGGTCACTGTGGTTTGAATTAGTATACTAGTTTGTTTATATTTTGTAAAATCTAAATTCATTAGAAAATGTTGTGGGTCTGTATGTATTTTTTTTTTTTAAATTGTATTTAGGGTTCTGATTTGGCAGGGTTGCAAGGAGAAAGCCACTGTTATTGAAAAAGAACATTGCTGCCCTTCTGCAGTTTGCTAAAGATCACGTGGACAAGCCAGAAGGCTATTGGAAAAAATGTTTTGTGGACAGATGAGACCAAAATATAATTTTTGGTTTAATTGAAGTGTTATGTTTGGAGAAAGGAAAACACTGCATTCCAGCATAAGAACATTATCCCATCTGTGAAACATGGTGGTGGTAGTATCACGACTTGGGCCTGTTTTGCAACAGCGAATTCTAACGGAAAATGTCAGGACATCTGTCCGTGAACTGAATCTCAAGAGAAAGTGGGTCATGCAGTGGGTCATAAGACAACGACCCTAAGCACACAAGTCATTCTACCAAAGAATGGTTAAAGAAGAGTGAAGTTAATGTTTTGGAATGGCCAAGTCAAAGTCCTGACCTTAATCCAATAGAAATGTTGTAGAAGGACCTGAAGCAAGCAGTTCATGATAGGAAACACACCAACATCCCAGAGTTGAAGCTGTTCTGTACTGAGGAACGGGCTAAAATTCCTCCAAGCCGATGTGCAGGACTGATCAACAGTTACCGGAAACGTTTAGCCGCAGTTATTGCTGCACAAGGGGGTCACACCATTCAACCAGCAGGATGAATTGTGAAGTGTATTGGGTGATGATATCTACTCAGATGCTTCCAAACTCATTGGACGGTGCTTCATAGTGCAGATGGACAATGACCTGAAGCATACTTCAAAAGCTACCCAAGACTTTTCAAAGAAGTTGAAATATTCTGCAATGGCAAAGTAAATCATCAGAGCTAAATCCTATTAAATTGCACTTCACTTACTGAAGGCAAAACTGAAGGCAAAACACCTCAAGAAGAAACAAGAAGTGAAGACAGCTGCAGTAAAGACCCGGCAGAACATCACCAGAGAAGAAACCCAGCGTCTGATGGCGTCTGCACTTTAAATAGCAGTAACTTTGTCAATGTCCAAATATTTATGGACCTGACTGTATATAATTCAAACCTAATTCAACAAAATTCATATTCAGATCCTTTTATTTTTTTTTTCTCCCAAGCCCCCAGAAAACCCCCCAGTTTTAGGACACGCCCACTTTGGGTTTAAACCCGTGTACAGATACGGATATTTGGAGCTCTGAACAGAAACAGATAGCGTCATTATAATCGTAAATATATAATCTGTTCTTAAAAATGAAAATAAAGTGCAGTTTGCGCACATCCTAATGTTGCGTTGTGGGTAATTCGGATATAACGTGCTGCACAGTGCACGTGTAACGAGTGTGTTTGAAGATTGCAGTTGTGTTTCCTGCTCAAAGTCACACTGACCTCAAGACGAGAGAATCCCTCCACACACACTCACACTCACACTCTCACACACACACACACACACACACACACACACACACACATAGAAATCATAACACCGTTCCACCATTATTCTTTTTCTCTCTCATCAATATTTCATCGCCGTGCTCTGACTTGATCAAGCTATTAATTCACAAATTTCAGAATCTTTAACAAATCATGTGGACGTGCATAATACATGAGCCGCCTTCTCTTCCTCACACACACACACACACACACACACACACACACACACACATTATATGCATGACACAGTGACCGACTTCCACTGTGTAATCTATCAGACAGTGCGTCATTTCATTAAGGACTCGAGCGTGGTGTCGTCCGTCTTGCCTGCGGTATTTAATATTATTTGCCAGTATTATGAGGCTCTGTTTGAGCTCCTAAAATGGTTTGTTTTTCGCGTGAATAACCATCATCATGGCAAATGATGTACAGTATGTACTGTATGAATTTGGTTGTTCATTTACATGTTATATCTTTTTTTTTTTTTTTTAAAAAAAGCTATACAGTCAGGACATCTTGGAGACGAGAGTCATACATTTGTTTGCATGGAAGAACCATCACAGTTGAAGTAAAGATCCATATCGGGAGCAAAGAAGTGTTTGGAAAGAATCTGTAATCGGGCATTGAGGCTCTGCATGCTTCATATATTACTGTATATTATTTTATACGGTGTATACATATTTTAAACCATGAATCTGAGAATTATTCACTACATACAGTGAAACTGATAAGAAATGTATAGTATGTAGTTAGTAAGACGGGGTCCTGGTTGTCTAAGTAAGGAATAAATCACTTCCGGATGTGCTGCTATATGAAAATAATCAACAACAAGGTGGTGTGATGAAGTTCCTGTTGCCACCCCAGAGTTTATTATTTCTGAATAACAGCACAGCCCGTAGTGTTATTCCAACGATTACGGTTTTTCATTTCTTATAAAACAACCCGTCATGCTTTTTATCCATTTATAGTTACATTTAACGTCGTTGACCGTCTGTGAAACAAGTTCCTTATTCTCACACACGTCATAGCAGCTATAAACAGTCGTCCCTCACCAGCCTGTCTTTCTTTCCGTCTTATAAGTGAATGAGACATAAAAGGCAACCTGTTACTGAAAATCTGACAAATCACAAACTTTGAAGAAAGAGCTGACACTGGAGACTCCTTACGTAAATGTTAAACAAGCGTATCGTGTAAATAAACCATATCAGCGATTCTGCGTTTTTCCATGTTATATAAAAGCACTCATTTTGAATTAATATAAACCCGTGATTCGAGTCACTGAATCAGAACAACTCTCAGAGCCGTGCTGTTCGGGAAAATTAATCAGCACCTTCAGTGATCCATCGTACAGGTTAAATCTCTATATTGGACTAAACTGGTCAAAATGGCAAATATCTTAATGCACATAAATACAAAAAAACAACAAAAAACAAATAAATACAAATATAAAAATAAGAAATAATAATTACACATAATATTAAACTACTATTACACTGTTTTGCGAAAACAAAAGCTCTGTGTGCGCATCACTCTGTCATTCCTACAGGCTTCTCTAGCACTAGCACCGTCATCGAGTTGTTTTACGTTGCCGGGGGACACCGCTGTCGCTCGTTGTGATCTGACACGCCCACTCAAGCAGAAAAGAGAAAAATTTTACTTAGGGATATACAGTGTATATATTTCTTGAATTTACAGTCGCTAAAAGCATAATTAATGGCAGATCAGAGATTTAATATCACAAAATCATTTGTTGTTGACTGGAAGTTTAACCTAACATGGATTTATTTACAGTAAAATTTACTTTAAAGTTCTGTATAGAATATATTTGTATATTTTGGCGTGTACCTGTGTAACTAATGTTTTTGTTCTGTGTTGTGTTTGATTTAGACGAGCAGGAGGCTGTACAGAAACGGACTTTTACCAAATGGATCAACTCCCATCTGGCAAAGGTGAGGCTTGTGTGTGCTGTCATGTGTGGCTGGAGATACACACACACACACACACACACACACACACACACACACACACACACACAACAAATATATTGTTTGGAGAGGTGACTGGTTTATATGTGCTATCAAGACTGAGCCATCTAGATTTCAGAGATAAAAAAAACATCAGTATGGCATTTCATTGTTTTTTTTGTTGTTGTTGTTGTTTGGTATCAGATTATCAGATTTTATTATCAGATTTTTTTAAACCAAGTGCAATGTCACCATCAACCTCAAAAACAAACAAAGTGGTGTGAAGAAGCGAGGAGCAAGGCTGGGGCTGATTTCTTTCTTTCACCCAGACTGTAGATTCATGCGGCCTATCAGTGACAGGTGCCGTGTCAGGTGATCACATAGAGTGACACGCCTACTAGATCTGGATCTGATCTCCATTCGCGCTGATATTTTTCACACACTTCCCCAACACGTCATCAGCACTGACTGAGAAGGTACACGTCCGGTGTAATGAACGTGAACGTGCTGGAGTGTCTACTCTGGCATCCTCCGACTCTTTTCACTCAAAATGCATTTGGAGGAGAAACGAAGCGGAGACAGACTAAACACAAATTACACGAAAGCACAAATTACAAGAAAGGACAAATTACAAGAAAGGACAAGTGGCAGAACTGTACGTTTAGTGTTTATTGGTTTGAATGAAAGAGCTGCAGCAGAGAGAGAGAGAGAGAGAGAGAGAGAGAGAGAGAGAGAGAGAGAGAGAGAGAGTTAAAATTAAAAAAATAATAAATAAAAGAACATTTTCTCATCCTCTAGTCTCTTTAAGTCTTATTAGTGTGTCATGAGACCGGTGGTACCGGCTCCTGGACGTCTACAGCCTATATTACAGAGCTTGTATAATGACTGGATTTAGCTGTAAACCTTTAACTCACAGCCGTCATTTCGTCATAAATCTATACCATAAATCCAACACAATGCTCCTTTTACAGCACCTTGTGCTCAGTATTCAACCCCTTAAACTTTCTTTGTTTCTCTTATTAATCCCATCTTCACACGGTCACTGACTGTTGGTGGACGTTGCAGTTGTTCTTTTCTTGTCCTTTCAGGAACAGTTGCGTCTTTACTGAGATCATGTGACACTTTAATTACACACTCCATTCTCGACTCCATTCAGCTAATTATACGACCTCTGATGATAATTCATTTAGGCCAACGGGGTGAATACATATGCAATCACCACTGTTACGATTTTTATTTGTAAATATTTTTGCAAACTATATTGTTCCCCCCCCCCCGTACTTCAGTATTATGGGGTATTTTGTGTACATCCCATGGCATATAATCTAAATTAAATCTATTTCAGTCATAGGGGCCATAGATATCAGAGACAGGGATGACTGTAATAAGGATTGATGCGTCAAACCAAATTAATTCAAGAAGCTATCGCACTTGATTTCTGCTATAGGCCGCTTTCTAGTGTAGTTTTAGAGTAACCGCGTAATTTTATCGTCAACATACAGTCATCCAGCGTATGGATGTTTTGGGTTTTTTTTAACCCAAATGCGCAAAAGACCTGAAACTAGCCCAAAAAAATCAGCCGTTGGAAAACTGAGACTTTTTTTTTTTTTACTTGTTAGAAAACAAGGTCACCGTGGTGTGCACGCATTTCTGATGTACAAACATTATCCACTCTACTATAGATAGTTTTTGCGAAATATCTTACAGTAGAATATGCAGCGCTTCCATGCATCAACAGCGATGTTTTAATCCTAGTTGTGAATTTAACTTATGTGAAAAAACTGGAATATCGCATAAAACATTTGCGACTAAAGCACCGTTTCCATCCCATGAGTTCAAGAGAACAAAATCGCCACTTCCAGGGAAACCCTCCGCCATTTTTACTTTTCTGAGCCAATTATCCAATCACGTGATCGGTTGAGGCGAAGTCACATGACTTGTTTTGATACGCATCGAGGAATTTATTCCTTAAATGTGTTCCCGTCGTAGTTTATGCGCATGTCTTGTTATCAAATGATAAAAATGATCCTCCTCCATTGAGCGCATATATTTTCTGTGCTCATTTTGGAGATTTTATTCGCATCCGGTGTTTCCATCCAGCGTTGTTTTTATGCGATATCCCAAAATTCGCATAAAAATACGTGGGTGGGAACATAGCTGTAGACACACTGTCTGCACTTACATTTCACGTTTGTTTTGCATATATTTATCTGATTTCGGTACGATTATTTGGTATAAATCAAAATCTTGGTGGCCCCGGAGTATTTTAAAAATATATGGGGCACCATGATTCCTGCCCTAATGTTAGCATTTGTTGTAGTTCCTGTTTTTGACCACTAGGTGCAATAATAGCTTTATGGAGCTTTTTTGCAAATCGTTGGCCACTTAAAAAAAATGATTATTTCAACAAACCGTAAAAATTTATAGAGTCACGTATGAGGATTTTATTAGTAGTAGTTTTGAAACGCTACAAAATATGGAAAAGTACAAGGGGGTGAATACTTATGCATGTGGCCTTTATTAAACAGAGTTTATAGCAGACGTAAAAATTTATTTCATTTACACTAATCACTGACTATCATGTTCAAATAGATTCAATTTCTTCATTTCACCGCTAATCCGATCTCAGGTGTCTCTGTAATTTAGCAATTAGCACCGGACGCTCCAGACTCATGTGTGCATGTGTGTGTAATTATGGCGTTTTGCGTGTTAATCCCCTCCACTTAACCCTTCAGTGTGTGTTAGAGAGGAGTGTGTCGAGAGTGACTGCTCCAGCCATCCGCACTGCAATTATCCCGCACCCTGAACCCACTCAACCTCCGAACCATTCCAGTTTGATTACTGCGGTGACACGGAGCAGAAAATTCATTTGAAATGTCGATCTGTAGGCAATTGTGCCTAGACATGATATTTCATATGTCACTGCCCATCAGTGAAAGCTACGGACCAGCGAATATTTGAACTCATTAATGTTTAATAACTGCACATCGGCTTGTTGCTGGACGTTCGTTACTGTAGCTGAAGGTTTCGGACAGACTGCTGCTGTCAGTCTGTGGTGCTCAACTCACAAGTTTTAACCCTAATCTGTACTGATCACCTGCTTTCTGCTGATCCTGCATAAAAGTGGTTAAAGTGAGTAAATATGTAAGAAGGACCTGACGCTGTAGGTTTTTTTTTTTTTTTTTTTTTTTGACAGACGCTTCATTGAACTGTCATAACACATTTCTGAGTATTTCCTAAATCTTTTATAAAGCAATTCTTGAGAAATGCGTACGTCGAAACTCATGACATTTCCGAAAACACAGCGAGAAGAGTCCTCAGTTGTCATTATTTCTTGACTGTTGTCATTTTTCCAAGTATTTTCCAAGTTATTCGTTTTTTGCAGAGTCTTGGAGAGGCCATGACAATATATGTTTTGTTATAGTTGTGCACTTTAGTTAGCATGGCCTTTAAAAAGAAATAAAACAGGGTCATGCAGTTGTAACACGTGTGCATTTACTTTATTCAATCTCTCAATTTGCGTTTTTGATTTCTCAAATTAATAACTCAAACTGTACCCATGTCGGTTGATTCTAAAGATAACAGCTCCTACAGCTCAGGTGTAGTCCATAAGGCTCTGTTATGTATAGAGATATAATAATAAATACAGTATATTAAATGTATTAATACATTTTTTAATCAATTTTGGCTTTGTGCCAAAATAGATTGGTAATTGGAGTTATCCATGATTCCTTCTATCTTGACTAGATCCCCAGTCCCAGCTGGCATAACGTGACGCTGCCTCCACCATGCTTCATCATGCAGCTCCTTTAATGTTGCCTTGCCCATCCTGAGAAGTCTTGACTTTTTGTCAATTTTGGAGGGACGTCCTGTTCTTCGTCATGTCACTGTGGTGCCCCATTTTCTCTACTTGTGTTCCATGGTACATCAAAAGTATTGGAAGTCATTGTGCACTCCTTTCCTGATGGATAGTTTTCAGCAATGACATCCCATACATGCTTTGTAAGGTTTTTGTGGGTCATGGCTTCAGCAGTCAGAAGAAACCAAGATGATGTCGGGGACGAGGGAAGCTGAGATTAATATAAAGATATAGAATGTTAGTTTCTATTCACAACATTCACAACATTAGTTTTATTATCGATGAAAGTAACACAGCTCGTGCTTTTCTTTTGAGATTACACTCACCGACCAACCCCATTCTAAAACTGGGTAAATCTGAGATGCTTTTCTGCTCACCACAGGTGTAAAGAAGTGGTTATTTGAGTTACCGTAGCCTTCCTGTCAGCTTGAACCAGTCTTGAGTCTTTCGCATCAACACGATGTTTCCACCAACAGAACTGACGCGCACTCCTGAAAATTACAGGAGATCAGTAAACCAGCCTGTCTGGCTCCTAAAGCTCCTGACCTGTATCTGCGTTTATTTCATGCACTGAGCTGCTGCCTGGTGACAGGCTGATTAGAAATTTGAATGAATGAACAGATGGTTCAGTTCCTAATAAATTATTCAGTCAGTGTACATTACAGTCTATGGTCAGTAGTCTTATGATTTGTTGGTGGCCTGAATTTTTTTTTGTCCCAGTCCGGCCCTGCTGTTCAGACTCCTGTCTATGAACGAAATGGAAAATTTAGCTCCCTGTTTAAACACAGCCTTATAATCCTCTAATCATGAACGCAGATCTGGGAGCAGAGAGTAAATCTGGCTGTTCAGAAGGATTTACTAACCTGCCCACCCACAAAGACGGAGATTGTCCTGAATAAAATAATTCAATCAGTTGTGCAGGATCTATTTCTGCTCCCACTTTGCTGGTTTGCCTCCTTTAGGAGAACTCCCGCTGCATTCCCTCTTCCGTAATTCAACTCTCTCTATTCAATTCTCTCTCTCTCTCTCTCTCTCTCTCTCTCTCTCTCTCTCTCTCTCTCTCCCCCCCAGCCTGTGCTTTTAACCTCATCTTCTCAAAAAGTGATGTTGCCGTGGTGACAGCATTTTCACCAGCAAGAGTGCACGTGTCTGCGGTCCAGAGCGTATGGTTAAATATAGGAATGTGTCACATAAAGATGAAGGCATTTGAAATCGGGTAACAGTTATCGTTGTTAATAATCACAATCAATAATGTCTTATTTTGCTTACATTTCTCAAAAGATAATCTAGTATAGAGATGCCGTAGTACAGTTTCATGCTCCTAAGAAAACGAACCGGGTCACGGAATAGCCGTCAAGCTTTACAGTGAAACTGGCAACCTTATTTTATCAGGATATCAGAGAAGAAAGTTTCTGTGCACTTTAAACCTATATGTCTAGTATATAACCTATAACCTTAGTACATGGTGTACACGAGTTGGGGCACTGGTAAGGACCCTGGTTCACTACACATTGGGACACCGATGACTCAATTTCCGGCGACGTGACTACGTACTCGCGCTGTAAAACGTCATCACTGGCATTTATCAACAACAGGCAGGACCCATATCTTTCTGTCCTTATATGTATGTCTTATAAATTTGTTAGCTTAATCACAATCATTTCTCTTATGGTGCTTCAAGCAGGATCGTAAGCGAGCTAGTGGATATTTTAAAATCATTAAACACTTAAAAGTCGTGTCAAATCATTTTAAACATCACTAACGTAAATAATCATTTGAGAGCCACAACAACGATAACAAGCTACTTACATTTGTAGAAGGAAGTTGGTCGAGAGTTCGTCCGCCATTTTGTCCAAGCTGAGAGGCTTCAGAAAAGATGAAGTCATTTCCAGTAATGGAACATAATGAGCATCGATGCTCCCCGGTTTTTGTGGTGCATTGTGGGATTTTTTTATGGAGTGAATGTTACAGTGCACTGGAAGGATTTTGCGATCGAGACAGCCCTTAAAATGGCCGACTCCCTGATCAGTGCCCTGACTACTGAACTAGACAGCTGATTGAGACGCACCTGAACCCTTTGAAGAGTAAAGCTGGCCATTTTCTTCTGTTATTTTATTTGTATATAGGTTTCAGGAGAAGGAGGTTTCTGTCCCTGCAAGCTTTTATTTTTTCAACACAGGCTTCAATTTTATGCATCTGTGATGTCAAATTTGTCCAAACTGATCTGTGTCATTGGTGTATAAGTGAAAGCCAACATGTGTAAAGAATTAGATATAAACATAGAACAATAGGTGGCCTGAAACAGAACCTTGTGGGACACCTTATTGCACTTAATAAGCCTTTGAAGAGTGAAGACGGCCATTTTGCGTCATTTTACTGTATTTGTATTTGAGTTTTAGGGGAAGGAAGTATCTGTTCATCTCAGCTTTTATGTTTTAAATTTGACGTAGCCGTGTTGTCATAATCGGTGCTTTGTATAAATCGTCAGCGTAGAAGTGGAAGCCAAGAATTTATATAAACATAGAACAAAATGCTGCAGGTAATAAAGCAGCCATTTTCTTCTGTCATTTTACTGTATTTGTATTTGTGCTATAATTATTCTATTCTATTTATTTATTTATTTATAACGTATGCAATATATTGGCGTCACGTGGAGTGAACACATGGTTAACTTGGATTGCGGCTATTAACAATCTATATTATAACAATTAATTGCTAGTATTAAGACAAAGAAGTGCCAAGGATGTGGCAGAATGAAAGAAGGAGAATAAAATGAAGCTCATTAGAAAGAAAGAGAGAGATAGAGAGAGAGATTTTTTTGAGATTTCAATACCTCTTTATTTATTCAGATTATGTACAACACAAAATCTCTGTGCTCAAACCAGAGATAGATTTTTAAAAAAAAAAGAGAAATAAAGATTTAAATCAGCACAGTCCCAAAAAAAAGAGCATTCTCTACAACCGAACATAAAACGTTTTTAAAACACCATATACTTGTGAACTCCTCTACATTATTTGTAGTGCTATAAAAGTCAAAATCAACTTTTAGTCTGGCTTTCATCATTCTAACAAAAACAGTGTTTACATCAAAATCTAAGGAGTTTTCTATTTTATTTCTTCTGCTGAGGTATATAGCCATTTTTGCTTGACCTACTACAAAATTAAATAGCTGACATTTCACTCTACATTTCTGACTGTATCTAAAACCAACAATAAACACATGCTTAGAAAATCTTTCTCCAAACATCATAAACATTTGTTGTAACAGCTGAAAAAAAGAACGTAGTCTGTCACAATCCAAAAAGCGGTGATGCACCGTTTCCTTCTGCAAACAAAAAGTGCAATTATCACTTACATTGGGATTAATAACAGAAATGAAAGCATTAACAGCCACAATACCATGTAGGATTCTCCACTGCAAATCTCCAACCCTTTTTGTCAACGGTGGTTTGTATAAAGCTCTCCACTCAGGTCTGACCTCAGTATCAAGCCCTAGATGAGCCCTCCAAGGAGTGTCAGCCTTACCATTTAGTTTACCTTTGTTTAGAATTTTAACAAACAGTTTATACATGATTTTTCCTCCCATGACATCCAACCTGTTTGTGAGAGTCTCTCCGGACTCTAACAGTCGACCAGAGCATTCTCTAAAATCAGGAAAGATAGTCAATTTAGGAAAAGAATCATCAATACTTGGTCGACGGCGTCCGTCACAATAATCATTTAACAAAGAGAGTTCAGTCTTTGTGAGTTCATTCTTCCAAGTGTTGAGCAGTCGACTTATGACCCTGGTAGATCTAACTCCCACCTGAGAGGCTAGACTTGCAGTGTCGATCAATTTAGGTCCACATCGATCTACCACCTGTCCCAGTGTGACGATCCCAGCCGAACAGAACGACTGCATCACAGTGGGTCCTGCTATATGCTCTACATTGAAGCGGGTCCCATGCACTACTGGCTCTTTCAACAGCCCTGATAGGGACTCACCGCTTGTTGCTCTTTGTTTATGGAACATCCCCCACACAGTGAACAGTCCTTGGTAGAACTTTGGGAGATTGCACAGTTTATGAGCACTCAAGTCCATCAGAAACAAAGGCTCAGCAAGACCCAGATTTCGTCCTCGGGTCAGTATGGTTCGGGCTAAGGGTCTCCAGACAAGGTCTATGGGCCCAACCGGGAGCCTCTGAATGAATTGGAGTCGGAAAGTAGCACCCCTGCTGGCGAGATGAATGAGACCCTGCCCTCCTTCCTCTTTTGGTAGGAACAGTACGCTCTGTGGGATCCAATGCAGACGGTCCCAGAAAAAGTCCACCAACACCGCTTGTATCCTGCCCAGCAGTTGTGCAGGTGGATCTACACATGATAAACGGTGCCACAGCATAGATGACACCAAGTTGTTGATCACTAGTGTACGACCCCTAAAAGACATGTGTGGTAAGATCCATTTCCATTTCTTAAGACGTCCTTCAACTTTTTCTAAAACATTGTCCCAGTTTTTACACGCAAAAGTATCATTACCAAGATACACACAAAGATATTTAAAACCACCCTTGTTCCAAATGAACCCGGCAGGTAAAACGAGTTTCTTGCTTAACTCATCACTGATTGTTACTGCTTCACTTTTTCCCAAGTTAATCTTAGCAGAGGACAATAAACCAAAGTCATTAATATTTTCAACAAGGGTGTCAATATCTTCCTGTTTCTTGACAATGACAACAACATCGTCGGCATAAGCAGATAGTTTAAAAACTGTCTCACATCCAGGAAGGCGTACACCCGAAAGAGACTGTCTTAATTTATGTAGGAGAGGCTCTATGGCCAGGGAGTACAACATGCCAGATAATGAGCAGCCTTGTCTGACTCCCCTCTGAACCTTAAAGGGAGCACTTAAACCACCGTTGATCTTTAAACTACTCTCAGTGTCACTGTACAGGACTCGGATCATGTTTATAAAACCAGAGCTGAACCCAGACGCTTCTAGCGTTTGTCACAAATACTGATGTTCGACTCTGTCAAAAGCCTTTTCTTGATCTATAGAAATCAGACAAATTTCACAGCCTAATGAGTTGGAGAGGTCCAAAACATCACGAATTAAGATAATGTTGTCAGATATCAACCTATTGGGTATACAGTAAGTCTGGTCAACATGAATGGTATGCTCCATCACTTTTCTCAGCCTCATGGCCAACACCTTTGACAAAAGTTTGTAGTCAGTGCAGAGCAGAGCCACTGGCCGCCAGTTTTTGATCTCTTGTAAATCTCCCTTTTTAGGGAGAAGAGTGAGGATTGCTCTCCTGCAGCTCAATGGTAAGAGTCCTTTGCTCAAACTGTTTCTGAGAACAAGCAGCAGATCTTTCCCAATCTCAGGCCAGAAAGCTTTATAAAAGTCCACAGGAAGACCATCGATGCCTGGAGCTTTGCCACTCTCTAGGCTCTGTAATGCAGATTGTAGCTCATCAGCAGAGATTTGTGTTTCCATCTCTGCATTAGCCTCTTCGGAAACCTTGGGTAAGTCCTCATAGAAGGACTGTGCCACCTCCGGTCTCTCTTGGAACTCCTTCTTGAAGAGCTTCTCGTAGAAAGCGACTGCACATTTGCGGATCTCCACAGACTCCTGCAGGGGTTGCCCGGTGCTGGACCGCAGAGAGTGCATAAGTCTCCTTTGTCCATTCCTGCGTTCAAGGCCGAAAAAAAAAAGTGAGAGGGTGCATCCATTTTTGCGATATTTTGATAACGAGAGCGGACCAGAGCTCCTTGAGCAGAAAAACCCAACAGGTTAGATAGAGCTGACTTTTTTTCTTTTGAGAACTTTAAAATGTTCTCTGTCTCTTGTGGAGTCGGCTAAATCTTGCAGCTTCATTATTTCACTCTCCAAAGCTTTCATAGATCTAGTCATGTCTCTTGTGATATTGAGAGTATACTGTAGGCACAGCTGTTTAATCTTGCTCTTCCCTATATCCCACCACTGTTGTAAAGAAGTATATTCAGATTTTGTCTTTGTATAACCATTCCAGAAACATCTGGAAGCTTCTTTAAAAACATTATCAGAAAGCAGGGTTGTATTAAAATGCCAGTAGGCACTATTACATTTCACATCTTTAACAAAGATAGAGACTTGTACAAGGGAGTGATCTGAAATACCAACTGGGTGTATTAAACAACTTTTAAGTACGTTACTCTGATGTTTGAAGCAGTAGAATCTGTCAAGCCTAGACAAAGATAAAGAATTGTCTTTTACATGAGTCCAGGTATATTGACGTTGAGTAGAGTGAAAAAGCCTCCAAACATCACATAGATCATTCGCCTCAACTAGTTTCACAAGACATTTCTTGCTTTATCCATGAGGTTCTGGGTGATTTCTATCTAAAGTTGCATTTGCAGTGCAATTAAAATCACCACCCAGAAACATGTGTCCATCATCACTGCAGTTACTGATTACAGTGTTTAGAGTGTTTAAAAAGACCACCCTTTCTGTGCCTACAGTTGGAGCGTATACATTAATGAAAGTCAGTTTCACATTTTCAAATATAGCTTGTATTTTTAACAAGCGACCCTCAATAATTTCCTCAGGAACACAAGAAATAGGTAAAAAATCTCTAGAAAACAAAATACTAACTCCACCACTGTTAGAGATAAATTTCCCCATCCCACTCCTTCTTCCATGCAGTTTCATTATCAGCTGTGCTGTGTGTTTCTTGTAAAAATGTAACATTTAATTTCTTAGCTTTAAACAAACTGAAAAGGGAAGCTCTCTTCCCATCCTCTCTGGCACCGTTAATGTTTAATGAACCCAGCTTTATGTCACACATATTAAATGTAAAGCTGCATTTAAACAAAACAGAGATGTTAACACCAAAAAAGAATAAGAAAAAGGGGGAGACGCTTAACCATCATTTGCTATTTGCTCTCTAAATTTTGGTAACAATTTTCTAAGACGAAAGATTTCTTGGTCAGTAAAGGTCGGTTGGCCGGTATGTTCTGTGTTTTTCATGAACATTCTAACTGAGTCAAGGAACAGCTTTAAATCTGGAAAGAAATCATCAACTCTAACTGATCTGGCGTCTTTTGTCCTTTGTAAAAAAAGATTGGATTTTGGTGAGAGAGTAAGCACTCTCCACATCCATCTGTGTGTCTCCACTTCCATCACTTTCACTCTCCTGTGTGTTTATCAAACCGTCCTCTGACTGAGATGGACAGATCATTGGATTTGTTCTTGACACTTTTGTAACTTGTTCGGTATTTGATTTGTTTTCTGGTTTTTTCCTCTTGGTTGACAATGTGGACAGATCAGCGTCCATTAAAACCTCTTCCTCGTTAACCAACACTGACTCCGCTACTCTTGTCGCAGTGTAACCGACATTTAAGTCCGTTTTTAAGTCGTCCTGTGCTTTTTGTTCACTCGCTAAGTTTTTTTTTTTTTTTTTACCTCATTCTCCTGATCGCTATCATCTCGGTTTTCCTCCTGTGAAACCTGCAGGCTCCCCTGCGGTTCGTCCGGTAAAGCGGCTCCGCCTTCAGCTCCACCGGGCGCCGGTTCCGCTGCGTTGGCAGCCGGCCGGTTCTCACCTACTCTCTCCGGGCACGAGCGAATCACATGCCCTACAGTTCCGCACCCAAAACACTTCATCGTTTCCGATGTTGCGTGCACGGTATAATCAAAATCATCAACTTTAAATTTTAACACTGGGTTCAATTCTTCGTCACTCTTTCTCAGAATCATTTGAACTTGTCTTCTAAAAGACATGACGTGTTTAAGGTGAGGAGACTTACAGCTGATGGGAATCATCTTTATCGGGGACACCAATTTTCCGTGTCTCGCCAGTTCTTTTTCCAAGAGCTCGCTTTTTAGAAACGGGGGGATATTCGAAATAATGACCTTTTTAACAGGGCTTACTGAGGACAACACTGATGTGTAGGTACCTTGGATCACTACTCCATTCACAAGTAGCTGATTTACTTTGTCCAGACTGTGTAGAAACATCACGACGGCACTATTCATTCTAGAAGCCGATTGAATACTCTCATATCCGACAAGCTCACCTACCGCTAGACTACAATCTTCAACCGAACACCCGCCAGGTGCAGACAGTTTAATTGCGTGTCGGCGTGTTAGTTTGTTCATGTTAAACTGTTCCCCCGCAGCCATGCTGACCAGCCACGCCGGCAGCCGCCGCCTTCACACAACAAACAAACAAATCCCACCAAACACTGTTTCTGTAAACACCACCACAACACAGTAACACAGAAACAAGGATTTTAGAAAAAAGAATCAGAAAACTCGCAAGCTTCACCACGCTCTCGGCAGCACTCACCACACCCACTCCCAGCATGCACTCAGAGAGAGAGAGAGAGAGAGAGAGAGAGAGAGAGAGAGAGAGAGGTGACTTCCTGCTTTAGTTACCTCTCAGAGGTCTACCACCCTCCCTCCCCCCACCCCACCCCTCACCCCACCTCGCATGATGCAAATCATCTTCTCCCGTGAATCTCCAGCTCTCTAATTCATTGCCTCGGGGTCGGGGCACAAGATTAATCGTTGCCATTATTAAGATAACACAGAATGAGAATTCCTCAAATCGTCCCTTTTCGCTCGTTTCTCTCCGCAGGTGTAACAAAAGAGGATTACAGAATGAGACGTAGGGTTCATATCAATATTTGGTCAATTACTCGAGTCGTATTAGTGCGATCTTTGCTGTGGATGGGGAAAGGAGGAGGAAGTTAGCGTGAAAATTAGCATTAAGCCGTCACGCCGACAAACTGTCAGATCAGTGTGCGCAAGTGTGTGATGTTATTTCAGAATTGTATTTTTATTTAAATCAGGCCCTGTTGTTCGGCTTCAAATATCTAAAACTATGTATCATTAAACACGAAACACGTCGCTAAGTAATAACTCTTCAGTAATAAGTGGTAATAAATGGATAATGACGTAATAATACTACATAAGACTACTCCAAGTGTTTAACAACACTGATCAACATGTACGTTCCCTGTCTTAATAATATAAGAAGTTAGCGATAAGATGTTCAATAACGGTACCGTTACACTCATCCATAAACACCATGATAACTCTCTAGTTGCTAAATAATGTAAGTAGTCGCAACAGAGGAGTTTATGCTTTGCGATTTCTCTCTGACATCCCTGCTGGAAAAAACCCCCCCACAAACAATAGAAACCATCGCAGAAATTCGAATGGTTTCCACTACAAATACCATTACAAGCCATTAACTAACCATTAAAACCACTGCCATTATTGGTATTACCTTAATGGTATCCACTAGACATAACATGCCACCAATAAAAGGCAACAAATTACCAATAGGGACCGTTACAGTTTCCATTAAAACCAATACAATTTCCATTTTACCAATTACAATTTACAATTTACAATGACCATTGAAACCATTACAAATTCTATGAGGGTTTCTATTGTTTGTTTCAGCAGGCATGATGCTTTTTTTTTTGTCTTTTGTTTGTCTTATTAAGAAAAAAGAAAGAGTTAATATCTGCTCTATCATACTGTAAGTGATAACTAACTTGTTTTTCTGACATTCCCCAACAGTAATTGTCCACTAGAAATGGATAAAAAAAAATTATTATGACGTCATTTTTTTAATCATTAAAAGAATGCAGTTGTTGGAAAACAGTGGTAACATTAACTCCGCTTTATCAGGTGATTATTTTCCTGTAACAGCACATCCTGAAAGTGTTTTAGTCCTTACATGTTAAGTGTTTTTAAAGGGTCAGGTGAATTATTACATGCATATAAGCACAACTTGGTTCTCCAAACTATCCAGAAATATGGACAGTTTGAATGATATCATTAATCAGTGCTTTATATTCAGTTAATATCTGGCATTAATAACTGGAAAATTAACATTGTATATGTACAACTATGTATGATAATGTTGATATTCTCGTGCTGTTACGTTCTGACCTGTAAACTAAAGTGCCAGCAAAATGCTTTCTTTTCGTGATATCTTGCTAAATTTCTCGTCAATTGCCACTCACTTTAAAAACAAACAAAGAAAAAACTAATTAGTGCTCTGTAATAATCGGCTTTTGCGAGTTTTTTTTTTTTTTTTTTTTGTAATCCAGGGAGAAAGCATGGAAGGAGGTCCGAATCGATGCTACGGCGCTGATCAGCGTTGCACTTAGAGATTACATGAGAACCTTCACTTCTTAAAAACCTCAATGATGTGATAGGATCTGTTCCTCGATATGTCTTTAAACACGCGGGAAACGGTGTGTGAATGTGAAAGACGTCGAAAGAGACGGAGAGCTGCAGGGACGCATCCACGTGATTAGGAATGAGAGGAAATGTGAGAGGAGGAGATGATGGGCAGAATCGAGGGTGTATGTATGCAAGTGTGTGTGTGTGTGTGTGTGTGTGTGTGTGTGTGTGTGTGACAGATAGGACGGAAAGCACACACGAGACGGAAACCCTCCATTTCAATTTTGACAAATCCTCTTAAGCAGGGTTAGGGCTTAATTACAGGATGCTCAGTGTTGTGAACTCATTTCTCACGTCGCTGACAGATAGCAGAGTTTGACTAGCTCAAGGCGGCTGTGCCAAAAACATAACGAGGGTTTTCTTTCTTTTTTTTTTCTCTCTCTCTCTCTCTCTCACTTTTTTTTTTTACAATGTTATTTATTTATTTATTTATTTATTTCCAGAGATACCCAGCTGTAACAGCCTAGTTAAGCACTACAGGCTGCTCTGAGGCCCATTAGCCCTCTCGGTTCCTGGTGTAATTGCCTGACACAGGCACAGAGCCATGGCACATTTACGAGGCTTCAAACAGCCTATTAAAGCTCTTTATCTCCATCACACGTGCCGATTCTGGTAAAGAGGGAACCTCAATATGGAAAATAGGGACGTGTCGAGAGGCAAAGCGTTCATCATATCATTTACACGCTTGGAGAGAGAGCCACTAACCAAAAAAATAAATAAATAAATCTGTGTGCCTACATTTATTTGACGCCATATTAGATTACATATAATATTTATCATATTTATTTTCTCGAATGTAACATCTGACACTTATTCATTCCAGCGCTGTTGAATTCTTGTTTCTTGATTGGTCAGAAAGTGCTGATTTAATTTTCTGTAAATCACTGTGAAAGTTTACATCAGTGCACCTTTTCTAATTCGTTATCGTTTCTATAGTAACAGCTCATTCGCATGTACGGTCGTTAATACGGTGACGTTTTCCGTAAGAAGACTCTCATTTAAACGTTCGTGGAAGGAGTCTCCGGTGTCAGAGGTAATGCTATAACAACACGGGAAAGTCTTCAGGACAGAGGGGTTTACGTATTTTCGTTTTATTATTATTAAGAGACAGAAATAAAGAGAGTGGGGGGTGAAGGAACGGCTCCTTATAGCTGCTGTGACTTGTTTCGTGGACGTTCCACGACATTAAATGTGACTATAAATGGATAAAAATGATTACAACTGATGTAGAAGAGGAATAAAACACTTCAGGATGTGCCGTTCTGTAGGGAAAGTAATCACCTTCGGGATGGTCACGGTAACCCTGCGTCATCACACCACCCTGTCATTGATTATTTTCCTATAAAAGCATGCCCACAGTGTGTTACTCCTTACCTAGTACATTGTTTAAAACTGATCAAATCGAAATAAAATTGAAATCTGAGTATCTGAAGTAACTAACATGCCAGCGAGGTCCCTGTGTCTGAAACCTCCCTCCACCCCGATGCTGTGTTCTTTACTGTCAGCCTCGACAATCAATTCCAATCAATTAGGGTTCCAGGACGTGTAATCAGCTTTAGCCACCGTGCTTTATTCTCTCAATAACCGTTTCCCTGCTTTTCACTTTTATTTCTCATCACAATCAGCCGAAGTGCAGCTTTCTCACATGTAATCCCCCATTAGGTGAATTTAACTTCAATTATTTTGTGAATTATCACAGAGCTAATTAGAGTTTCACGCTCGCTCCTCCTGCAGTCTGTCTCACAACTGCTTAATTACACTCGTCTCTAAAACACAGTCCTCTCCTCCTCTCCTCTCCTCTCCTCTCTTTCTCTCCCTCTCTCACATTGACTCTAATTAAGGTCATCTCTCTCAGCAGATCTTACCATCTCTCTCTCTCTCTCTCTCTCTCTCTGTCTCTCTCTCTGTCTCTCTCTCTCTCTCTCTCTCTCTGTCTGTCCCTCTTTCTCTCTCTCTGTCTCTCTGTCTCTCTCTCTCTCTCTCTCTATCTCTCTCTCTTTCTCTGTCTCTCTCTCCCTCACTTTCTCAGTCTCATTCCACCTATCTCTGTCTTTTTCTCTGTCTTTATCCCTCTATCTCTGTCTTGCTCTCTGTGCCTCTCTCTCTCTCTCTCTCTCTCTCTCTCTCTCTCTCTCTCTCTGTATCCTTCTCTGTCTCTCTTCCTTTTGGTTTCTCTCACTCCATCTCTCTCTGCTGTATGTCTCTCACATATGTACTAATCTCTCTCTGAATTATTTCTGCTTCTTTCCTGCAAATCCGTCTCATGTGATGGGTGATTTTGGTGAAATCCTGTGTGTGTGTGTGTGTGTGTGTGTGTGTGTGTGTGTGTGTGTGAGTGGATTAGTGAAAGGAAAAGGCTACATCGGGTCAGACAGTCTGTCATTTCTCTTCCCTGCATCAGCACTTTTTCCCTCAGGGCTTTAGGAAAGCAGATATATTTGCCGTCTACATTATGAGTGTCCGATGTGACAGGAGGGAGAGAAAAAAAAAAAGGCTCTTTCGTCAGCACAAAAACAGGATTTATAGTTAGACGTGTGTCACTTTGAAACGTGTGTTCCTCGCCGTGTGAATATTTAATGTGCAGGTATTTTAACCACAGCTAGTCTCACCGTTATGAACACTTACATTTTATTTAAAGCTCATGCTAACGCCGTTTTTCCCCCCCCTCGATCAGCGTGACCCGCCCCTGGTGGTGACGGATCTGTACGAGGACATTAAGGATGGCGTGATGCTGTTAGCACTTCTGGAAGTGTTGTCCGGACACAAACTGGTAAGAAGTGAAGGAGGAAATATGATTGGCTAACACTTTCTGCGAAGATCATATCTGTAATAAACTAAGAACACTTTCGTTTCTTACAATGCATTCTGTTCAGTACGTTCTAAATTTATTATAAGCGGTATTGCTTTTCAATAAATAATGATAAAAAGGAGTGTGAATGCATTATAACGTGTTATTTACATTGAGCACATGGGCTTTGTAGAAAGTGTCAGCAGTAATTGTATGAAATAAATATCACGCAGAATTATTGAAATTTTCCACTCAAAAAAAAAAAAAAAAGATAGAAATCATGCTTCATTTTGCTAAATAATTTAATGCTAGCATTTTCTCTTTTAAAATGATATGTGGTAGAAATTAATGGCACCCCTAAAGAACATTTAAGACGAATGCAAACATGTTGCCTTAAGAGTTCGCATACAATACAATTAATCATTACCCGTTACTCTGACATACAGGGCTGTAACCCGAACCGTCTATTAGTGTAAAGCGCTCTGCTATGACTATTGGACTATTACCTCAAGATGTTCGATGATAAAAGCCCCCATACCACCTGTAACATAAAACATGAAGGTGATTCGGTGAATATTTTGCCCATATTTTGCGTCTCCTGAGCAGAATTATGGCCTCAAGAATGCCACAAAGCGCAAGAAATGGTCGCCTCTGTTATAAGGTTGTGTCTTGGAGTTTTGAACAAGATGATGACGGGCAGCCAAGTCGAAACAAAACAGCCGGCTCAGGCTCTGTTGAAAACCTGTAGTCTGAACTGAAGCGGACGTCCACGTTCACAAACCTAAAGAGGTTGGAATAATTTCTGAAGACACTCAGTGCTGTTACTGTCTGTTAGAAAGGCTACACTGAATATTAATGACTGGGGTGCCAATAATTGTAGAAATCTGCTGCTATTAAAATGTGTGTGTGTATATATGTGCGTATATGTGTATATATACAGGCGCATCTCAAAAACTTATAGTGGAATATCGTGGAAAAGTTAATTTTTTCCAATAATTTAATTCAAAAAGTGGAACTTTCATATATTCTAGATTCATTAGACATAAAGTGAAATATTTCAAGCCTTTTTTTGTCTTAATCTTGATGATTACGGCTCACGGCTCAAGGAAATGAGATACTGGAAAAATCCAGTATCTCAAAAATATTAGAATAAAGAATTTATAATACGGCAATGTGGACCTGAGAAGACTCTAATCAGCTCATTAACTCAAAACACCTTTTTACTCAAAACACCGTTCAGCGGTCCAAAGTCCTCTTTTCAGATGAAAGTAAATTTTGCATTTCATTTAGAAATCAGGGTCCCAGAGTCTGGAGGAAGAGTGGAGAGGCACAGGATCCAAGTTGCTTGAAGTCCAGTGTGAAGTTTCCACAGTCAGTGATGATTTGGGGTGCCATGTCATCTGCTGGTGCTGGTCCACTGTGTTTTCTCGAGTCGAGAGTCGATGCAGCGTCTACCAGGAGATTTTAGAGCACTTCTCACTTCCATCTGCTGACGAGCTTTATGGAGATGCTGATTTCCTTCTTTTCCAGCAGGACTTGGCACCTGCCCACAGAGCCAAAACTACTAGTAACTGGTTTGCTGACCATGGTATTACTGTGCTTGATCGGCCAGCCGACTCGCCTGACCTGAATTTTGTCAAGAGGAAGATGAGAGACACCAGACCCGACGATACAGACGAGCTGAAGGCCGCTATCAAAGCGACCTGGGCTTCCATAACACCTCAGCAGTGCCACAGGCTGACTGCCTCCATGCCACGCCGCATTGATGCAGTAATTCGTGCAAAAGGAGCCCCGAGTGCATAAATTAACATACTTTTCAGAAGGTCGACATTTATGTATTATAAATCGTTTATTCTAATATTTTGAGATACTGGATTTTTGATTTCTATGAGCTGTAAGCCGGAATCATCGAGATTAAAACGAAAAAGGCTTGAAATATTTCACTTTATGTGTAATGAAGTTTTTTTAGATGCACCTGAGTGTGTGTGTGTGTGTGTGTGTGTGTGTTTACTAACATAATTAACAGCATGTAACGGTATAAACTGTATGTTAATTGCAGACGTTATTCATTTTATGTATTTTTTTTTTTTGCCCACCTCATGAAAGGTGCCAATAATTATAATTATGACGTTCAGGAATGCAGTTAAAGTCTAAATCTACAGTATATATCTGGGGTACAAAAATAACCAGTGGCCTATTTCTTGTCTAGACAGGCTTTTATATAGGACTCCCCTCAGTACACACACACACATTCATGCTAATACAGACACACACACACACACACACACACACACACACACACACACACACACACACACACACACACGATCATGTGCTCCCATAAGGCCAGTGTTGCCTCAGGTCCATAGTATGTTACACAAAATGGCAGACGGCGCTTTGGGTTTTCAGTCGCTCCGTTTCATTTATCCTCGTCTTCACCGTTGCTACTTTTAATGTTAATCACAGACTCGCAGTGTGCTGCATGTCTTTGTTTCAAACGTGTCTGACTTGAAACGTTCTTTCTCTTTGTTTTCCACCTTCCCCCTTTGGTCCTTTCCCCGTATCCATCTCCCTTCCTTCCCCCTCGCCGCAGCCTTGTGAGCAGGGCCGCAAGCTCAGAAGGATCCACTGGCTGGCCAACGTGGGAACGGCGCTGCACTTCCTCGAGGGCAGGAGGGTAAGCTCGTTCCTTTCCCAGAGTGCTCTGCTCAGGTGAAGCGCTCCGGGTCAAAACCGCTCGGCTGGACCCGCGTAACCTTGACAGCTCTTTTTTTTCCCCCCCTTCCTCTTTCTCTGTCTGTTTTTCGCTTTCCCTCTCCCCTTCTTCCTTCTCCCGAGAGATACACAGGGGCGCTCGCTCAACTCAACTTCACGCTTTTGTTCTTTCCCAGAAATTCCTTACACGGATCGTCCATCCAGATCGAGGAGCTTGTACAGAATTCAGCTGCCCGCATCCTCACCAAGACAAGAGTATACCTCAGTATCAAAAATTAATTTGGTCCTTTATGCTTACACGAATCTCAGAAATGCACCATCTTTATTAAGGAATATAAAATGTAGGGAAAATAATCAACAACGTGTTGTGATGCTAATTTTCGGTGCCAATCATTTTGAAACCTGCACTATTTAAAAAAAAAAAAAAGGTTTGAATTGTGTGGAAAATTACGTTGTAACAAGTGTTACTCATTTTATAGATACATTTTTGCTCACCTCATGAAGGGTGCCAATAATTATGAAGTTGCTGCGGCCTAACAGAACATCCTGAAGAGTTTTATTCCTCTTACACCACAGCCATTTCCCAACACGTCACATCATTACATAACGACACATCACACTTTTTTTTTTTATCCATTTATAGCTGCATTTAATGTTGGTGAACGTCCACGAAGCAAGTTAGCAAGTAACCTTAGAATATTGACCTTTCTCTTTCTTTCTTTCTTTCTTTCTTTCTTTCTTTCTTTCTTTTGAGTGTGCTGTTGAGATTTTGTGTTTTTCGCTTCTCTATTCTTTCTTTTTTCATTTTCTTTCTTTCTTTGTTTCTTGAGTGTGCTGGTTTTTTTTTTACTGATTCTCAGTGGAGTGCTTTCTTTCTTTCTTTCCTTCTTTCTTTTTTCTTTCTTTCTTTCTTTCTTTCTTTCTTTCTTTCTTTCTTTCTTCCTACCTTCCTGTTTTTTGCTTATTCTGGGTGGAGCTCTTTCTTTCATTAATTTCTCTCTTTCTTTCTTTCTGTCTTTCTTTCTTTCTTTCTTCTTTCTTGAGAGTGTGCTGTTGAGGTTTTGTGTTTTTTGCTTCTCTATTATTTCTTGTTTTCTTTCTTTCTTTGTTTCTTGAGTGTGCTGGGTTTTTTTTACTGATTCTCAGTGGAGCTCTTTCTTTCTTTCTTTCTTTCTTTCTTTCTTTCTTTCTTCCTACCTTCCTTCCTGTTTTTTGCTTATTCTGGGTGGAGCTCTTTCTTTCATTAATTTCTCTCTTTCTTTCTTTCTTTCTTTCTTCTTTCTTGAGAGTGTGCTGTAGAGATTTTGTGTTTTTTGCTTCTCTATTCTTTCTTTTTTTCTTTTTTCATTTTCTTTCTTTGTTTCTTGAGTGTGCTGTTTTTTTTTTTTTACTGATTCTCAGTGGAGCTCTTTCTTTCTTTCTTTCTTTCTTTCTTTCTTGAGAGTATGTTGTGGAGATTTTGTGTCTCGTTTCAATCTATTCTTTCTTTCATTCATTTTTTCATCCTCCCTTCCTTCATTCCTTTCAGCTTCTAATCTTTTGAGGAAGATTTCCATTCAACACTCCTTACTTTCATATTATGTGTGGATTTTTCTCTAATTTTCTTTCCTCCCTGATGCCAGTTGCATGAGCTACAACATTCTTCTTCTCACAGATAAATCTGTTCCTCCACAAACCCGAGTCTGTATGTGACACTATGATGAATGTGAGCAGCTCTGTGGTCCAGTCTGAACAAATAGCCGTCTATAAATCCAGTGATTGATTTACTGAGCGACTCGTGACACGCTGAAAACAAGCGCCTTTTATTTTCCTGTCAGGAATATGACCAATTTTATGCAAATATTTAAATAAGCGTTTGGTAGATCTGTTCTACATTAGATATCTGCTCATTCCCAGCATGCTCTTGGCCTGGCGCAGATAAATCAAGATGAATCAAGAGCGACAGAGTATCGAGAAGCCATTTGTTTTCATTTGCTATAAATCAGCCATGAGGTTCACCTTGTAGCAGATGCCTGGGCATTATTCATTCTGATCAAGTCACTCATCCCCATTTCTGTTAAATCCATTCAGTTCCTTACTGTTTCCATTTGCAGGGTTTGATTTGATTTGAAGGGGCATGCTCCTCACCCAGTTAGAACAAATATATATATTTTTAAAAGAGAAATCTGTTTAAATTGAGATTTGCATCTGCTAGAGTAAGATTTGTTGTGTTTCTCCTTGTAAGACTGTTTTAAAACATTTTCAGAGCCTTGATTGGCGGATATCGTCTGGCCTTGGTGAGCGATGCGTGTCCGCTGGCTGTGGATTGACTTCACTGTTTGATAACTTTCTGTCTGTTCTTCTCTCCCACTGATATTTTCTTATCTCACCACCAGCGTTGTTTGCTCACTATTCTGTGTCTTCCTTTTTCTAACAATGTGATCTGGGGTATGAGAAACGTGCTACATAAAGTAAACTTAAATTACTTTTCAAACAAACAAACAAACAACTAATTAATTGGGGGGCCAAGCACCAAAGATGCGTAGGGTGTGTAAGGTGCGTTATTCTACCTTTTCGTAGTATTACTCGTCTGCTTCTTCTTCTGGCTTAGGGTGTCTATGGCAGCCCATAGAACCGTCTGGTAAAAAGTTGTGAAATTTGGCACACTGATTGGGGAGGGTCTAAGGAACATTCTGGCCAAATCTTGGCCGAGTGCTTCCAACGCTTTAGTGCCACCATCGGGCCTAATTTGGGCCTAATTTGGAAGTAGATTTATGGTTATGACTTTTGAACCGTGTGTCCACAATTTTAAAGCCCTGGATTCCCTGGGTCGAGACGAGTTTAACGCACCCCATGACATCAATTATTGCCTAATTAGATTTTCCACCATCTTGGATTTTCTCAAAAACGTTTTTTTTCAGTACTCCTCCTACAAATCTTGTCCAATCATCACCAAATTTGGCACACGTCATCTTCAGAGTAAGCCTCACAAAAGTTATCAACATTTTTTTTCATATTCCAAACGGGTTGCTCGTAATGGGCCAACGAATCTGACAACTACAGATCACTCTTGAATCCCTTTGCCTAAAGTTATGGCTCTGCTTTCCTGCGATTGCTTAGGCAACAATTGTAGCGCGTCTCTGAATGTGCGGCTCACCGAGTCTGGGTGCTTGATCCCCAAAAATGCTGCTTGCAGCTTTAATTAATAATTAATTCTGTGTGAAATACCCAGACAGGCAAGATGAGTGTTATCAGTGATACTTACAGCACACACTAAACCCACATTCATGATGCTCCTCCAGCTTGCTCTTCTTTTAAAGGAGATGAAAATCCATTCTCTGACACAGCTGAGGCTCAACTACTGCAGTACTCTATCTGATCCTATTATCTCTCTCTTATACTCTCTCTCTCGCTCTCTCTCTCTCTCTCTCTCTCTCTCTCTCTCTCTTTCTCTCTCTGTCCTTTAATCTAGACACTTATGTATAGTGTATATTATATGATTGCAGTTCTTACTGTGTGCATGTATGGTAATGAATATTAATAGTATGTATCTGATGCTACATGCTACATTAAATCTGGTGTGTAAAAACCACAAAAAAGTTCTGTAGTTGTAGATTAAAGGAATGCGTAATATATATATATATATATATATTTCCTCCATTCCCCTTAGTCAAGACGTGTTTGTTGTCTGACATTTGCTTTTTTCCATAATTACACTTCAAATTTGTAATCTGATCTTTGACAAATAATCTATGGAGAATATAAAATATGTTAATATATACATTTTTTTTAAAGCAGTGCAATATTTGTATATCTTCCCTCATTAAAATCTGAGTACACATAAATGTCAGTTTCCTCAGTGATTCATTTAACCTGTATAAATATACTGTTATGTTACTATAACAACCAGAACGATACTGTTCATCACTAACATCGGGTAGCTACTGTAGTTAGGTAGTTTAGTTACCAGGTTTGGAGCATGCAGTCATCTTCTAATGTTGGTTTAAAAGGTCCAGATCCTTTGCTGAAAATCAACTTAATCGTGTGCGTAACCCGACTCTGAATACGTGGAACTTTCCTACTGCATAAATAGTGACGTAACTTTTGGATTTGAGTCGCTATCTTACACAGCCTTACCAAACAGGTGTTTTTTTTTTCTGTGTAAGTGTTTCTTAGCCTATTATGCCTTTGTTTAACATAATAATCTCTCTTCTCTCTTCCTTTCTCTCGCCATTACATGTATCGTCTCTGCCCTCAGTCTGTGTACAGAGGATCTCCGGTTAGTAAAGACTTAAGTGTATATAAATAAGTGCAATATTAATATCAATGATGTATTAATTAATAGCTTTGAGGAGGCTGTGATGAGGATTAAATATCTTTTTTTTTTTGCGACAGATCAAACTGGTTAACATCAACACCACAGATGTTGTAGACGGCAGACCCTCGATTGTCCTGGGCTTGATATGGACCATCATATTATATTTCCAGGCATGAGTGCATGAAAAACCAAATTCAGCATTTTTAACAGTTTCACTGAAAGCGTATCTGAACTTCCATCATCTGATCGTTCCATCTCCAGATTGAGGAACTCACCAGCTCACTACCACCTCAGAACGTACAGACTAGCAGCACGTCCTCGGTGGACAGCTCTAACAGCACAGAGGCGACCAGCCCGCCTGTCAAACGCAAGCCCCGCCTCTCCTTCCAGGGCGGAGCCAAGAAGGCTCTGCTTAAATGGGTTCAGAAAACCGCTACCAAGTATGAACTTTAATATACACTCTGATGCCTAATTCCAATTTACTGAAGTGTATGCTTTGTGTACTGAAATTGTAACGTGGTCACATGATCAGGGATGCCTTAAAGCAGAGGAAAAAGACAGGGATCATCCTAAAATTCCCACTCGGGATAATTTCTGGTGCTTTAACCAAATTCATACTGATACCCCTCAACAAGATTTAAAACATTCAAATTTTACAGATCACTTTTTGTTTGTTTGTTTGTTTGTTAGGAGTTTACTGTTGAGCATTGACTGGACAAAGTGCAAAATAATTGTCACAGCAATGGAATTTCTAAAGAAACTTTGCTGTTTGCTGTAAATCTCACTGAGGTAATGCTGAACATGCAGGTGTTATTTCATCATAAAATGTAGCAGCCAATCATGTTCCAGCATGTAAGTACAGGCTATACATTATTATTAGTGAAAGAGGGCAGGGCTTGCATGATTGGACGTTTCTAATTTTTGTCTTTGTCGAATCTGGATTTCTTGAAAAGGGTAAAAGTGTGGGTTTTTCTGTTCTGTTCTTCAATTTTTTTAAAAACAACATTTCTTGCAGAACTGCATCGACAAGCATTGTATTGTTTAATGTGTCAAATTTGTTTTGACCTATTGAAAACATTTTTTTTAAAATTAGCGTATTGTTTGACTTCAAGCACATGCTAATCCTTTAGTCATTTTACGATAGAGTGAAGAATCACACTAATTCTATTTATTCCTGTTTTTGCTATGTATTTTTTGGGATTACAGGAGACTGGGTCTGGATGTCAGAGATTTCGGTCCTAGCTGGCGTTCCGGTATAGCGTTCCACGCCGTCATCTTCGCTCTGCGTCCTCAGCTGGTAGACATGGAGCGCGTGTGGAACCGACCCAACAGAGCCAACCTGGAGGAGGCGTTCTCACTGGCCGAGAGAGAGCTGGGCATCCCGCGCCTGCTCGACCCTGAGGGTAAACATAACCCTATTGAATTATTACATTATTCTTTATTGCCTAAATTATTGTTCATATTGAACTGCCACATAAATGTAATCGGGGCGAGCGATACAACAAAAGTATCATATCACAATACTTGTAGACATTTGGTACATAATATGTATCATCATATACATTTATGGCATTTGGCAGACGCCCTTATCCAGAGCGACTTACATTTATCTCATTTATACATCTGAGCAGTTTAGGGCCTTGCTCAGGGGCCCAACAGTGGCAGCTTGGTAGTGCTGGGGTTTGAACTCACGACCTTCCGATCAGTAGCCCAACGTCTTAACCACTGAGCTACTGCTGCCCTATGTGCTGTAGATATTCACTGTAGATTTGCTAACAAACTGCCAGCAATTTCGCTAATTTGAAAAAAAACTTTAATGATACTTGAGTTTATGATACTTTTTTTACAAATACATTTCTACAAATACTGTCTACAAATCTTTTTTTTTTTTCAAATACTTTTTGCAAGTGCAAAATACGCAAAAAAATATGTATATACAGTACTGCGCAAAAGTTTTAGGCGGGTGTGGAAAAAATGCTGTAAAGTAACAATACTTTCAAAAATAGACGTGTTAATAGTTTATATTTATCAATTAACAAAATGCAGTGAGTGAACAGAAGAAAAATCTACATCAAATCAATATTTGGTGTGACCACCCTTTGCCTTCAAAACAACATCATTTCTTCTAGGTACATTTGCACAAAGTCAGGGATTTTGTAGGCATATTGTCAGGTGTATGATTAAACAATTATACCAAACAGGTGCTAATGATCATCAATTCAATATCCAGATATAACTATCTAGAAATACCACAGTGGGTTGCAAAAGTATTCAACCCCCCGGAATTGATCAGATTTATCTGAATAAAAAATTATAAATACACATATTCTTCCTGTCAGTGTTTTTATTGCAAACTTATGTTCTCTTACAGTGAAAGTCACAATAAATTATCGGTCAGCAAGTATTTCAAAATTAAATTTATAAAACTGCTTGCATAAGTATTCAACCGCCCCTCTCCCAGGTTTCAGATGCTCCAGATGAAAGATATTGTCTTAACAAACAATATCGCATGAGCAAGTGTGCTGTTATGCTGATATTCAAGGAGTATTCTAAGTTAAAGATATGGTAGTAGAATGTCATATCTTAGGAATAGGATGTAAAATTATATCTAAGAGTTTGGACATCCCAGTAAGCACTAGGCTCAATATTGAGGAAGTGGAAGCTGTATCACACCACCCAAGCACTACCTAACAAGACTGTTCTCAAATCGCAAATGAGACTGGTGAGGGAAGCCACAGTGAGGCCAACAGTCACTCTGAAGCAGTTAAGGCCCGTTCACACCAAGAACGGTAGCTATAAAGATAACTATAACGATAACTATATTAGTGTCCACACCAGCGCACGATATCATTCTAAGCGCGCGCTGCAGTTATGTCGTCTACCACTTTAGATGCTCGAGTTCTTTAAAGCAGGACGGATTCTGATTGGCTGTCAATGTTTTTATCGTTCATCAACTGGAAAAAATGGTTCTGAAAGTGATTCCAACGACATCGTTTCTCTGTGCCGTTATCATTATAGTTGTGGTGTGGATTCTGCTATTCTTTTATAATTAGAACGATTTTTAGAACTATATCTTTATCATTATCGTTATAGTTATCATCCTTGGTGTGAACGGGCCTTTACAAAGTACAGTGGCTCAGAGCGGAGTGAAGTTGCGACCAAGACTGAGATTCTATTTTTGGGAAAGTTTCAAAGTGCTGTGTGTGTGGCACAATAGCACTCGGGCCATACCTCAATTAACACCATCCCTACAGTGAAACATGGTGGTGGTAGCATCATGGTCTGGGGATGCTTCTTATCTATAATTTAGGGGAGGGTGATATGACAATGTATAAAGCCCAGCTCTGAATGTAACACATGGCAAGTTGTGTTGAAAGAAAGAGTAGGGGTCAGAGCAAATCTTATGTAAATCTTACGATTATTTACTGTTTGTGTTATTGTTTAAAAAAAAAAAAGGGCTTATGAAAATATGACATGTGCTTTAGACGTGGACGTTGATAAACCAGATGAGAAGTCCATCATGACATACGTGGCTCAGTTCCTGAAGCATCATCCAGACTCGGCTGAGACTGACAGCGTCAGACATGAGGAGGAGGTACAGTCTTTCCTTGCACCTCTAACCCTTCAGCTGCTTTTTAATCCTGTTGTACTCTCGTATGTGATATAATGCACGTGTTGAACTGTTGTAGTGCTTCTCAGTTTGGAGAAAAAAACTTTTTGGGTATTTATGTTGCTTTTCATTGTGCATGGAAACATACAGTACTGCTCATGCCAATACAATTAAATCCTGTTATATCACAGCGCTGAATGCTCGACAGCATGTAACAGCACGACCCGAAGTATTATACTGTATTACTTATATACTAAAAAGGGAAAGCACTATGTCTATGGTCGCATGATTTTAGGGGTTTTATTCTCTGTCTTTGTGTCTTTCTTCAATCCCGTTCTCTATTTCTCTCTCTGTCTCTTTTTATTTCCTTTAATAACTTTGTTGTGTTGTCCTCCTTTGCTCGTCATGCCCGCCTGTGTCCTGTAGTTTGGCTTTGCACCACTCGTCTTTGGAGAAATGTCAGAGGTAGGCTCAGTCACGTCCTATTCAGCGCCTGGAGGCATGCGGTTATGTTTGCTGTCGCTCAAATTACCTCCATTTACAAACAGTATCTGTATTCCTGATTAGAATGCGAATTATTCTGTATACATAGTGCACAGAATTTCCCACAGCCCCAAATCCTGTCACGCTTATCATCATTACATTAGCGCTACAGCTCAGCGGCCCATTTGCATAACAATAGCCCCCCTTTGGCGTCGCGCTAGTCGTCGATGTTCTTGACAGTCAGATGATAAGCCTCAGACCTCAATAAACCAGGTTTTATGAGAGGTTTACACTGGTCCCGGCGTTCTCTGACCTACAAAACATCGGCCGAACCTGCCTAAATCAGCTCAGCGTCGTTAAAGCGCTGTAGCTCTAATGAAGCTGATTGGGAAGTGTAATTGGTATGAGGAGAAAAATCATAGGAGGAAATACCCAATACCCAGCAGACTCGAGCAAGGTCACGGAGCAATCGTTCTCTCATTCTTCTCCACCCGACGGCATTGCAACACCGAAAGCAAAGATATTCATCATTAAAAGAGGAGGAATGTCACATGTTCACACTTGACAACGCACACACTCGTTCATCTTGATAGAATTCGCCAAGTTAACACCCCCACCCCCCCCCCCCACCCCCTTTCAGTTTCAGCCCCCCTGTTGAGTGGGCGGTTTGGGGTAAATGCACACAGTGATGAAAAGAAATATCTCACCCAGCAGGATGTCTCCTTATAGCTGTAAATTGGACTCCAGTCAATGTGGGTTTGAACTCCTTATCGTAATTACACTCAGAGTCCATGGCGTAGGCTGTGTGAAATGACTCCGGGTGAGGAAATGATGAACTTTTAGTCCAGGACGTCCATGTTTGTTTGTCCATCCATCAGTCCTTTAATATCTGTCTCTGGTTGTCAGCGTGAACAGAGGAACGTTCTGAGGGAGCTGAAGGTCTGGGCCGATCAGATGGACAGGGACTGTGCTGAGGCTCAGACACACGCCGGAGATCTCAGTCAGCAGTACCAGGTACACCGTTATGTATCAAACAGAAATGAATCACAAAGTCAGACTAATAACGTAGATTAAAAATGATCCCTCTATGAAGAACGTAACAAAGCAAATGGATGGCGTGACACTTTTTTTGTTTTGTTTTATAGCCTCATAAAAACAAGCCCCAAAATACTGGTTTGTACCACAGTGCTGCTGGATTCTGGATTCTGATTGGTCGGAAGGTGTTGATTCAGCCGCAAATCCCAAGTCTATATAAATGCGCTCTCGTATTAATACGTTATGGTTTCTATAGTAACGGCTCATTCACGGGGGGTTTATATTATGGATGCTTCATGTTAACGAGATTACAGAAATGTGTGTAATTGTTGATACGGTTTAAAAAGTTCTTTGTAAAGCGATAAAGTTTATTTAACATTAACGTCAGTACTTCGTAGCAGTCAGTAAGTTTTCGCATAGGAGGAGTGTTTATTTATTTATTTTTAAAAACTTATTATTATTAGCATCAAGAGAGAAAACGAGAAGCTGGTGGGGGAACGACTATTTATAGCTGCTATAACGTGAGTCAGAACAGGAGCTAACCTGATTCGTGGATGTTCAACAGCATAAAATGTAACTATAAATGGATAAAAAGTATGATTTGTTGTTCGTTAATTTTTTTTAAAAAAATGTGAATGTTAGCAAGTTGCTGTGGTATAAGAGGAATAAAACACTTCATGATGTGCTGTTATATATGCGGGAAATAATCAACTGATTGTTTTCCTATAACAGCAGCTAACTGTCTTTCTTTCCTTGTTTTAAAAAAAGTCATTATCAAGACATTTTAACTAGATTTCACTGATGGGTTTTAGGTATTAAGAAGGAAACTTAATAATGAATAATTATTTGCAGTGACAAGGTGACTTAAACATGGTATAAAGGTATAACCAAAGACATGATTTAGTCTTGTTTAGTTTCTACCTGCAGAACAGTGAAAAGGTTTAATATTTTCACTGTAATTGTTGTAATATCCAGCTGTAGAGTTTTATATAATATGTTCCTGCCTATAACCAACTGAATCTGTGCTGTAAAAGGAAGTGATGAGCCAGCAGTCGGCTGGTGGTGTGTGTAATGAGTGCGTGTCAGCGGGCCACCAGCCTGCGGGTGTGTTCCATATTTAACTAAGAGCTCTACGGGGAACCACATCGGAAAAGAGGGAGAGGAATATAAATACCCTTTAGTGCATAAATATACGGACATACGAATTGTGTGCACTACGGCAAACTGCGCGTTGCCGTTTTAGTCCATTTATTTTGCTTCCTCGTTTTCTTTCGTTCCTTTGACTTTGTATGCTTGCATTTCTTCTTTTAATTTAATATTTAGATATATCCACTATACGCCATGCCGAAATGTAAATACTGTAAAGTCCGGAAAGTCAGGAACCAATAGAAATATGTTGAGCGAATATGTCGCTCCGAAAATGTTGAGCAAAATCATATGTTGTAAATAATAAATACAAAATTAAGTGGTATGTCGTTTTATTCTCATTGGTGTATCTAAATATGACACTGTTAGTTCATTAACAGTTAAAGTAAATATTTTTCTTCACTGGGGATTTTCTAGGAGTCTGCATGTTAATCATTATTTAATTTTTTTTATGGGTGAAATAATGATCAGCGATTAAAGGTAGCTTGAAGTGTCGCAGATGAGTGCTTGGTAAGCGTATCCTTCACTGGCATGCTTTCTATAGGAGAGCACATTAAGCTAACAAAGATGGCATTTGCATTGTTTTTAATGCAAAGTGGGATAAAATTGATTACATTCCGTGCACACGTTACGATTTCATGACTATGATTTAGTATCTTGTAGCACGTGATATTAAAAAAAAAATTTTTTTTTGACCGTCCACAATAATATATAGGATGCGCTGGATCAAGTGCTATTTTGTAACCTGACGAACTTTTCGAACTTGGTTCCAATTTTGTGATGATTCATCCACTATCTACTTATACTATCTACTTATACTCATACTATTTTTATGTAATTATCATCGTAACCAGCAGATAAACTGATTAGATTTTGGCTTCGATCCCAACAGGGTCAAGGTTACAACAAGGTCGAATGCCTGAAATCGTTTTTCTTCAAAAGCTACCTCAATGTCTGATGTATATTTAAACGGTATTTCTTTCGTATGTACATCATTAACAAGAAGGACTAGAGATGAGTTCTACTTCATTCCTAATCGTGGTATATCTTTTTCTCTTTGTGTGTTTTGTCGTTTCTCAGGTCTTTAAGCATTACCGTGTGCAGTATGAGATGAGGAGGAGACAAGTGGAGTCCTGCATTCAGTCCACTCAGAAGGACGGCATGCTCACGTCAGACCAAGCTCTGGTTAAACAGGCCTGGGACAGATTGTCTGCTAGGGTAAGACACAGACACACAAATACATATGTACATGCTCACGTGTGCATTTATACACTTAAATTACTTTATGCAACATTGGATTTAAGGTGAGGGTTTATTTGAAGGGGATACATTGGGCTTTAATAACGCATTCATAAGCACATCCATACATTGTTAACATCATGCTGGATGATTTATCAAAGCCTTATGTCAAAACTTGTGTAGGGATTCCTAAGCTTTTTGTGCAGACAGCCCCAAATGGACGTTTTGAATTTTCGGGAACCTCAAGCCGATAAATCTATGATAATATACGATAAACGTTTCTGAATATTTTCGTGTTTGTTTTCTTGACGTCTGTTTTTCCAACGAGCCAGAGTCACTCAATATTGTCGAGGATCTAGCGGAGATAGATGTGGATGGAGAAATTTGTCTGTTTTTATTGCAGAACTCCTCCCCGCGTTAGTGCTGGGAGCCAGGATAGCGGAAATAATAATAATAATAATGATAATAATAATAAATACTGTAATTTACATAAACTCTTAATTTACATCAACTCTTAATTTAATGAGTTATATTATAATAATAATAATAATAATAACAGCCCATTTGTAAATCAACAGATCCCAAATGGGGTTGCGAACCCTTGTTTGGAAAACCATATTATGTAATATGTAAGGAATAAACTAAGCTGCTACAGGAAAATAATCAGTGCTCAATCGGTATGATGTGCAGTCACCGCTATCTGTCACATTTGATTATAGTAAAACCAATGGCACGCAAAAAAAACCCCCAAAAAACAATTGTGTTGTTTCCCTTCAGCTCCTGGACTGGCATGTGCAGCTGGATGGTGGGTTGCCAGATCCTCTGGGTTCTGTAGGTGTGTGGCTGCACCAGGCAGAGAAGATCCTCCAAGAGGAGCTGGTTCCTCAGCAGAGCCACGAGGAGACTGCCAATGCTATCCACCGAACACGGCAGCTCCATCAGGTAGATGAGAAATCACAGCGGGGAGGAGAGGGAAATGAGGAATGGTGTGTCCAAAGAGGAGAACGCAGGAGTGACCGTGATGGATGTGTGCGACTTTGTTTTCCGCAGGAGGTCCTCCGCCTCGTTGAAATGCACCAGCAGACCTTCCAGCGCTTCCACAGGGACCGGAGCGTCGGCGACGTTCCTGTACCGGCCGAGCAGCTCCAAGACATGGCAGAGAGGTGTGAGAAAGAGAGACGCGTCAAGATTAAAATCCTGATTAAAGTGACGAATTGTACAAATTTGTGTAAATAATAAAAACGAAATAACGATCAGATGTTTTAATTCTAAATATGCTTCTTCTTTTTTTTTAGTTTTGCGCTTTAGTTACACTGCTGACCTTTCTAACAAATAAGAGAAGCCTACAGCCACCAGTTTAGCATGAATCAAACTGCATACCCACAGTTTTGCAAGATACAATCACTCAGACTCAAATAGAAGGCGTGGCCAAGGATACGAATTCTCAATTCTTATTGGTCAGAATCTGTTGATTAATTTTCTATAGCAGAAGGCAGATCACTTGCGCTCGTTGTCGAGAATGATTATTTCTGCTGTAACTTTTTATTAATTAAATAATGTCATCATTTTTATCTGTTTCTAGTTACATTTAATGTGGCGCGTTAAGTTATCTTTAACCTTATAGCAGCTAGAAACAGTCGTTCCCTCACCAGCCTGTCTTTTTTTCTATATCTTAAAGTTAGTAATATGAAAAAAACAGCTTATCACGTTACAAGAAAAGCGTAACCACAAAGCACATAACTTTCTCTGTCAGCTGTTACAGCTGTTACAGTGATGACACTGGAGACTCCTTCCACAAATGTTAAATAAACATCTCCTCGTTTTGTTTTCTTTTACGTTGAGCGTCCATCCGTGAGCTGTTAATACAGAAACGATAACATTAGAGCATTAATATATGAACCTGTGGTTTGCTGCTGCACTACTGTCAGTGCTGCTGTTATAGAAAGTGAATCAACACCAATCAGAATTCAGAATCCAGCAGCGCTGTGGTGTAATATCAAACCGTAACCCCTTACTGCCTGTCTGACGTCTAACAGATTAAACTACATATCTACCTCCTCACACATTCATCTGAGCAAACTGGAATTCTGGGAATGGAGGTACCGCATGCTGGACTTCCTGTCGCTGGGCGAATCCAAGCTGAAATCCTGGATAATTAAATACGGACGACGAGAAACAACCGAGCTTCTGCTCCAGAGCTACGTGGTGAGTGTAGAGCCAGCTCGATCTAATGAGACGATCGAACGATTTGACACGGCTCAAGGTAGCTGAACTTCTTAAAGGTAGCTGAAAGTGTTGCATATGAGTGCTTGGTAAGCGTATCCTTCACAGGCATGTTCTTTATAGGAGAGCACATTGAGTTAACAATAACATTGCCATTATTTTCTAATTAAAATTGGGATAAAATTGATTACATTCCGTGCACAGGTTACGATTCCATGACCTCGATTTAGTATCTTGTACTTTTTTGGACCGTCCACAATAATATATAGGATGCGCTGGATCAAGTGCTATTTTGTAACCTGATGAATAATGAAGGTGGCAGCCATTTTACAGCGTCAGTCATAGTCACGTTTTCTAACTTGCTTCCAATTTTGTGATGATTCATCCATTATTTACTCCTGTGTACACTAGGTGATGAAGGCGTCATGTTTTCAAGATTCTCGTTAAAGCGATATCTCAAGCAGGGGCGGTTGAATGTTTGTAGGATTTTTATGGAATTATCATCGTAACCAGCAGATAAACTGATTAGATTTTGGAATTGATCCCAACAAGGTCAAGGTCACAACAAGGTCGAATGTCTGAAATCGTTTTTCTTCAATAGCTTTTTCCAAAACCTCCAAAAATGTACTCGTTATTGTACTTGAATTCATGGTTCACTGTAACGGTACTTTTTTGCGTGTAATTGAATTAAATGAAATTAAAAGTACTTGAATTTTTAAAACAAATAAATTATTCGGTGCAAGTACGCTAGTAGTTTTTCACCAGACGACTTGTTTATGTACTCTCACTCGAGTAATTATCTTGATCACTACTTTTTACTTTTACTCAAGTTAGTTGTAATACAGTCAGTCCCTCCGGGATTTTGCGTATTATGCGATCGCAGAAATGAAGGCAAAATCAAACAAAACATCCGCAGTATCCGGAGGAACTTTGGGCCGAGACGCGTCATGTGACGTCATCACGACGCGCATTCAGCCAAAACCCTCTTCGATTCACGTGCGTCAAACATGAGTACAGCGGAAAGGTCTCATTTAACCAACAAACATCATTGCGAAAGACCGTGTAAATCTATTTCGTGCGATCGTGATTTCGCCAATTCAAGTAGTTTTCAGCAAAAAAAGGCACAAAAAACACCACAAATTGCATCGCAAATTTTAAAAAAAAAAAAAAAAAAAAAAAGCCACAGCAAAATCAAGCATTTTTGACTGCAACCATCCCAAAATAACTCGGCGTGTTTTGTTCTCTTTCCACTTTAGCTGCACCTTCTAAACATGTCTTACTGGACTGTAACGCTTCTACACACTTGAGGAACCTGTATTATTCTGTTGACACTTTTGAAAATTGTTTTAACCAAGTAAATCCAAACTTAGTTTTAAGGTTTTTAGGAAAAATTAATCTTAAACACCTTTTTTTTTTGTTTTACCCTTGAATAACTAAAGTGGCTCTCGCTATGAATATAGCCATAGAAGCTGGCATGGTGTTAAAAAGGAAAGAAAGAAAGAAATAAAGCTGCACCTTCAATCATCTCTACAGTAAAAGCAGAAATTCTACATTATATACAGAATGCTACTATCTTTTTAATCGGGTATTAAATGGGAATGATTCTTACGATGGCGTGTTTTACATCCCTTCATTTTATATTCCAGCCTTCCTAAAAACCATCACAATCCATTAGACATATCATGTAAAAGACCGTAATCTGAATTGGCGTAATGGTTTCCATCAGACTTTTATTACTACTGCGAATAAATTTCACTAGAACGCATCAGGGCCTCATCATGGCAACAGGATTACCATCAGAATAATTTAGGTAACATGTTAGGTACAACCCCTTTTAATAAATTTCCAGTACAGACCTCAGGAAACACATTAAAAACCATTAGGACTCATGACAAATCTCTAATGGTTTCTAATGTTTTTTTTTGTTTTTCCGCATAGAGCTACTTTGAAGTGTACTGAGGAGTCCAGATTAATTTGTTAAACCTGAGGTAAATTTCATTAACCTGTGTCCTGTTTGTTTGTTTGTTCTGTCGCTAGTCATTTGTCGAAGGCGAGCACTTCTTCCAAAAGTACGACCCCATCTACGAGGCTCTAAAGCAGGCCGCCGTGCTTTACATAAGCGCCGACACTTCAGGTGAGAGTCTTAATCGTGAATTGAAAAAAAAAAAATTTTAACAGATATCCTGCATGCGTGCATTATTTTAAACGGTACATCAGTACGAATCAGAGCTTTTCATCAGCGCCATGCTTGACATGTACATGTGATCAGATTTTCTTTGATCAGAGATCAGTTTTTCCTCTTCCAGGATTCTTGTTAAGATCTGGAATGTTGACAACAGTTAATGATAAACGTCAGAATGAGGACAAAATGCGATCTAAGTGAGTCTGGCTGTGTGTGGTTGTGTGTTGGTGCCAGTTTGAGTATTATAGAAACTGCGAACAATCTCTAGACTTTACACAGAATGGTGCGAAAAACAAAAAACATCCAGTTCTGCAGGCACCTCGTTGCTGAAGATTCTCGGCCAGACTGGTTTGAGCTGACAAGAAGGATGCAGTTACTCAAATAACCACTCTTTACAGCCGTGGTGAGCAGAAGAGCATCTCAGAATCGAAGCGTGACGGCTACAGCAGCAGAAGGTTTAACTCTTGACAGCCAAGAACAGGAATCTGACACCTGGTCTTTTTCCAATCTGTAGTTTTCACTGTAAAACATGTTAAAATAGCAGTCTTGTTCCCCCCCACCAATAGAAACAGCAGAGGAGCCCATCGACATATGAATCTGAAATGATTGATAGTTGCGTAGGTGTTCTGAGCTCTCGGATATTAATTGACACTTTACTGGAAGCCTCGCCCCCCTTTCCTCTATCCAACATTAGTGATGTTTTCGCCGGTGTTCTCGTGTCGGCTGCATTTTCACTAGAAACACATTGTGCGAAATAACATTAGACAAGTATATATTTAACATCAGTTACTATATTTATTAGAGATGCGACAAAGATTATGGTCAAAAATGTATTTTTTTTGGCTGAAAGGGTTGGAGGGGCATGTGCAGGTTCTACAGAGCATTTGATTCGACGCAAATTAACCCTTTCATGCATAAATTGATACGCATATTCTTTAGATTGTTACTTATAATTGCATGATTTTGATTTGTCTAATCACTTATTAAAAAATAAATAGATTGTCCATGATTAAAAAACAGTATGCCTGAAATAATAATAATAATAATACATTTTTGTCCATACAAAAAAACTAGTTTTTACAAATCTAAGGCTTTCAGTTGAGTCTGGCATAAAAACCATTTATTACTTATATACAGGTGCATCTCAATAAATTAGAATGTCGTGGAAAAGTTCATTTATTTCAGTAATTCAACTCAAATTGTGAAACTCGTGTATTAAATAAATTCAATGCACACAGACTGAAGTAGTTTAAGTCTTTGGTTCTTTTAATTGTGGTGATTTTGGCTCACATTTAACAAAAACCCACCAATTCACTATTAACAAATTAGAATACTTCATAAGACCAATAAAAAAAAAACATTTTTAGTGAATTGTTGGCCTTCTGGAAAGTATGTTCATTTACTGTACATGTACTCAATACTTGGTAGGGGCTCCTTTTGCTTTAATTACTGCCTCAATTCAGCGCGGCATGGAGGTGATCAGTTTGTGGCACTGCTGAGGTGGTATGGAAGCCCAGGTTTCTTTGACAGTGGCCTTCAGCTCATCTGCATTTTTTGGTCTCCTGTTTCTCATTTTCCTCTTGACAATACCCCATAGATTCTCTATGGGGTTCAGGTGTGGTGAGTTTGCTGGCCAGTCAAGCACACCAACACCATGGTCATTTAACCAACTTTTGGTGCTTTTGGCAGTGTGGGCAGGTGCCAAATCCTGCTGGAAAATGAAATCAGCATCTTCAAAAAGCTGGTCAGCAGAAGGAAGCATGAATTGCTCCAAAATTTCTTGGTAAATGGATGCAGTGACTTTGCTTTTCAAAAAACACAATGGACCAACACCAGCAGATGACATTGCACCCCAAATCATCACAGACTGTGGAAACTTAACACTGGACTTCAAGCAACTTGGGCTATGAGCTTCTCCACCCTTCCTCCAGACTCTAGGACCTTGGTTTCCAAATGAAATACAAAACTTGCTCTCATCTGAAAAGAGGACTTTGGACCACTGGGCAACAGTCCAGTTCTTCTTCTCCTTAGCCCAGGTAAGATGCCTCTGACGTCGTCTGTGGTTCAGGAGTGGCTTAAAAAGAGGAATACGACAACTGTAGCCAAATTCCTTGACACGTCTGTGTGTGGTGGCTCTTGATGCCTTGACCCCAGCCTCAGTCCATTCCTTGTGAAGTTCACTCAAATTCTTGAATTGATTTTGCTTGACAATCCTCATAAGGCTGCGGTTCTCTCAGTTGGTTGTGCATCTTTTTCTTCCACACTTTTTCCTTCCACTCAACTTTCTGTTAACATGCTTGGATACAGCACTCTGTGAACAGCCAGCTTCTTTGGCAATGAATGTTTGTGGCTTACCTAGTGAACCAAACTGAGAGACCATTTTGAAGGCTCAGGAAACCTTTGCAGGTGTTTTGAGTTGATTGGCTGATTGGCATGTCACCATATTCTAATTTGTTGAGATAGTGAATTGGTGGGTTTTTGTTAAATGTGAGACAAAATCATCACAATTAAAAGAACCAAAGACTTAAACTACTTCAGTCTGTGTGCATTGAATTTATTTAATACACGAGTTTCACAATTTGAGTTGAATTACTGAAATAAATAAACTTTTTCACGACATTCTAATTTATTGAGATGCACCTGTGTGTATATATATATATATATATATATATATATATATATATATATATATATATATATATATATATATTGTTATTTATTTATTTTATATAGAAAGCTAGTAAAGATTGATTATGACAAATAGTCTAGAAAGTTTGTTAATTTGCAGTAATTTACATCTTATATTTAGCTAAAATATTTTTTTAAAAAGAGCCTGTCCTGTGAATTGACTGTCCGTAAGCATGAAGGGGTTAAATACAGGAAGAATCACTGAACATTTTTCATGTTTCTGTAAATGAAAATTAATATCAGAATATCTACAAAACACATTGTTGCAGTTATTGTTTGTAACTCCCCCAGAATACGTCAGATAAATCAGCACATATACATTTTATTTCGAATGATATACTTTATTTGGGATCTCAGTAAATCAGGGTAAAAATCTTTGAACTCAGATCTGTCGTTTCTTCTGTATTCACAGCCCAAATTGTGATTCCTCCTTAAAGAGCCTTTATAAGCCGGAGACATTATCACAGTGTACACGGAATAAAGGAACTCGGGCGGTTTATTTGTGCTCTGCGCTCGCTATCTCCGTGTCCTCAGGGTGGAATCGTAGTTACTATCAGACGTCGTTCTGAACCTCAGTGAGATCAATCCTTATGGGGCTCAATAGTCAATCAGTCTCAGCCTGCAGCATCCCCTCCTCACACACACACACACACACACACACACACACACACACACACACGCACACACGTCCTGTCTCGTCGTTCGTCTCGTTCTCCTCAGGCGCTGGGTAAATGAGGTTTTCCCCAGCGCTGTATTCAGCAGGGAGTTTTACTCCATTAGTGGAGATGTTCTAATGGGTTCCTCTCAGGCCCATAGCTGCACTAACATGTTGCTCTCACCCTGCCTGTGGCTACGAGCTCCACAGAGGAAGCAGGGCGTCTTTTTTTTTTTTTTTTCAGCTCTCCGCGCTGTGATTGGTGCAGCTTGAAATATCCCCCATGAGCCAATGACGTCGTCCTTTTCTGCATAACATAACAAGCAATGTGGGTTTTGTTGAGAAGGACCATTACGCTGGGAATATGTGTGTATATGTGTGTATATGTGTGTATATGTGTGTGTATCAAAAAACCCATTTGAAAAAGACTGACAGAAATTCAGTCAACTGAAATCATGTAAGAGAGTTTTAGCATTTTATTTTATTTTACTTCATTTGATTTTTTAAAAATAGTTTCAACTCTTACTTCTCTGCTGTTTTCTGTTTGTCTGTCTTTTTTTTTTAAAGACCATTTATTTCCATTTAAATTTACCCATTTATCAATTTTCATTTTCATGCATTCATTTCCAGAATTTACACTGGATGCCGCGCGTCTCAAAATTGCTGAATCGTGATAATGTTGGAGCCAAGAGAGCAAAATTGGCTGTGCTCTCTTGGGTGGGAGGGGCATACGCTCTCTTTCCTGTCAATCAGAGCGCCACTAGCCGATCGTGGACGTCTGTTAGCTTATGTATGCGGAAGAGGTTGGATATCGTTTTCCTCCGAGCGTGTTACGCTGCACTGTGATGCAGCAGTGTGAAAAGATATGTTTGGTTGGCTTCACGTGTCTCGGAGGAAGCACGTGTTAGCCTTGGTTAGTAGATGTCGTATGGTATGGGAGAGCTGGTGGGTGGGTGGAAATGGGCAGGTGATCAAAATTGGGGAGAAAAGTGGGGGGGAATGGGGGGGGGGGGGGTTATCAAGTTAGGACATCCTTTTATACACAAAACCGTAAATTGAAGCCTTAGTGTACCTGTGTTGAAATGTGTGTGTGTGTGTGTGTGTGTGTAGTTGAGAAGAGGGTGAAGCGCTTCCTGAGGGACGTGGCTGATCAGTGGAGGAGTCTGGCGGTGGAGGTGCGCAGCGTCAGGTCCATGCTGGAGGAGGTGCAGGGGAACTGGGAGAAGTACAGCAGCTGCGTGGCGTCTCTGCAGGCCTGGCTGGAGGACGCTGAACAAGCGCTGAGACAGCCAGAGAACACTAAACGAGTGAGTTACACCACACACGGTGTGTATGAGGAGTGCAGACTGAGATATTTACGCATTACATAAGCCCCGTCCTTCAGTTCAAAAAAGAGCCAATCGCCTTGTCAGTAAACGTGTAAACAGGAAAAAGTCTGTCTGTCTCTCTGACATTCCTGTTTAAACTTACTAGTAAAATTGTATTAATGTGATGATGCTGAGATCTGAGCTGAGAGCTGAGATGATTTATTGTGGATTAACTACATGGACGTAGCTGTAAAAACAGAGCAGCTATGTATAAACGTCATATTCTTTAATATACAGTCTAACACTTTGTCTAATACTTTACAAATTCAGATTAGCGAAATTATTTGCCATAACAATACAATACTTAATCTTGTGGATAACTAAGTAATAAAACACTTGAGGGTGCGCTTTAGACTGATTTCTTATTTATTTATTTTTGTCGCGCGTCTGCCGTAGAAGTCCACGTGCAAGTTGTTACCATAGAAACGATAACGTATTAGAGCGTAACGTATTAGAGCGCATTAGTACGAACCCACTTTCTGACCAATGAGAATCCAGAATTCAACATTTTCTCACATTAAAAATAAAACTGGAAATGTCGCTAATGTTACGGAACGAGTTAATGCTACCTACAAAGCTTTAATGTTAGCATATACAGGTCAGGTGTCCATCATGGCGTCATGCAGACAAGCGCACGATTTCATTTCATTCAGTAAAAAAATGTTAAGACACGAAAACGGGGGGAAATTCACCTCTGTCCAATCAACATGTCCGGCTCGTTCTTATTCGTTCGATAAAATGGCGTTACGTTTTTTGTCGTGGATTTTGCGTACAATGTTGAAGTATTATTTATCAGTTTGTTTAAAAAAAAAAGGGATGGAGAAATTTTCGATAACAAAATCAACAGTTCTCTTGCTCACAGACATACAGTATATTACACAGACATGTCTTATCCTCCTCACACGGGAACTGTAATTAGTCTGTCTGAGTGTAATCCCAGTTCAGCCGCTTTGTCGAAATCAGGTCAAAACATTTCCCATCGCGTTTACTCTCTCTCAGATTCACTTTCTCTCTCTCTCTCTCTCTGTGTCTCACGTCTGTAGGAGTTCTTCAGGACTCTTCGACACTGGATGGAGAATCACGCCGGCATGAACGCTGCAGGAAATTTCCTCATCGAGACGTGTGACGAAACGGTGGCCCGTGACCTGAAGCACCAGCTGCTGCTCCTCAACGGGAGATGGAGAGATTTATTCAGTAAAGCCAAACAGGTGAAAATCCAGCACTCGCTGGCTAATCCTATTAAATAGTTATCGAACTGGGTGGAGTGTCGCCTTTTCACCTCACAGCTCCAGGTTCGATCCTGAGCTCTGGTTACCGTCTGTGTGGAGTTTCACATGTTCTCCCCGCGTCTGCTTGGGTCACCTCTGGGTTCTCTGGTGTCCCGGACGTCCCATGCCCAGTGTTTCCGGGATAGACTCCGGATCCACAGCCACCCTGCCCAGGATAAAGAAGACGAATGAATAAATAAATGAATACGTTATTGAACCGTCCATGATGTGAACAGCATGCGTCAAAGATGTTGAAGCGGCTGTAAAAATCATTATTAATAAAAAGTATTCCAAATACAGTGGAAAAATGCCATGTTTCTGAGCATGTTTAACGAACTAATTGACAGTCGGAAATATAGTTTAATATACATATATTTTAATATTTTAGATTCAAATTCTGAGCTGAAGGTGTAAAAACTACACAATCTACTTTTTTTTGTGTGTTGAAAGTTTAGATAAATACATCAGATATACTGTATGGGTTGCATATATACTATTATTATACTATTCAGTTTAGTGGGTGGGGTCAATACTTATGAGAGCAATACAAATCTGTATAATAATTTGTGTTTTATTGGCAGTAGAGGATTTTTGGACGCGAGTTACACATCATATCTTCTTAATATAGCTTCAAATCAACATTCCCTGAAAGTTTTCATCAAATTAGAGAATTATTTCTGAACCAGGCTTTATTACAGACATTCTTTATGAAGATAATAAACTACATTATCTGTGAGCATCTGGTCCACACAGTGAAAGCTGATCTCTGAATCGCTTATTTATTTACTTAACAAATTACTCAAGTCTTTTTGTTCCAGATGGAGTCGAGTGAAATGTTTTTGTCTCCACAGTACGCTCGTGTTCACGAGACTCAGACTCACAGCGAGACGGAGCTGCACGACGCCGCCGCGGCTCTCCGGGACTTTTTAGAAACTTCCACAGCCAAGCTTTCCTCACCTGTCCAGGTGTCGCTACCGGACGTCAGAACGTTTGTGAGGAATGTTCAGGTAGAGATGAAGTCTCCTGGATTTAAGACAATACGATTGTTTATTATAGTTGAATAAAGGTTTGATTGACAATGCTGACTTTATACTTATACTTTAATAATAATAATAATAATTATTATTATTATTAGTAGTAGTAGTAGTATTATCATTACCACTACTGACTTTTTAAGGAACAAAAATGTCAAAACGCATTGTCTTTATTTGGAGAATTGGTCCTACACTAGCTCTCTCACAGTTCTGCGAATTGAGGATTGTGTATATGGGCTCCAGTGTGCCTGTCGTCACGTCGGTTTTGGTTTATCGCGACCTCACAGTATGGCCGCCTTGGATTTTATTTCCCATCAGCCTCACCGACTACCGCCGGATCACATGATCCTGCTGCATTTGAGCTCGAAATTTCGACCTCCATGTGTTTGTAAGCAACATGCTATCCTGAATATACAGTTACTGTGCAAAACTTTTAGTCACATGCAAAGAAATGCTGTAGAGCAAAGATGCCTTCAAAATAATGAAATTAAATGTTTCTATATTAAAAAAAAAAAAAAACAGTAAAGAGCGGTAAACAGTAGTAAATGAAACAGTCAATGTTTGGTGTGACAAAAAAATAAAAATAAAAATAGTAGTCTCCGGTACAATTAGTGCAGTTTTATAAGGAAATGAGCTGGTAAGTTTTATTGAGCATCTTGCAGAACCAGACACAGTTCTTCTGGACACTTTGACTTTTGCACTCGCTTCTTGTTTTTGCAGCGAAACCCAGCAGCCTTCATTGTGTTTTTTTGTCTGAAAAGTGTCTCTTATGTAATACACTGCTTTCATTAATGACATACAAACATTTTTCTGTAACATTTAATTTTGTGCTAGAAAACTAATGTTTGGGAATCGAAAATGTTTTTTTTTGTACTGACTTGATAATGTAGAAGTCGTAAAATAATAAATCTATAACAAAGTTTGTACTAAAAAAAAAAAAAAAAGGGTGCCTAAAACTTTTGCACAGTACTGTAACTGTGATGAGTGAGTGTTATGTACAGCCGGTGCAGGCTGAAGAGTCAGGGGAGAGTAGTCAGGATGCATGCGCTGGGGAGACGTCAGATAGTGCAGCAAAGTTTATTTCCACAAAAAGGCATTGATCCACAACACAAAGAAACTGAGAAAAAGCAGTAATCCAAAAGACAGGGAAAAAACTCTCGAAACGAGGAAGTTGTCTGGGAACCACGAATACGAAACTCCGGAAATCGGAACAAGAATTAGGACGACGAATACGGAGATAACGCTTGAAACATTTCTAAACCACAAACTAATACACCGCGTCGAAGCGGACGCAAACAGGGCTTTTTAAACTCACCGAAAATCAAACACAAAATCACAGACACCTGGAAATCATAATCACATCAAATGAACAAGAACCAATGAGAACTAAGGAGGCGGGGACAGAGACATGACGTGAACATGATAACACATGCACGTGGCCAAGGTAAACAAAACGAGAGTCCCTTTGAATGGAGCTGGAATGCGGAAGTAGGCTACTCTTCATTTGTAGCGTAGCGAGAGCGGGAGAGAACCTAACAGTGATGTATATTTCCCTCCTCAAAACAGCGTCAGTGTTATAGATTTAACAAGCGAATATGTCTGTATGTTGATTGATCTAGACCAAACACTAGTATATACAGTATAATTCATTTAAAGGTAAGAGGTGCTACTTTGTTTACGGTTCATGCTGTGAGCGGCCATGTCGATTTGACGTCACTTGCTGAACTCAGGGTTGAGGAGACCGTCCCGAGTTACCGAATAGGAATTCTGAATTCAGGAGACATTTAATTTGGTTTTTAAATCTGTTGTGTGTTTCATGCTTCATTCTCCAAGTTCTTCAAGTACTTGCTCATTTTGTGAATCAGGTTTTGACTTTGTTTTGTTTAGTTCGCCTGCTGTTAAATAAATCTCCTGCCCTTGCATCCGTCGCCGCTGCTTTCTGACATCTTCGCAAGTGAGAATATCTTGAATATAGTCATGTACTTACTATTTCCTAATTTATGGTTGCAGTAAACCAAATATATCGTTATAAAACCTGTTTCTAGACATTTTTAGTCGTTTCAAGCATGAAATAGTTTTGCTCTGTTGGGTTGGAAGATAATATTGCTCATTTTAAGCATTATCTTACAATCGAATAAGTAAATTTAAAGCTTGAAATGACTCAAAAATGTCTAGAAATAGGATTAATAATCGAAATAATCTTATACTTGGTTTATCGTAATCTTATAATAGGAAATACTAGATACATTTGACTACGTTCAAGATATTTTCACTTGCGTGCACATGTTCTTGCACATGAAGTAAGTGATAACTTCGTGGTCCGTTATTATAAGCTTGTGAGATGAAATGAACGTGAGATGCAGTACGTGAACCTGAGACTAAACCAGGTAAGCGTGAGACCTTGGTTCAAAGTAAAATGCTCCAGTTAATGCACAGCTGTCTTAAATTCTGACCTTTACTGCGTTTCATGGCCCTATCATCGACTGTGACCCAATACTTACTTTGTTTGTTATAAAGGAGATCAAGCACAGGCTTCCAGCGATGGAGGTGAGATATAAAGCGGCCGCTCGCACGGCTCAGCTCTGGACCAGAGACTCCAACACTGGAGATGGAAAGCAAGTCCTCGCTACTATGGCGGCCATTAAAGGACAGCTATACAAGGTACATCTGCATGCTGATTATGCTTCTTAACCTTCAAACATGCCAAATATCAGGACGGGCCATTTCTCTGAAAGCCGAAGCCGCCTTTAACACCTGGGCTTTGCCCTACTTGGCTGTAGGCAGTGGTGTGACGTGTGGTGTGTGTGTGGTGTGTGTGCGCTGTTTCAGATGAAGGAGAAATGTCCGCTGGTGCTGAGAGAGTGTCACACCGTGCTCCCTGTGTTAGAAGAGCTGGAGGGACAAATCTCAGCTTTCTATCAGATAGCTGATCATGCAGGTCACATCATCGCTCAGCAGCACGACCAGCATAAAAACCAGGTGAGGAGACGTGATAAACACACCAGTGGTGCTGAAGAGCTTCACGGTGGAACTAGTAAGAGATATAACGCCCAATAACGTGTCTCGACATGCGACGATGTCAGGTATCAGGTATCGGGACACTTCATTTGAGTTTTGTATCGCTTACACCAAGTAAAGGGTAAGAAGATTCTTCGCTATTCAGTTCTTAAATCTGATTGGTCCAAAGGTGTCGATGCGTTTTCTATGACAGCAGCTCCGACAGCTGCAAATCACAGGCTTATTTATAAATGAATGCACTCGTTCTAATACGTTATGGTTTCTGTGGTTTCTTCTTCGTTGTCATATTACAGGACACGCTGTCACGTTCTGTTTTTGACTACACCTTCCAGCCCCCTTTCTTTCTTTTCATCATCACAGGAGCTCTGGATAAGCAGACTGCTAATGAGAATTAAATTTCCATGGAGGATGAAATTTGATAGTGAAGCAGATGTGAGGGAGACAAAGTGTGTGTGTGAGAGAGAGAGAGAGAGAGAGAGAGAGACGTCAGTTCTCCCATTTAAAAAAAACTGCATGATAATTATAAAATACAAATGGAGTCTAAATAGTTATTTACGCTTGCAGTAATGGGTACACTCCTTTTACTCCAGATTACTTGCTAATTTAACATGCACACCCGCCAGCCAATCAGAAACCACTATTTTTATGTAGTTATTCTCAGTGTAGCTTCATGTTGGGAGGGAAACAAGTCATTGAGTTACTTTCCAAGTGATTTCATGGCTGATTTGTTTTAATAGTGATTCTTATGTTACAGTGAATCAGTGTGTCATGTGCCAGTGCTTATTTGTGTTTGTGTGTGTGTGTGTGTGCATCTGCTACAGGAGTTGCTGTCACAGCAGCAGAGCTGTAAGCGGTGTGTGTGCGCAGTTGAGCGCAGTTACCTGGCCCTGCAGAGGGCGCTCTGCTGCACGAAGACTCTCTACAACTTTGACGCGTCTCTCCTGCAGAACAGAGTCACCGAGCTCCAGACCACCTCCCAGGTCAGCTTACGGCTCCTTTAATCCTTCACCGATACGTGCTGCGCGTTAGGGGTGTCACGCAAGCGGGTGTGGTTTACACTGGATTATTGAAACTTATCATGAACCCTAACACCGTGCCCTCGGAAATATTAGAAAACACTGCAGAAACCCAGAGGTAGAAATGTTAGGATGATGTGAGAATTCTGGCTCGGACAGTCCCTCAAGCTCAGCTACATCAGTCCAGTTCATTAACGATTTTATCTCCCAAAATATAAACAGTAGCCTAATTTAAATCTCAGGGACCATGACAACACATTAAGGACTACCTCATGTCTCATGTTTATGTTCATGTTCATGTTAAGGAACATGGTCATTGGTTGCCCAGTGAGCTTCATACAGTACCTAACTACTTGCCACAGGTGACAGCTTTAAGACTGCACATACACCACGCCTGACTTCCACTAAAATTTCATTACAATGCGGCAATGAAATGTTTACCAAAGTGTCTATATTATTTGTTATTAATCTTGGTGGAATTCAGTATTTCTACACAGTTCTAATACACAGCTATTGAAGCCTCTTAGTGTCTGTTAGGTGTTTGTGTACTCGCTGTTTTAATGTAATGAAAGATCAAAGCTCATTCAACAACAGGCTGTTAACACGTCATTTTGAGTCCCGCCCGAACACACGGCTTCACGGGGGGTGAGTGGAGTTTGGGCGGGTGTGCCTTTTGGATGCATGGCTTCAAGATGATTGGTCGACCTCTCAAAGGGCCGGAACCTCGTAACCAGCTGTCAATCAGGGAATCAGGAATGAACATGACTGACTGACTTCACAAACTTAAACATACCAGGGCCCAGTCAGGATCACGTGGAACCTGCTGTAGGTGTTATTTGTAGATATTCTAAATAAGCTGTAAGTATAAAGTTCTGATTGAATATTTGCATTCATTTCTGAAATTTGTTGTTGCTAGCTAGCGGTCACTTCGTTCTTGCTTTTTGTGACGAAACGGCCGACACTGCTAACGGTGACCTGATTTTAGAAAAGCCTTTTGATGCTCATACTTATGAGGAGAGAAAATTAAACAAGATGGCAGACCAAAGGCCAAGATTTTAATTCAATAGTCAGTGAGCAAAAAAAGATCCTTTTAACTGTCTTGATGCAGGAACATTTTGGTTCCAAAGGATTCCAGTCCCTGGCAAAATAAACAAACAAAAAAAACTATTACTGCATCTGCTATGTGCATCTGTTTTCTTATTCTGTTATATCCACGTTCTGTACCAAACATTCAAGGCTAATCTGGTATCATAAATTAATGCCGTAATAAACCCAGTGATCTCAAGGATGCATAAACGATGTGGAAAAATCACCTCTGACGTCTAGATTTTGGCCAGAGGTTCACTCCTTTTACTAAAGACGTGGAATAATTCTTGTCGTACACCAGACGTCAAATTTAATACGAACCAGAATAATAATAATAATAATAAAAATTCCACGAGTGTGGACACTGTGCATGACGTGGTGACTTTGGATCTTGTAGAATGTCTGTTGTTAAAAGCACTAAACGAATAAAACTGAATTGAAAAATCAGATCTGTTTCAGTTCGAAACCTTTCATCAAGCTTTTAACTGGTGCATTATGGGGGGAAAAAAATGTAAGAGGAAGAGAAAGACGTGTCCTTCACTGCAGGCCCTGATGCAGGAAGCGTTGGAGTGGAGGAGGGTCGGGGAGGCTGACGGTAACCTGACACGCCGATTCGAGGAGACTCGCGCTGAGTTGGAGAAGACACTGAGGGTGGGCCAGGCGTGTCTGACAGAGAGAGGAGACCCTGCTGAGCTCTTCAGCAAACATAGCGTACGTCATTCCATCCTCACCAGCGATGAGCTGCCCTACTTATTCATTCACTCATAGACTGTTTTTTTATGATATGCAGATGGCTTGTTAATATTCCTGTGTGTGTGTCATTACTGTCGGTGGGACCTTTAGGACGTGATAGATGTACAGTACATGCTCCAGTTTTAAATATGACTGATTTTAAGTGGTGTGTGTGTGTGTGTGTGGTTCTGTGGTTAGGACTTTTTTAGCCGACTGGACCAGAGAGTGTTGAACGCATACCTGAAGGCGTGCGATGACCTCACCGATATCTTACCTGAGGAGGAACAGCAGGGTCTACAGGAGTCAGTCAGACGGCTGCACAAACAGTGGAAGGTCAGTTTGACCTTTTTTTTCTTTCTTAAATTTTTGCCCTTATTTTTCCACATTTTGGTGATGTGCCAATTCCAAACCTAAAACTAGCTCTCCTCTTAAACTGCTGCTCATGCTACATCACTCGGAGGAAAGCGCTATCCGCCCTCTTCCACATACCTGAGCTCAGAGATGCGCACGATTGACTAATTTTGTTGTGATTGACAGGGAAGAGAGAGTATGCTCCTCCCACTCAGAAAGCACACAGGTTTGCGCTCACAGAACTCACTACCTCCTGATGATAGGTTGGACGTTTTTCTGTTGCGCTACACGTGAGTCACTCCTCCCCTAAACGTGTGCGTAATTTTTAGTGCTCTGGCTCTTGTTCTTAATCTGCAGAGGAAGTTCCTCTGTTAAAACTACATATTTCTGATGAGTTGTCTTTAAAAAAATTTTTTTTATTTTTTTTAAAAAAATGACACAGACAGAGATCTGAGCAGTTTCCTTCTCGTTGTGGGCGGAGCTTATTTTCCAGTCCGGAAAAATGTAAATAGGTCTAAAAACACTTTTAATTGTACGAAGCCTTAGCTATCTGTGCATATTGTATATGATTTTTTAAAATTTGTATGTGTGCAAAAATAGAAAAAAAGCCCAAAACACTTTTGAATGAATGACAGGAACCTAGAACACATTGTGAACTAAGTGGCATGCTGTTATACATCTTTTGACAGAAAACGTCATCATGTTAGCAGTGGACCAAGTTTTCCTTTGTTAAATAACAGCACGTTTTTAAATGATTAGTCTTGGATTATGTGGAGCGTCCACCAAACAAGAAACGAAAACGTATTAGAACGAGCGCGTTAATATAAACCTGTGATTCGTTGCTGCACTACTGTCAGAGCTGCTGTTCTAGAAAACTAATCAACACCTTCCGACCAATCCGAATGAAGCATCCAACAGCTCTGTTGTGTAATAAGAGTTACTAGAATGTTCTTGTCTGTATCGCGTTGACCAGGACATCCAGGCCGAAGCTCCGGCTCACCTGATGAGGCTGAGAGTGGAGGCCGAGAGGCGTTTAGTGATGACATCACTGCAGGAGTGCAGGGCGGAGCTGCAGAGAGAGGAGAGGACACTGGCTACAGATGGCAGTGAGAGAGTGATCCGAGAACACAGGGTAAAACTAAAAACAGAGGAGAGAGAATGTAAAAAAAAAAATTTAAGAAAAAGATGACATAAAGACACAAGTCTCTGTAGAGAATAAATACACGATTCTGTTCGTGTTTGCACACTCAGGCCTTTTTCAGAAACAAGAACCCTATTTCTGCATGCGAGAGGAGACTGAAGACGATGGAACAGCTCTGCCAGAAACTTCCAGAAAACGACCCGATGCAAAAAGCCCTGCCGGAGACCAGAGATAATGTATCAGAGGTCAAAGGCGAAGTGGAAAGTGCTCACGTGAGACTCCAGGAGGATCCAGACAAGTGGAGCGAGTGGCACTGCAGGTGAGGAATGAGGTGAGAAAATGTTATCCTGTGCATGGATCTGATGGAGATAAAACTTCTGAGGTCTGTGTGTGTGTGTGTGTGTGTTCTGTTTCAGGTTCGGTGAACTCTCAGCCTGGATCTCTTCCCAGCACAGAGACGGAGAGAACCTCGCCGTGCAGGTGAGCCGAAACTCGTACAGAAACATTATCATTTCTATAGTAACAGCTCGTTCGGTGGGACTCGTACAGCGGACGCTCTACATACACAGATTCAGAAACGTGTGTACTCGTCGATATGGTGCTGATCTGTGTGACATTTAAGGAAGGAGTCTCCAGTGTCAGTGCTTTGTAAATTTTCTGACACAGAGGAGTTTTTTTTTTTATTTTTCATTATTAATGTCAAGAGAGGGAAAAAAAGTCAGACTGATGAGAGAACGACACTTTACAGCTGCTATAACGTAAGGGAGAACAGGAACTGGCTTGTTTCATGGACGTTCCACGACATTAAACGTAACAATAAATGGATAAAAAGTATGATGTGTTTTTTTTAAATAAATAAAACATTATAATTGTTGATTTTTTGGATTATAGGAAAGCTTTGTTGATTTTTTTATAGTATTATAATGTCATACTACTAATATAAATCTAATATAAATCAGTATGTATAAATATTAAATGTAATGTTATTTATGTATCAGAATAAAAACCATCTGTTTAATCTATTTAATTTAATTAATAATCAGATTCTATAATAAATATTTTCTCATTTAATTATATATTTGTTTTATCAATAAATATCTAATAAAATATTTACTGTTTTAATGCATCTTGAATTAGTTAAATAAATATCACTTGCTTATTAATTATTTATTACACAGCCTTAACTGGGAGTGTTGCTGCAGTTTCTTTCATTTTAAATATTGTTACGCATGCAAAAATCACAAAAATGTGATCATTGTCATTTTGAAGCACTGATTTTTGTAGTGCGATTTTTAAAAAAAATTAAAATTTGTGTGTGTGGACGCAGCGTGAGGTGCAGAGGGCTCAGGAGGACGCCCTGTCCTGGCTCACGGTTCGTCTGGAGGTGCTGGAGGAGCTGAGCACCGACGCTGAAGCTGCGACACGGAGAACGGCGCTGGACCAGCTCGCGCACACACTCGCCACCCTGCTGTCCTCTCTAGATGAAGTAAGAACATCCCGAGTTTGTGTTGTTTTTCATTCAGACGCAAACGGAACTGTGTGAAGAGTTAAAGTCGGACCGGTCTGCGACATCGAATCCCAGAAACGAAGGAATTGAAGTGAGCTCTAGTTACACCGCAGCGTTTATTCCTGTTCGCTCATTAACAAGACTATTTGAGCACTTTGTCCTCCATGTTGTTGGGTTGTTTTGGCTTTCCAAACCCGATTGGTCACTCTATAGTTAAATCAGATGATCTGATTGGATATCCGCTGATAATTGATCTTAACCTCACCCTTTTTATGTTTCCTTTATGATCACAGAAACAGGACAGTAGATATAAATATAAGAAATAGAATTATTCTGCAGAGTATGGGAATTTGAACAAGTGTGTGTAGAGGTGTGTGTGTGTGTGTGTGTGTGTGTGTGTGTGTGTGTGTGTGTGTGAGCACCATGTCTCTCTCTCTACCTCTCTCTCTCTTTCCGTGTGCTAAGGCGATGTCTCTAGATGGGAACAGTGAGCGAGGAGAGGAGGAGGAGGACGTGCTTCAGACGCAGGAACACAGCCGAATCCTGTATGCAGAGAGTGTAACGGCAGCCAGGCAGCCGCTTCTCATTCACCAGGTGACCTGAAGCCCACGTTTTTAAATTCAGAACCCGAAACCCGAAACCTTTTTCCAAAAACCATCAATCAAAAGTAATATAAATAATGAACGAGTGCATGAATGAACTCTATAAACAGAAAAGCCAATATAAATAATACATTTATGCATGAATTAACCTATAATCAGAAATGTGTATGAATAATAAATGAATGCATCTACTTTATCTTAACGTGCTTTATTTTCAAAACAGCAAAAGCTGAAGTCCCAGCAGAAGAGAAAAGGATGTCTGGGTGAAGCATCGTTTCTTGGTGAAGAGAGTAGAGAAGACTGCAGCTGGGCAGCACAAGATGATTGTCTACAGGTAATTCAGGAAGATCCTAAAAACTGCATGAAGAAGTGAACTCCTACTGTTATATACACACATATGTATGTACAGTTGCAATCAAAATTATTCAACCCCCATTGCAAATCAGGCTTATTGTCAAAATTTACAGACTTTCAGCTGTTTGCAATGAACAAATCAAACAACAGCAACTGAAACAGTTCAACACAACGAATGCTTCAAGCTGTTTCCCCAAATTCAACTGAAAATGCAACTTATTATGACTTCTCCAGTTTCAAAATTATTCAACTCCTTCATGGCAAGCATCTTTAGTACTTAGTAGAGCACCCTTTTGCTGTTATGACCTGCTACAAACGAGATGCATAGCCAGACACCAGCTTCTGGCAGCGTTTCTGAGGAATCTTAGCCCATTCCTCATGAGCAATGGCCTCCAGTTCAGTAATATTCTTGGGTTTGCGTGCTGCAACCGCCTTCTTCAAATCCCACCAGAGATTTTCTATGGGGTTCAAGTCAGGTGACTGTGATGGCCCTGTAGAATCTTCCAGGACTTCTTCTGCAACCAAGCTTTGGTGGAATTTGAGTTATGCTTGGGATTGTTGTCCTGTTGGAAGGTCCAGTGAGGCCCAAGCTTCAGCTTCCTCACAGATGGCATGAGGATTTCCTGATACTTCAATGAATCCATCTTACCTTCCACACGCTGCAGATTTCCAGTGCCAGAGGATGCAAAGCAGCCCCAGAGCATCACTGAGCCACCACCATGCTTGAATGTGGGTAGAGTGTTCTTTCTTCATTCTTCTTTCTCCAGACATACCGCTGATCCATCGTGCCGAAAAGTTCAAGTTTTGTTTCAGCACTTTACAGAACAGAATCCCAAAACTTCTGTGGCTTATATATATGATTTTGAGCCGACTGTTCTTGTGCTTTTGGGTCAGTAGTGGTGTACGTCTTGGAGTTCTGGCATGGAAACCTTCTGCTTTTAATACGCGCCTTACTGTGCTCACTGAAACCTCAGTGTCTGTTGCCACCAAGTCTTGCTGCAGGTCTTTTGCAGTCACTCGAGGGTTTTTCAAAACCTGCCTTCTCAGTGTTGTGCTGTTTTAGGAAAATAATCAGTGACCAGTGACAAGGTGGTGTCATGAAGCAGAGTTACAGTACTCTACCAGAAGTTTATTATTTTCCTATAACAAGATGACCTGAGATGTTTTATTCGTCTTTTACCAAAATTTCATAGTTTTATCTGCTTATTGTTACATTCGATGTTGTGGAACATCTACAAAACAAGACAGCTCCTGCACTCACTTACGTCATAGCAGCTATAAAGTGCCGTTCCCTCACCAGCCTCTCTTTTTTTTTTTTCCTCTCTTGAATGACTTTCCCAGTTACAAAGCGCTGACACTGGAGACTCCTTCCATGAATGTTTTTTAATCCAGCGCCCGCCATACAAGTCCCTGTGAATGAGCTGTTACTATAGAAACGATAACGTATTAGAACAAGCGCATTAATTATATTATAAATCTGTGCTTTGTAGCTGCACTAATGTCAGAGCTGAGTGTTACAGAAAATTAATCAACACCTTCTGACCAATCAGAATTCAGCAGTGCTGTGGTGTGCATGTTTGCAAACAGTGTTACAGTTTTATTAGTTATAAACTGTGTGCGATTTGATATTGTCGTGGTATGTTGTACTCATATTTTTGCGCGTGTGTGTGTGTGTGTGTGTGTGTGTGTGTGGTTTAGGCCACTGTGAGCGCATGGCAGGAGATTGAACTGGACCGAGAGGCCGTGTGGCAGTTTGTGTGCAGTGCGACTCCTGTCCTGCAGAGAGACTTTATATTCAGCAGCCTGGAAAACCTCACGAATCATCTCAATTATGCTCGCGTAAGAGTCAAAACTACACTGTTCATACATTTAAAACAATCCCTTCCAAGATTCTTTATCAGAAATAAACCAGCTTACCTTTCTATAACCCAATGACGCTATCTGTATCTGTCCTATACTCCAAATATCCGTATCCTTACCCTGAAGTGGACGTGGCCTAAACTTTTTTTTATTATTAAATATGGAAAAACAGGACAGACTTCCAGCAGCGTCAGCATGATGTACGATTTCTGGCTCTGACAGTTCCTCAACCTCAGCTACATCACTCCAGTTCATAATCCGTCTCTAGAGATGTTCGCTTAATGTGCGATGTTTTCAAACAGATTGAGATTTAAGTTCCGCAGTATTTCCCAAATGTTAACAAGCTAGTAGCCTAATTTAAACCACCATAACCCTGAGCAATTAAACCAGTGCACCTGTTATTCTAACTCTAACCCTAACCCTAACCCTAACCTGTATCTGTCCATTCTCAATAACGTACTCGTTACATCAGTTACATCCCTACTTTCTAATTTACTCCTGATAATAAGGCTTTAATATAAAGACTTAAGTTATTTCATGGACAGTCGCATAAGATTTTTAATACTACTGCTATTCTGTAGCTTTTACTTTTCTCCTTAATGCTAGACATTTGACCTGACTGTGTGATTACAAATTATATCAGATATTAAAAGCCCCACTTCTTGTTCATATTCATGATTTTCTTGTCAATATTTGTACGTTGTTTCTATAGAATCTAGTGTCTACATGCATGTGTGTGTGTGTGTGTGTGTGTGTGTGTGTAGGAGCTTCATACACAGACTGACGTGTTCATCGAGAAGACCGAGTCACTGATGAAAAAGGCGTCTGAGATTCAGTTGGGTTCGGAGAACTATTCTGTGCTGCGTGATCAGGCCAGAGCGGCTCAGAGGAGAGTGCAGGACACGCAGGACAGGCTCGGGAAAATGTGAGACTGCTGACCAACAGATTTCCAACAAATTTAGTGACTTTGTGATGAGAGATTTGTAAAGAAACTCAGATCCCCATCAATTTACCTGGAGTTTTTTTCATCTTTTATCAATGGATAAATCCACATCCTGGGTGTGAAAATATTTTGATAGCAATACACTGCTTTAAAAAGAAATACACAATTTCAAAAATAAATTAGTAATAGTAACATTTTGGGAAATAAAGTGATAGATTGTTATATTTCAAGAATACAGTCAGAATATTTGAGGAGGGAGGAAATCATTTTGAGAATTTATTCTCAAAATATTTATATTTCTTTCTTGGAACATTTGAGACTTTTATTTTTAAAATATTGCTATTTTTCTTGGACTTTGGGAACTTGATTTTATTTTTGAAATGTAACTTTTTCTTGAGACTTTATTCTCAAGTAATTGCCAGTGTATTCTTTAAATATTATCAAAAATTTCCATATTTTCTACGAACCTTGTAATATTACCACTCTGAGATGTTATTCTCAATATATTTATTTCATTCTCAAAAATATTACAGCTTTCTCTCAACTTTATTTCCGCTGTATCAGAATCTACGACTTTATTTCTTGAAATGTTACTCATTTCTTTTAAAAATTTTTAAATGTCAGGTGTTTAGCCTGACATTTATTTGTAAACAGTGAAACTAAAAGCATTAGTATGAAGTAAGGAAAGCGTATAGCTACCGGTTTAGCACCAAGTAGACTGCATGCTTAAAGTACAAAAAGTGTTATTATTAAGCCAAATAATGGCTTCAGTATGGAGTAGATTTCGTCTCAGAGTGAAATGCAATCGCACGTTTGAAATAAGTGGAATACAGTGTACAAACATCCCACACTGAAAAGCAAAACCTTCAATACAATGCTCTTCAGTCGCTTGATCTCTTGAATGTAGCCCTCACTTGCTTTGCATTCGACTTTCATCAGTATGTTGCAGTCGTGCTAGACTGAGAAGCAATCACTGTTCAGAGTGTGTGATGATTTGGACATGTGCAAAATTTAAATAATAATATCTAAAGGCTATAAGCGTTCATCACGTGCTAGCTATATTTACGTATCTCGTAGCTCCAGTACACACCTCAGACATGGGTTAGGGCAGGGAAAATTATCCGCAATTTATTTTTAGCCTGAACTGTTTCTTTAAAACCTCTGACTGTGTTGACGTATGTGTCGTTTTGTTTTTTTGCTTTCTCACTCCACGCAGGATATCGGAGCTTGGTGAGATGCAGGCACGATGGCAGCATTTCAGCTGTGAGTCAGAAGCACTCTCCTCCTGGGTGTGTGAGAGAGAGAAGGAGCTGGAGGCTGTAGACGGCAACACTGCTGCCTTGGAACGACAGATTCACGCTGTGGAGGTTAAAAAAAACAGCCTTTATTACCAGGGACTTTTTATATAACAGTTTTCAGAGTTTGAGTGTTGAGCTAGTTCTCATAGACATCATTGCATCGTTTCCTAGGTGATAGAGGCAGGCTTAGAGGAAAAGAAGGACATCTTGAGTCAACTGGAGGCGGAGTCTCGTACCCTGACTCGTTTCATCACTCCTGCGGAGGCGGAGCGTATTAAAGCTCGTTTAATACAAATCAGCACTTACTGGGAGGAGCTTACAAACAGCGTGAAGCTGCGAGGGGCGGAGCTTCAGGCCAGCTTGTCGCGTAAAGTGAAGTTATCCGAGGATATGGACGAGGTACGAGCGTTAAATCGCCTTACGCTGCTTTGTGTATGCATGTGCTATGTTTTGTTAGTCTGAATTTCTGTCTGTTTTTGCTTCTTTAAGGTTAAAAGTGTGCTCCAAGATCTCGCAGAGAAGTTGAGTAAGCCGGTTACAGGCTGCACATCAACATCCGGAACGTACCAAGCTCTTCATGAGCATATGGTGCGTATCTTTGGCTTAGAGACCTGAGGTATTAGTGAGAAATGTTACCAAGGGTGCTTTAATATATGAAGCGGTGCGGTTCTTTAGGCAGGTGAGAACACTGCTATCACGCATTTGGGTCGGAGAACGTCTGAGTTTGTGCCCCTTTCCAGGTGAAGCCTAGTGAGAAAGTGATTCGACTCTTAATCGGCTCGACTCTGAATCGACTCGGCTGCAGGACGTGAATCAAACAGCTTTTTTTTTTTTTTGTAGATGTGAGTTGCCGAACTGAGCTGCGAGGCACAAACTGAGAAAAAGCAGAAATGCCACGTGTTCTGGATACTGGATCGAGGAACCAAAAGAGAAAATAAAGGCTGGATATGTTTTATATGGTTTTATACAGAGGTTTTCAGCCCTACACACCTCTCAGCCAGTGTTATTATGCCTGTACTAGGTGTTGGAGGAATGATACGTTTGGTCTGTCCGTGCGTCCTTCTGATATTATCATTAGCGTCATAACTCAAGAACGAGTGGTTGAACGTTTATATGGATTTATATAGAGTTATCATTGTAACCAGCAGATGAACTGTTTAGATTTTGAAATTGGTCCAAACAGGGCCAAGGTCACAGCAAGGTCAAATGTCTGACTTAGTGTTTCTACTATTTTCCTTCCTGTTAGAAGGGTATTTCAGGTGACACATTAGTGATAAATTTAAAAAAAGGACTAGACTTGTCGACGCTGTTGGCTTTGAGTTCTATTTGTTTTTCTTTTTGGTTCATTTCATTATATACAGTGTGAAACCAAACCCAACCAAATAGCGAACTAACCAAAGGCATCGGTTCACTCTGATTCAAACTCGGTAAATGGACTGATAAGTGTAAAAGCGCTTATTAACATAAGCCTACTCGTCTGGTATTTGTGACTTTTGAGCTAGCAATTTTCAGACAGTGTAAAAAATTTTGATTTTCAGACCTTAAAGACGGTATAATTTTAGGGGTTTATTTATTTGTTTTTTATTTTTAATTTGACCAACATATCTGCCTGTTTTGCCTTGTTTTCACTGTCATTTTGCATTAATATTCTTCATATGACAGACCTTATGGATACGCATTATAGCTAGCTAAACTGTTATCCTCGGTCACTAGTTTAGCATTGCTTAGCAACACTTCAACGGTGAACATTGTCTTCTTATGTTGAAAGCACGAAAGTTCATTTTAAGCTTATGCACATTTCTCCCAATCCCAGGATGCATGGCAGGCTCTTAAACTCCTGCAGCCCAGACTGGTGTCATTGAGCCTGGGTTTGAGAAGGATATCTAATAAAGATCAGGCGGAGAAAGAAGTATCAGACCTCCAACAGGCTCATATACAATACACTAATAAGGCTGCCAGGAAACAAGCCAAACTGGAGGACCTGTTGACCCGGTGGCAGCAGTAAGTCCGGCTTATTTTTCTGTGTTTCTGTACTCTAAGAGTAAAAGTTGGATCAGCATTGATGTGTTGAAAGTTATGTGTATTCAGAGTCGGGTTACACAGATGCTTATGCTGATTTTTCTATAAATCTGAATATGACCCTTGGTGAAAAAGTTAACTCTAGCACCCTAAAAGGTTCTAGCAGACCGTGAACCTGTATTTATAATGCCTGAATATAAAATTTCAGCTAAATTTTTTTCCCCCGAAAATTCAAGTTATTCAAGTCATGAAATTCAGGGAAAACATCCAAGATACTCAGAAAGCGCAATCGAGCCAAGATCTAATCAATGTCTAATTTCTACTAACAAATTATTCGAATAGTTTTAACCTGAATTTTCAACATCTTCTTTTTTTTTTTTTTTTACCTTTTTTAAAAATTTAATTCAAATGTTTAATGATCTAAATTTCAAATTGTTGAAATTTTGTTGAATATAGAACCAATATATTCAAATATCTTAAGATTCAAGTTGGAATTTTTCTGTAACATTAGACGTGTTACTTTCAAGCATTACAGTTTCAGGCTCAGGTTCTCCTGACTGATTTTACTCCATAGTTTTTTCCTTTTAAAAAACGGTTTCAAGTAGAAACCTTTGTCAAAGCTAGAACCATTAACCATCCAAAGAACCCTTGGGAAACCTGTTTCTTTTGGTTATGCCATAATAACCAACAGTGGAGAACAAATTTGTGTGGTATGTGAGATGGAGTAAAGAACACAATGCCATGTTGGGGTTTAAATGGTGTTGGGTGTTAAATTTGAATTCATTCTTGTGGTTTTCCTTTGCTAGATATGAAAGAGGACTCTCAGTTCTCCAAGGCTGGTTGGACAGTTCGGAGAACCTCTGTAAATCTGATACTCCATACCTGATCACAGATAAAGGCAAACTCCACAGCCAGCTACAAACACTACAGGTAAATCATAAGAGATCAATCTGGTAGCACGTAGTACATGAGTATTTCTACACGTTTTTCTTTGACACTAACAACCTACATGGTTTGAATTTGGTGTGTTGCTCCTGGACCTAAGTTCCTGACCTAGAAGAACAGTTGGCTGAACAATATTCCCATTGGTTTTAGTTATGAATACATTTATGTTGGGTCTGGTAGGACCTGCAGAGTGAGGTTCCCTCTCAGGAGTCTTTGCTGGAGAAGTTGGAGACCCAGGCCAAGTTTCTGTACCCCACAGCATCAGAGGAACGAGTGGGAGAACTGAAAGAGCTTCACTGCAACCTGGAGGAGAGGTGGTGTTCTCTCAGTGTGAGCATCCCTCTCAGGTAAACCTGCAAACATAGCTGAGATTTTAAGTAGGGTTCTACGGAGAATTGCAGTAGAAACTCGTAGTAGATGCAGTAGTATTACACACTTGGCCAGTTAAAGGCAAGAAAAAACCTTCCATCAAGCATCCTAAAGGGTTCTTCTCCTGGCCTTCAAGTAGAACCCGTTTAGAAAGCATGAACTGTTAACCATGCTAAGAGTGTATTATACCTTACCACAGAGGGTTTCCATTTTAGCCAGAGTTCCAAATAGAACCCTTTTAGAAAGCTAAAACTGTTAACCATCTAAAGAGCCTTTGAGGAACAATGTTTGCTAAGAGTATATACTACCTGACAGAAGAGGGTTTCTGTTTAAGACAAGGTTCCAAGTAGAACCCCTTTTGAAAGCTTGAACTGTTAACCATCCAAAGAAGCCTTGAGGAACCCTTTTTGCTAAAAGCGTATGCTACCTTACAGCAAAGGGTTTCCCTTTTAGCCAGGGTTCCACATAGACCCCCTGTGGAAAACTAGACATGTTAACCGAGGAACCGTTGTGGAACCCATTTTGTAAAGAGTATACACTACCTTACAGCAGATGGATTCAATCGCAGAAAAGGTTCCAAGTAGAACCCCTTTGGAAAGCACGAACTGTTCCTTGAGGAACCCTTTTTGCTAAGAGTTCTGTATAGTAAGGCTGTATAGTACTCTTTTTATTGTTTCTTCTAAGTGGGTTGTTTTATTGTTGCTTTTAAGTCTTTTGTAAGAATATCAAATTTCATTCCTGTGCATGTAATGCTGACAATATTTGAGAACACTCTTAGAAAAAATGGTTCCATCTAGCACCCTAAAGATGCTATAGTCCAGTCAGATGGAAACTGTAGGTTCTTACATGGAATCTTTTAGAGTTCCCTCAGAGGGGCAAACCAAAGAACGCTTTGGGGTATTGGATGAAACATTTTTACTAAGACTGTAGAGATTTCGAGTGTTTCGATTGACTGAAAATCCTTCATATATACATTGCCTGAAGACATTTCTTAGCATAATCAAATCTACACTCTTAGAAAAGAAGGTGTTTCTCAAGAGTACTTTGGATGGTTTAATGGTCTTCAACTTTCTGATCAAGAATTAATGAAGCTCCTCAGATGAGTGGTGATGTATCTTCAAGATTGTATGATTGCTCCAGTCACCTTACTATACTATAATTACTTTAATGTAACTACCACATATTTTTTTCCAAGAGTGTAGATGGCTAAAAAGCCTTCAGAAGATCCTAAAGGGTTATTTGGTGTTTCTCTCTGATGGGTATCTTTAAAGGTTATATGTAAAATCCTACAAGAGGAACTTGAAACTTTCTGAAAACAGTTCCAAATAGAACTTCTATGGAAAGTTGTATCTCTGAAGAACCATTGAGAAACTCTGTATCTTAATAGAAGTGTAGGTCAATAGAAGTAGCTGTAATGTGTCATTTATTGATTTCCATGATTTCCAGGATTCAAGAACTTCAGGCCCATCTTTCTCAGCTTGAGCAGTTTAACCAGGTCCTAATGACCCTCACTCAGTGGAGTGAAAACTTTCTCAGGCAGCTGAGATACAGGTCCAAAGTCACTATTACTGACTTGACATCTGCTATTACCCAGATCAAGGTAAAGACAAACACTCAGTTGTACACATATTCATCAATCTTTCTTATTTAAGCTGTACTACATGTTCTGTTTTTCCATTTAAAGGATGATGAAGCTCTTCTTCAAACCCAAAGCAAAGTGATGGAGGAACTGAAGAAGCACATGGAGGGACTAAGTCCTTCCTTGGCTCCACTGGATCTTCACCGATTACAGGCCAAGCAAGAAGACTGTCTCCAGCCCTTCTCAGAGGCTAAGAGTCTGCTGCAGGACCGTTCTGAGGCTCTGGTTAAACTTGAGACCTTCTTGGCGACCTATAGGTCCAGCACCAATTCACTCCAGACCCTGCAGAGAGCTGTAGGACAGGCAAACTGGGACCAAACCAAGGATAGTAACCTGAACGAGGAACTAGAGCAGTTGTCCCAGGAGTTAGCCTCTGTAGAGGTGCAGGCTATAAGTCTGGACAGCAGTCTGAACAAGGCGTATCTACACCTGCACGGGACCGATGGGGACAGGACGTCCTGCCGGGGGCTGGTGGAGGATCTGGGATCAGGACTGCAGCAGATTCAGAGGAGCATGGGGACAAGGCAGAGCGAGGCCGAGGCTCTAGGAGCCATGTGGAGCTCCTTTACGAGAAGAAAGGACCTGCTTTTGAGGAGCCTGACGGAGCTGGAGGATAGAGCCAGAAAACCATGGTTTCCAGAACCAAGCACACAGAACTTTCAACAAAGGTACCCATATCAGTGCCTCTTATATGCAGTGGCTCGCATAAGTATTTATCCCTAAAGTGAAGCACGGTGGTGGTAGCATCATGTTAAGCGTTACGCTTAGCTGCTTCTCTGACTAATATTCTCTTTACCCTGTCACTGACTTTTGGTGGATGATGTCCTCTAGGCAGAGTCACAATGTATGTGCACATAATTTAAAACATAATTCAAATTTAATTGTAAAACAACATACAATGGCTGCCAAAATTACAATGGAAATGGATGTCCGGACTGGTAAAATGGTTATCGTAACCTTACATTTACGATTGCACTTGCTTATCCTCACATTACAACCCGACAGATCCCGTTTGCATTTTGCTTTTTTCATTGTCAGCAATGTAGACCTGTCAATCAGACACTGTGGGCGGGATATAAAGTGCGGAATACTGTATGCTGCTATAGCTTGTCATGTTACCGAGAAACTGGAAAGAGTGAAAACTCCTCTGTCCTTAAGACTTTCCTGTGGTGGAAAACGTACAGCTTTACCTCTGATCGCTGACACTGGAGACTCCTTCCATAAATGTTTAAGTCCCTGTTGTTGGATTGGCTGTTAGTATAGAAACCTTGCAGCTGAACTATTGTCAGAGATGTGATGCTATAGAATATTAATCAACACCTTCTGACCAGAATCAAGAATTTAATTTTAATGTTTGATGCACTTCTTCTTTGTCGTTTGTGTGTGTGTGTGTGTGTGTGTGTGTGTGTGTGTGTGTGTGTGTGTGTGTGTGTGTGTGTGTGTGTGTATCAGACTGTGGATGCTGAACCAGTTGGAGGAGGAGCTCGATGCTCTGCAGCACAGTCAGCTGTGGTTAGGGGAGAAAGGCGAGCAGTTGGCTCACAGAGACCCTGAGAAGGTCGGGGAGACCCGGCGTGATGTGACCCTTGTCCAAACCAGCTGGGAGAAAATTAAAAACGTCATCTCCGAGGAGTAAGTGTATCGTCTAGCAGGACATCCAGACTGAAAACCCGAGCAACATTGCCTGAGTTTGCTTTGTGTCTGTGCAGGCAGGAGAAGTGCAGAGTGCTGGTGGAGATGTGTAAGGATTACCAGACTCTGAAGTACAAACTCGGCTCAGTTCTTGAAAGAGCTCATGCTGTCACTGTTGCCCGGTCTGTCCAGCACAGCCCTGAGGACATCCGGAGATCCCTGACCCGGGTCAGTGTCATGCGCCAGGCCGATTTGGTGTTTTATTAAAATAGCAATCCTAGCCTTTCTGGAGTTTGTTCTAGGGATGCATATTCTTTATAACGTTAACAAGTTAACTTTAAATGAAGTGCATTATCTAGCTACATTAGTTACCCTGGTTGGAAGCGAGTAAGTTTCGTTTCACTTCGACAAAGCGCTTCTGTACAGCTGTAAAGTTAAAGTAAAGTATGTTTTGTTGTCATTTCATCCCTCGTTTTCTATGGCTGATTGTCAAGAACAACATCCTGGCTAAGAGCTGGTATTTTCACTCACCTAGCGTCGTCTGTGGACATTCTGTTTTCTCATTTAGCTGCTAGTGATGAACTCCTTGTGCTGAGTTTTATGTTTAGGATGTTGTATCAGGTTACTTGTATCGTGGGAAGATGCTGTAGTTCCTCCTCTATTATACAAACGCATTCCTTTACGCAGTGTCCATGCATTTCTGTAGCTGGAGGCGGTGAAGTCAGAGTTCGCAGGCGCTCAGGACGACCTCGATTTGTTCATCTGTAAAAGCAAATCCTTCATCAGCGAGCTGAGGAACCTTCCAGAAGACATAGCAGAAGCGGTCCGCGTGGAAATGGACACCATTGTGGACCAGTGGATGGACGTGAGATGTTTATAAATCTCTACCTATGTATTTAGACTAACATTATTACAACCCTTTAGCCCTGTGCTTGTCTGTTTTTCTTCCAGACATCAGAGAGGATGGAAACTGAAGCGAATCGTCTCGCATCGGTTCTCGAGTTATGGAACGAGATTAACTCGATCGTTAACGACGTCGAGTGTTGGAGCGCCACCTCAGTTAGCGAGCTCGGTGACGGACCTGTTAACCTCTTCTCCAGTGCCAACATGGAGGACTGCCTCTGTCAGTTTAAGGTCAGAACACACACCCGATGAGGAAAACTGTATAAATGTTAGATTTGTATAAACAAGTCTGTGAAATATTACGATGGAAGATTAAACGAGGTGTGTTTGAACAGCTGGAGATCGAGAACAAAAAGGTGCTAATGGAGACCCTGCAAGAAAAAGTTACCGAGCTACAGGAAGTGACAAAGGACCAGCAAACTGACATTGAGCTCCAGGTAAAAACACCTCAAGGTTCTACAACCCTAAAGCAGCATAGGGTCCAAGTGGAACCCGTTTGGAAAGCTGGAAATATCCAAGGAACCATTAAGGAACCTTGTTTGATAAAAGTATATGCTTTAACGTTACTGAATAAACATTGCGTTTCTTTTGTTCACTTTTAAATCTCAAGTAATGGTGCCATTTTTATATTTTGTGGCATTATATGATTATTAATAACACACACACACACACACACACACACACACACACACACACACACACACACACACACAGTTGCAAATGTTAAGAAAAATAGAAATAGAAAATAGAAAAAGTATTGCCAAAAGTATTGAACGTAACTTTTCAAGAAACGAACAAAAATATACAATGAGAGAAGAAAAACACTCTGAAACTAAAAACAAAGAACTCAGTGGCAAAAATGTAATATTTTTCTAAGCTTCCTTTTCGCTAATCATGGTTTATGAATGCACTGCCAGAGTTTTCGTTTACGCTTTCAAACTTTTCGTTTACACTCCACAAGTTCTGGCACAAATCTCACGTGTGGGCGGGGCTTAGCAGCGATTTACTCTCATTGGCTAGTGAGATTTGGATCGTCAGCTCCCTGACCAGGAAGTAGAGACTTCAGTGTAGCAAATTTTGGAGAGCGTTCTGGATGCGGTTCTCTGTATAGTTATGGTTTTTGTACTTTGTAGTGGAAACTACTTACTTATTTAGTCAGTATATTAGTTCGTAATTAATTTTTTACGGTTTGGATAGTCTCATACCACAATGTTTTCGAGTCGAGCTCACAGGAGCGGCACGGAGCATCGCCGTCATGGTCATCATCCTCCTCCTCAGCTCGAGGACACTCGAGGTGTCTATCCAAATCTCACTAGCCAATGAGAGTAAATCGCAGTTAAGCCCTGCCCACACGCGAGAGGTTTGTGCCAGAATGACGAACGTAAACTTGCGGAGCGCACGCGGAAAGTTTGAAGTCATAAACGAAAACCTCTGGCAGCGCATTCATAAACCACGATTAGCGAAAAGGAAGCGTCGAAAACATAAGAACGCTGTTTATTTGAAGACCGTGTGGAATTTTTGCCACGGAGTTCACTGTTTTCAGTTTCAGAGTGTTTTTCTTCTCTCATTGTATATTTTAGTTACGTTCCAAACTTTTGGCACAAATTTAATTCCATATAAAAGGCATGGACGTACCTCATTTAAATGTATTGCAATCTACTTTCTGAAAAATTTGACTTTTTTCAGTGAAATGATGATAACGGTTACATTCTAATGAGTTGTTATAACTAAAGCCTCATTTACACTGTATGATCTTTGGCCTGAATTCGCTCTCACACATTTTAAAAGAAAAAAAATCGGACACCGTAAAAGAATCCTTTGGTTGTGAATTGAGATCTGCGGTGATTTAGTGATTTTAGTGCCAAAAGCTAGCTTATGACAATGCAGTGTCAAAGCGTAAGCGCTGCTATGGTGCTCGTCTTAAATCCACCAACAGGACAGCTACGAATGCGATAGCGGTGATGACGAGACGCAAAAGTATTGACGAACAGAAAAAAAAAATGTTAGTGAGCCGGAATCAGGCCGATTGATGACGTTTATTTACAGCTCTATCGTTAGAGGATCTTCCGTCGTATCCGACTTATTTAATTCCGTGACGCACTTTAATCACCGTGTATTTTTATTCATGACAAGGCGATGGCAGCTGACCTGAGGAAGAAGATCTTCCACGCTGAAGAGGTTTATGAGCAGGCCAGGTCCATCCTGAGGGACTTCAGCTGTCAGAGCCGGCAACTCCAGGACGTGATTTCCCAGACGACTGAACAGCTGGACACTGTCGAGAGCACACTGTCAGAGCTATCGCAGTCATCTGACCCAGAAAACGTGGCCAAGATAAAGGTTAGGCTTTTCCATTTGCACCACGGGGATCTACTTGTACTTCTTAACACCATCCTTCTCGCTCATGCAGCACAGTTTGCCACACCGCACTCAGTGTTACTGAAATCAGTGGCCATCGTTACTTTACAATTTGAAGTATTTTTGAACACAAATATGCGCTTTTTAAATGTTTAGCGCATATTTTAGCACTGATTCTGTCCCATTTTTTCCATTTAAATAGGCAGTGCTGAATACATTCCAAACTATCTATCTAGTTAGTTTATTAGTGGTGAAAAAAAAAATACTTTTGTTGCTATGGTAACAGTATATTTTCAGACGTTTGGCTGCTGGTAAATAAATCTGTGCGAAAACGACCATACGGACTCAGATATTTAAATCCCACTCGCCTCAACCTGCGAAAAGAGAATGTTAGCTGAATTTCATATTCATGTATATTCATAGACGCCGATGGATTTCATTTTAACTATATTCCGATAACACATTTTTAGTACGTTCTTGGGAATTATACGGTATAAGTAAGCATTAAAACACTTGGGTGCATGCTGTTAGAGGAAAATAATCAACAACTCAGTGGTGTAATGAGGCGGATTTAATGTTACCACCACAACGATGGTTATTTTTCCATAACAGCATGTTCCCGAAATGTTTTATTTCTCTTATACCACGGCAATTTGCCAACTCTAATGGTTTTATTAACGACTTTTTATCCATTAATAGTAAAATTTTGTGACATGAAACAAATTAGTTCCCGTTCTCTCTTTTTTTCCTCTCTCTTGATGTTAATTAGACAAAAAAAAACAAAAAAACCCACACTTTTTCATGTTTTACGAAAGCGTAAACTCCTCTGTCCGAAAAACTGACCATGGTGGAAAACTTCCTGATCGTTACAGGCACCGGAGACTCCTTCCGTAAATGTTAAACAAACGTCGATTAAATGTGTCCTTACAAAAAATACTTTTCATTATAAACCTTTAGATGCTTACGCAGATGCATAACTTTTTATCTTATAATTATTTGTCAATAATGAAACATTTTTTATTTATTAAAGAACATTACATTTAATGTCATGGAACAAGTTCCTGTTCTCACTTGCGTCATCGCAGCTATAAACAGTTGTTCCCTCGCCTCTCTTTTCTTTCTCTCTTAGAGAAAGTAGATAAAGACAAAAAAAAAAAAAAAAAACGCTGCTTGTCATCTTACTGAGAAACTTACAAAGCACTGACACTGGAGACTCCTTCCATAAACGTGTCCTTATCAATCAAATTGACCCATAACAAATGAACAATGCACATTATGCACATCCTTGAATGTTTTTGAGCTGTTACTATGGAAACGATAACGTGTCCGAACGAGTGCATTAATGCAAACGCGTGATTTGCAGCTGTATGACTGTCAGAGCTGCTGTTATAGAAGATTACTCAACACCTTCTGACCAATCAGAATCCAGAACGCAGTGCGTGTTCAATCTAACATTAGAAAAGTATATAGTTGACATCAGTTGATTAATATTTATTAGGAATGCACTAGAAAATGGCTGAAAATGGTCAAAAATGGCAACATTTTCCAAAAAAACATCTATACACTGTACACATTGTTCTGGATGTACTCATTGTTCCTGTTCAGGATTGGAAAGTCTGCTTCTGTTATAAATAATATACAGCTAAGGTTAGGGTTAGTATTATGGTTAAGTGTTTCTTCTGGTTGTTGTGTTATTTCAGGAGCTCCAGAAGACTCTGAAGCAGGTGGACGGCGGTTTGGACGTGACGGGCGAGTCCCTCCGAGTGCTCTGTAGAGCTTACCCAGCTCAGCAGCTAACCGCTCTGGGTGAGAGCATCACTGAGCTGGTGAAGCGGAGTGAAGCGGCCGCTCAGCGTTCCGGCCGAATCCTCCGAACTCTACAGGAAACACTCCTGCACGGTTTTAACGGTAAGTTTTAACGATCTACAGCGGGAGAGTTGCTACTGAGGTCCGTGCGTACACGCGCACCTGTTGCCACACACACACGACAGTCTGACAGCTCTCACTGGGAATCGATTAGGCTTCGTTACTAGGACAACAGACAGCTCCCCCCCCCCCCGCCCCTTCAGACCCGCCCACACGGACCATCTGCTCTCAGCTCTCATGAACACGAGCGTCTATGCATCCGTGATGACTGTACATGGCTTTGCCTCCTCTCTGTCCATCTCCCTTCCTTTACTCGTGTATGTCGTCTCACTCGCAGAACTCACACAGGATTTCCACACCTGGCTCTCGGAGCTGAGAGCAGGTACGGAGGAGTGCTCCGAGGAAGCAGGAGACGTTCCTGACGTCACCGCTCTGCTGCACAGGCTCAAGGTAGAATGACATTTATAAATTATTCTGGTTATTCTCAGATCCAGTTTAGGAATACTGCCTCTGAGGGTGGGACGGGCCATGTCACATGACTTTGCTGATTATTCACCTATAACAGCACGTTTTTTTTTTATTTTATTCCTCTTATTCCACAACAGTTTGGCAACAGTTATTAAAGAACGACACATCATACGTTTTATAGGTTTATAGTTGCGGAAGATTTAAGGTCATCGAACGTCTGTGAAACAAAAAAGTCTGTTCTCACTTACGTTATAGCAGCTATAAACAGTCATGCCCTCACTAACCTTCAACTTTATTTATTTATTTATTTATTTATTTATTTTTACCAAGGAACTTTATCCTGAGATTTTCATTCTGGATTCTGATTGATCAGAAGGTGTCATTATTTTTTCGTATAACAGCACAAGTAGTTCCGGCTGCAACATAAACGATAGGTTCATATTAATGTGCTCGTTCTAATACATTATCGTTATCGTTTCTATAGTAACAGCTCATACACAGGGACTTGTACAGATCGTCCACATAATCTGACTAATGATAACGTGTTTTTGTTTAACGAAGTAAATCTTATAATCGTTGATGTGGTAAAGTTTTTTGTTTTTTTTTGTTAGGAGACATTTATTTAACATTTATGGAAGAAGTTTCGGTTGTAAGCGCTCTCAGTCTTGGTTTATGCTTACGGTTTTTGATTAGTTTTCTCAGTAAAATGACAGACTTCGCTTTTGTGTGTGTGAGTGTGTGTGTGTGTGTGTGTGTGTGGTGTGTGTGTGTGTGTGTGTGTGTGTGTGTGTGTGTGAGAAAGAGAGAGAGAGAGAGAGAGACTGGTGAGGGAATGACTGTTTATGGCAGCTATAACGTAAGTGATAACAGGAACTAATTTGTCTCTCAGATGTTCCACAACATTAAACCGAACTAAAAACCGTTCGAATGTGCGACGTATCGTTTATTAATATATTAAACATTGTAATAGTTTGCAAATTGTTGTGGTATAAGCAGAATGACACACTCCAGACCGTGCTGTTATACAAAAATAATGCACTTCGAGGGGGTTAGTGGCACTCCACTTGCGCTTCGTGCCGCATCACACCCCCGCGGCGACGTGCGTTATTTTCGTATAACAGCAGTTCTCTATACATAACAGCAGCTCTGGCAGTAGTGCAGCTTCACATCACAGGTTTATATTAGTGCGCTCGTTCTAATACGTTATCGTTTCTATAGTAACGGCTCATTCACAGGGACGGATTAAAAAACATGGAATCGTTGATATGGTGAAGTTTTCTGTAAGGTGATGTCTGTTTAACATTTATGGAAGGAGTCTCCAGTGTCAGCGCTTTGTAACGCATTAGTAAATTCTCCAGGACAGAAGAGTTGTTAGTATGTTTGTTTGTTTGTTTGTTTATAATTTAACGCCATGCCAGCTACCATGGTAATTTTCATGGTGCGAATTTTAGGCCTCACTTCATTAAAAAAATCTTTTCATATGAATCAACAAAAATAAAAAAAAAGAGTCCCAGAGGAGTTGAAAGCTTAGTGATCAGGTATCAGGGGCGTAAAGGAGGATCTTCACCCGTTGACAAAAACTTGTGAAGGAGTTTTTAGTGACATGACAAGCTGTGTTATTATTTTATTATTATTATTATTATTATTCATAATTTATTTATTTATTTGAGAGGAGAGAAAAAAGGCTGGTGAGGGAACAGCTGTTTATAGCTGCTATAACGTCGACGTTCCACAACATTAAATGTAATTGTAAATGGGTAAAAAGTCATTCTTTTATAATTAATAAAAACTCGGCACATTGCTGTGGTATAAGAGGAATAAAACATTTTGGGATGTGCTGTTGTTAATGTGGTAAATAAGGTGGCAACTCTGCTTCATCATACCACATCGTTGTTGATTATTTTCCTATAACAGCATGACACCGAGTGTTTTATTCTTTACTCAGTTAAGGGAACCGGAATGTAAAGCATTTCCTGTTCATCGTTCAGTTTTTCTCAGTTATTAGCTTTCGCCTCAGTTGCTCTTCATAAAATGTAAGTTAGTTTAATTTTTTTTTTAAAGTGTGATAATATGGTTGGATTTCACTCATTTTCTTATGATTGAAGTAGTCAGAAAAACTCACGCAAATTATATCATGCTCATAGATATAGTTTTGACTATTAATTTTATTTATAAATGTACAGTTTTGACACTGTACTCCTATTTATGCTTAAGTATCTTTTTTTTCTGAACAAACCAATCTTTATTTGTGTTCACATTGCTCAAATACAGTACTGTTTAAAAAGTCAAAGATTTTACCCAAACCATTCTAATTAAAGTGTTCAAATGAAGCCTAACCAGTTCTACCTTGGCTACAAAAACTGCTGGATTACTGTAACACATCCCCCCGTGCTTCAGGTGTCTCTGGAGCGGGTCCGAGAGGGTGAGAAACGCCTGACTAGACTTCATGAAGAGGAAGAGAAGCTCCTTACACACCTGTCTCAATCTGCAGCTGGAGGAGTGCAGGAGCGTCTGGCCTCATGTCAGCATGCGCTGGATGGATTCGCTGCAGCCTGCAGACAGAGAGTGCGGTGTTTAGAGGAGAGCGCCGCCCTACAGGACGGGTGAAGCTCTAATTCGATTAGAACACGTTTGCTATAGCTGTTTCTTTCCTAGTGGTTTATTGGATTAACTACACTTAGGTAGCCATGCGTTTACTGTGTTACAGATGTACTTACACGGTGAAATCTGGTATCGTTAGCTGTGTGTACAATGAAGCAGATCTGAAATATTTACATATGTATAATAAAGCCTATATATATATACAAATCACAACGCTACCATCCGAATACAAAGCTCACGACTTGGCATATAGCTGCAAATAGAGTACAGATTAATAGTACAAATATATCATATCATGATTCTTGATGGCATTTCTGCCAAATACAATATATATATATATCACGATATGTAGCTTTGCTCACAAACTGCCAACAATACAGTACTGTTGCATTTTTCAACAATATATATGATTGGCTAGTGTCATGGTGATTGACAAGGGGGAGAGAGAGAGTATGCCCCTCCCACCCAGAGAACACGCCCAACTTTGCTCTATAGACTTCCAGACACGGATGGCCGTGGCATTCGTTGGGATTCAGACTCCCGTTCTCCGGACGATGGAGCGAAAGCTGTTCTGCTGCACCACTCGGGATCCCATCTGGGAAAAGAGTAATAGGTCCAGAGACGTAACAAGCGAGACAGATTGAGAAAAAGAGAAATGGATATGTGGAGAGAGACAGAGAGAGAGAGACATAACTGGAAGGAGGAAAGAAATTGAGAGGGAGACAGTGAGAGAGACAAATGGAAAGAGAGAGATGGAGAGAAAGAGACAAAGATGGAGAGAGAGATGGGGAGACAGAGATATAGAGAGAATTGGAGAGACGGGGATGGAGAGATAGACAGAAATGACAGAAATGGAAAGAGACAAATGAGGATAGAGAGAGATGGATGGAGAGAGAGGCAGAGACAGAAATCGAGAAAGATGGAGGGAGAGAGGGAGAGATGGAGAAAGATGAAGAGATGGAGAGAGACAGAAATGACAGAAATGGAAAGAGACAAATGAGGATAGAGACAGACAGATGGAGAGAGAGAAAGAGACAGAAATTGAGAAAGATGGAGAGAGAGCGAGAGAGAGAGATGCAGAAAGATGAAGAGATGGAGAGAGAGACAGAAATGACAGAAATGGAAAGAAACAAATGAGGATAGAGACAGACAGATGGAGAGAGAGAAAGAGACAGAAATTGAGAAAGATGGAGAGAGAGCGAGAGAGAGAGATGCAGAAAGATAAAGAGATGGAGAGAGAGACAGAAATGACAGAAATGGAAAGAAACAAATGAGGATAGAGAGAGATGGATGGAGAGAGATTATTATTATTATTATTATTATTATTATTATTATTATTACTATTATTATAGATAGAGACATAAATTGAGAAAGATTGAGAGAGAGCAGGAGAGACAGATGGGGAGAGATGGAGAGAGAGACAGAAATGGAAAGAGAGAGATGGATGGAGAGAGAAAGAGACAGAAATTGAGTAGGATGGGAAAAGAGAGAGAGAGAGAGAGAAAGATGGAGAGAGAGACAAATGACAGAAATGGAAAGAGACAAATTGGAATATAGAGAGAGAGTTGGATGGAGAGAGAAAGAGACAGAAATTGAGAAAGATGAGAGCGAGAGAGAGAGCAAAAATGCGTCTATAGACATAACAGGTTTCATGATATCAAAATTTTGCTTCTTTTTTTGTGACAGAGATGGAGTAGTCGAGTTTATAGTCGTTTCTCACTGATTAGTGAACATTTAGCAACAGCCTTTTGGCAAAACAGTAAAAATAATTGCAAACTGCCTATTAAAATTTTATAAAAATATATTCACGTGAAATTCCTTCAAGCCCAGCGTGTGATTTAGTGAGCAGGCTCAGTGGAGACAATTTCATTTGGCTATGCAAAGGTTAGCAGCTAACTGTGTCACAGAATGCTTTGGACAGCAGTACGACAGGAAAAAATGACTCGACTGCAATAATGTAGGCTACAATAAATGGTTAAAGCATCCTTCACTGATTAAAACAGCAGGAAGGAGTGAAAATGTACTGTAGCTATGTGCTTTGGATTTGACCACTCACTTGTCTTACTGTACCGTATCACCAATGTGTCTAGGTTGGAGCTGTGTGTCGACGAGTTGAGAGACTGGCTGCGGCAGATGGAGGAAAGCCTGCAGAAAGAGGCAGCTCTGTGTGGAGCGAGCCAGCCAGGAGTCCCTGACTGCTCCACACAGCTAAAAAGAGTGGAGGAAATCCACAAAGAGCTGTTCACAAGAAGGTTTGTTTTAATGTACACAATTTATGAGGGTTTTTTTAAAGCTACAATTGGGTCTGAACTGTATGGGTTTTATTATATTTCTTATTTGTATAAAAAAAAAATAACACAATCAATCAGTTTATTAAATAAATATTTATAATTCAAAGTTAAAGATCATTATTTAAGATCAACCTAAACATGATTTTTTCAGAATTTATGTTTTTTTTTAAAACAGGTAACAATGATCAGAAAATGAGTTACAGTGAATTGTCTGTTTTGCGGTAACTACAAGATTCCCACTTGTAAAAAGCGTTGACGTCGCTGACAAACTTGTAATTACAAGTTAGGGATGTGAAATTTTCTGAATTTTATAAGTGTGATGTCATGTTATAATTACATAAACCTTAAAAACTGCAGACGTTTCCATAGTTTTTAAACACCGTGAATTCCGACATGAGGTGAACGCAGTGTCAGTGCTGAATATGTGACAGGCAAATGTTATTTTGTCATAAAATAGAAGAGCCAATCGTGTTCCAGTATGCAAATGAAGGGCATGCAATACCTAAGCTATACCATAAGTGAGAATAGAAATAGGAACTTGTTTTACGGACATTTCACAACAATAAATGTAATTATATAATACTGTATATACTAATAAAAAGTATGTTGTCATTATTTAATTAAAGAAGATTGTTAGTTTTGGGAAATTGCTCTGATATACAAGGTATAAAACTCTTCAGGAAGGGCTGTTATTTAAAAAAAAAAATCAACTTCAGGGTTTTAACAGTAACTCTGCTTCATGTTGTTGATTATTTTCCTATAATAGCACATCCTGAAGTGTTTTATTCCTTAAAATCCCTAATAATATGGTTTTCAGAACAAGCTGTGGATCATTTAAACTGAAAAAAAAAAATCATTTTTGTCCAAGTATCTAACTTTCGTTATAGTTTCAATGCCATATATGTTGAAATAGTAACACAACGCAAAATATATATCACATAACAAAACTGTTTTTCTGTCTTAATTAATTGACACAGCTGCTTTTACATGAACTGTTGTTGTTTAGTGTAATTTTGCCTGAGAAATATTATGAATGTATGTTATGTATATATACCCCAATTCATGATTTTAAAAAAAAATCCCATAGCAGCAATCACCGTCTGTCTGTTTTGGTCCTGTCTCCGCCCCCGTCGTGTCATTGGTCTGTTACCTGATTGTCTTCGCCTGTTCTGTATTAGCTCCTGATTCGTATGTATATTTATTGTTTGTAGAAGTTTTATTATGCTTTATAGTTCCTTTAATTCTGAGCCGTGGTTTCCGAGTTCTTTATATCTGTGTACTTCCTTGTTTTTCCATTGATTGCCCTGTCCTTAATAAAACACACCTCGAACACCCGCACTTGCATCCTGACTCTACTCACCGCATGTATTACTTTCCTATTAATCAAATTAATGCTACATGGTGGACCTTTGGGTGAAAACCAGCAACGCAGGCTGAACACTGTATTCATTTTATTGTGAACAGATCAAACAAAAGAAAACATCCTGAAACGATGTGTATTTGTTCTCAGATCATTTCTGGAGCGTCTGTATCAAGCCTCTCTACCCCTGTCCGAGGTAAACAGCGTCCCTGCCGAGCTCCTTTCCTCCCATCAGGCTCTGCTTCAGGACGCCTGGACTCGACTGCGCCACCTGCAGGAGTACCAGGCCTTCGGGGAGGCGCTGAGGGCGGTGGGGGACTGGCTGGAGGAGGTGAAGGGCAGGCTGGAGAAGCTGGAGAGCACCGAGGGGAACAGAGAGGAGGTGGAGGAGAGACTGGAACGAGTGCAGGTATGAGGAGACAAATAGAGCTCTCAGTCCTCCTTGATTGGGATGAGCTCGGGTCTTAAGAGGGTTGAGGTCAAGTTAAGATCGAGTCTGAATGAAATTGAGACTGAAATCCTTTTCAAGGCCACACTGGCCTCATTCGTGTTTTGGCCAGATGATTTGTTCGATGAAAGTTTTCTAGAAGAAGGGATTACTTCTTGTCTAACTTTGTGCATACGTAAAGAAAAGACACACCATCATTTTTTTTCTTTTTTTTTTTTTTTTTTTTTTTTTTTTTCTTACAAACTCTTAGTCGACACTAAGACCATATTTAGTGAGACCACTGCCCAAGACTGAGTCCAGGTACAAATGCTTATAAATCAATCCGAGACAAGTCCAAGTCAATGCAGAAATCATCTGGGGATCGGACTCCTTTCACATATTTAATGTGTAACCCAACGGCAAGCATTTTTAAGAATGCTTAAACTTTTCAGAAAAACCCTGACATCAAGTGTGAGTGACATCAAGCGTGTTTCTATCAACCGACCAATTTTTTTTAATTATCGAAGGAGTCTCCAGTATCACAGATAAATCTGTAATTTTAAGTTTTCCGACATCTTCAGGACAGAGACGTTTACACTTTGTGGTTTCTCGGGAACACGACAAGCTGCAAAAAAGTCGTATTAACTCTGAGAGAGAAAAAAGAGCGGCTAGTTACATTAAACGTAACTATAAAAGGATAAAAAAAAGTACAGCGTATGTGTGTGTATACATACATATATGATTAAAATGATTTTTTAAAAAAGTTCTGCACTGTGTTCTGAGGTCCTCCAGTGTGCCTCTAGTGCGCAGGTGTTTCACAGATTAAACTGGCAGTCGTTGTTGCCTCTCACACACAAAGCGGCATGTTTGTTTTTGCAAAAGGTCTGTTAGCCCTGTTTTTTCCATCTGGTGTTAGGAAATGGTGTGTTTGCGCTCTCATGAGCGCTAGAGGGAGATATTAGAGAGCTCTGCGTTATGGCTGGTACAAATAATATATATAAATAAAAAATAATCTGTGGGGGAAAAAAAAAGACAAAATGACCCACGCAATTAAATCACACGCCTAAAGGGCATGAATGTTATTGCACGACGTTAAACAGTGTGAAATAAGTTATAGCAGAACAAGCAATCTGTATGTTTTGTATGTGTGAGTGTATGAGTGATTAATACGGTCAACGTCAACGGCATAATTATTGGCACCCTTGAACAAAGTGATTACACACATGGGGCTCTATATTTGTGTTATTTTATTCCCCCCCCCCCAATTCATGCTCGTTTCCCAATTAGGTTTGTATTTAAAGTCCGCCAGTGCATTTGTATACATTTTCAAACCTACTTTGGTCTGATACTGCAGAATTATTGCCAGTAGTGTATTTACCCATTTCTTGCAATCCATTTGTTCCCTATATTTGTACTGACCACCCCACTTCAACATACAGTAAATAAGCTACTTTATCCATTCACACAACACAAAATCAGTGTTTTGTAATGACTGTCTGAGTCTCCGGAATTAAACCCTGTTAAAATCGTTGCTCCAGTCTAAGAATAATAAGCAGTTTTAGCAGATAATAGATCCTAGACATTGCAGGAAGAGACGCTGTTCTTCACCAAATATTAATGGTAGGGGGTGCCATTATTTTTTAAAATAATGCATTCTGCAGGGGGAAAATTGCACTAGTTTAAAATGAAATAGTGTTAAAGTAATAGCGTGTGTTTAAGTTTAAAATACTACTCATTTCACACAATTTTTTACAGCCATTTCCGCTGCTTTTTATGGAGGGTGCCAATCATTTTAAGTTGACTGTATATACTTGTGCAATATTTTAATTAACTATCAACATAACTATTATTATTTATAATAAAGCTGTGGATAAACGTTTATTTTCCGCAACCCATTTTACGTGGCGTTCCTTGACCACACTGTCCGTCTTTGACTGAAAGGAAGGTGATATATTTAGAATATTTCTACAGTAGCAGTGTCCGTGCGTGTGTGTGTGTGTGTGTGTGTGTGTGTGTGTGTGTGTGTGTGTGTGTGTGTGTGTGTGTGTGTTCATGTCGTCCTGTACAGGATATCCTGTTAATGAAGGGTGAGGGAGAGGTAAAGCTGAACATGGCTGCCGGGAAGGGCGAGCTTGTCATAAAAAGCAGCGGAGATGCTGGACAGGAAGTGATCCGTTCTAAGCTACAGGAAGTTGAGGACGCCTGGGCGGCACTGCTCTTAAGGGCTATGAGCTGCCACAGGTAACACAAGCTCTTATTCCCTCTTTCGCCTCCTTAAAAATGAATGAATCATGAGAAATATGTTAAAAATTGATATTGTTAATTATAATAATACAAATATGGTAAAAAAAAAAATCATCTTTATTTGTATATAAGGCACTTTTTCATATGGGGTTAAAATCATAAATATTTTCTTTAGAAAGACTAAAAAAAAAAGGCCACACAGTGTAAAATCGTTAATTAACTAAGCTTAGATTACAGCCACACCCCTAAGTACAGCTTAAGGCTGTGATTGAGTACTGATTGCATTTGAGTGTGACACGACTGCAACACAGTGATGAAACTGAAATGCAAAGCAGCGGGAATTACGTTCACTTCTGACGCAAAGTCAACGTTTGATTCCTTAAAAAGCAATCGCTTGCTGATTGTTTTTCACTGAAGAGATAAAGCAGTGTAATGAGGGTTTTGCTTTTCAGCGTGGCACGTTTCCCTCACGTCACAATGAAAACAATACCAACTGCATATGGTGTTTCACATTTTTCACAACATTTTTTGTGTGTGTGTGTGTGTGTGTGCGTCTAGCCGTCTGGAGTGGACCGTGAGTCAGTGGGGGCTGTTTGTGGAGTCTCACTCTCAGCTCAGGACCTGGTTGGAGGAGGTGGAGGCCGAGGTTAAAGGTCCCCTGGAGCCTCAGCTGGGTCTCCGAGAAAAGAGGCAGCAGCTGGATAGACTGTGCCTGCTCTCGGCCGACGTAGAGGACCACCAGGGGGCGCTGTGTTATTTAGAGGAGAGCGCCGCCGAGCTGTACAAGCGCACCGGAGACCCCGCCTTCAAGGAGGAGGAGACCGCTCAGCTCAGGGCACAGTTTGATGATGTCAGAGCCGCTGCAGAGGTGATCATCGATTGATGAGACGAAATGAAAAATGTTTTGAATAATTATATCTGGTGTTTAACTGCTCGCACTTCGCAGGAGAGAGTCCGTCTGTCAGAGGGTGTCGTTTTCGAGCACGAGAAGTACATGGCGACAGTGAGAGAGCTCACCGATTGGCTAATGTCCAAAGGGGAGGAGCTTCAGAGATGTTCCGACCCATCCGGTGACTCCGCCTCCGTCGAGAGGAAGCTGATGGAAGTTCGGGTGAGAAAACGAAGCAGATACGTGAAATAAAGTTCTCCATCACAGCAGCCTTTTTTCATTTTGATGTTATAATGGTTATTCTTTTGATCATCTTTTGCGTGAAGAGTTTTCCCACATGTGGTATAAAGAAAGGTTCAGTTGAAGTTTTTTTTTTTTTTTTTTTTACCCACGCCTAGATTTAAAGTACAAATGTCGTCAACTTTTGTTTTCTAATCAAATCTCTGCATGACTAATAGGAGAGCAGTAGGCGGGGTTTCCTGGTCTTTTTTTTGCTGCTTTAGCTGAAAATACACACACCTAAACGGCACAGATATTAAAAACACTAAAGCAACAGAAACACTATCACAGTCTTTTATTAATTGAATAAAAGCACTATACAAAGTGTATTTTGTTGGGAATTTATATTTTCTTGGGTGAAATTTGACAAAAAGTGTCTGAAAACAGAGATAAAAAAAAATCATAGGCCAGTACTAGGAAAGCAATTACTTTTTAATCAGTGGAATAATAAAATCTATATAAATTGATGTATTTTTTAATTAAATAAATAATCATAGACTGATTAATAATCATTTTTATTATGGTCTAAAACATCCCCACACTTTTACCCTTATTAATAACACCGGGGTATTTTAATACACATGAATATGCAAATTAGGAAAAATCCCCTATGTCATCCTGCCATCGTTATTAGCCCTAATATCATTAGCATTAACATTCACTAACTTACAGTAGCTAGCTGATTAGCTAACTGCTAGTAACCTACTCACATTTCTGAAAGTTTGACGAGCGGGATTTCAGTATCCGAGTCTCGATTTTCAACTAAACATAACGTTTCCACAACAACCAAATACCAAGTTGTCGTTGTCGTCCTCCGATCTCAGATGTGATTGGTTCGAAGCGAGTGTGATTTAGTTAGTGACATCACTAACTGAGCTTGTATGTAGCCCCGCCCCCTTAACGGTAACGTAACTGTGTTACGAAGAAAAAAACAAAAAAACAATCTGTGTAATCAGAATCAGCCACGAAGAGGAGTAAATTATTTTTTTAAAATGAATAAACTGAAATATGAATGAAATAATTTCTTTTTAAGGTCAGTGTTAAAACATTTAATGAGCTCATACTAAAGATACTGAAATGCAAAATGTTACATAGACATAAAATTGTGAGCGAAGAAAACGGGTAGGTTGTTTCCTCATCACTACTCTGGAAAGGTTGGATTGTTTTCTAGATAATTCTTTATTCTCTGTATTTCATTCTCACTTCTTCTCACTCGTATACAGCGTGAACTGATCTATGAAAATGTGTGAGAAGAAAAAATGATGTGAGAAAATATTGGTTTTACTTATTGATCAGCTTGATGGACTTTTATTTGCCCTTGGCTATGTGTGTGTGTGTGTGTGTGTGTGTGTGTGTGTGTGTGTGTGTGTAGTCAGTCTACAGGAGAGATATTTCAGAGACTGCTCTTTTTTTCTGTGAAGCTGCAACCTATAATTTACTCCTCGTACACAGTGACCTCCAGAATTATTGGCACTAATAATAAGAGATACTTTTGGAATCATACAGGGACGTTGCAGGGTTTGAGTGAAAAACACAGATCAGCCATAACATTAAAACCACTGACAGGTGAAGTGAATGACATTGATTATCTCGTTACAGTGGCACCTGTTAAGAGGTGGGATATATTTATTAGGCAGCAAGTGAACAGTCAGTTCTCGAAGTTGATGTGTTGGAAGCAGGAAAAATGGGCAAGCGTAAGGATCTGAGTGACTCTGATGAGGCCCAAATTGTGATGGCTAGACGACTGGGTCAGAGCGTCTCCAAAACAGCAGGTCTTGTGGGGTGTTCCTGGTATGTAGTGGTTAGTACCTACCAAAAGTGGTCCAAAGAAGGACAACCGGTGAACCGGAGACAGGGTGATCGGTGCACAAGACTCACTGATCCTCGTGGGGAGCGAAGGCTAGCCCGTCTGGTCCGATCCCACAGAAGAGCTACTGTAGCACAAATTGCTGAAAAAGTTCATGCTGGCTCTGATAGAAAGGAGTCAGAACACACAGTGCATCACAACTAGCTGCAGACCGGTCAGAGTGCCCATGCTGACCCCTGTACACCACCGAAAGAGCCTACGGTGGGCACGTGAGCATCAGAGCTGGACCATGGAGCAATGGAATAAGGTGGCCTGGTCTGATGAATCATGTTTTCTTTTACATCACGTGGACGGCCAGGTGAGTGTGCGTCACTTACCTGGGGAAGAAATGGCACCAGGATGCACTGTGGGAAGAAGGCAAGCTGGCAGAAGAAGTGTGATGCTCTGGGTAATGTTCTGCTGGGAAACCTTGGCTCCTGGCATTCATGTGGATGTTACTTTGACACGTACCACCTACCTAAACATTGTTGCAGACCAAGCACACCCCTTCATGGCAACAGTATTCCCTAATGGCAGTGGCCTCTTTCAGCAGCCACACATCCGATCGAACATCTGTGGGATGTGCTGGACAAACAAGTCCGATCCATAGAGGCCCGACCTCGCAACTTACAGGACTTAAAGGATCTGCTGCTAACGTCTTGGTGCCAGATACCACAGCATACCTTCAGAGGTCTTGTGGAGTCCATGCCTCGACGGGGTCAGAGCTGTTTTGACGGCACAAAGGGGACCCGCACAATATTAGGCAGGTGGTTTTAATGTTATGGCTGAGCGGTGTATATGACATACAGTAAATAGTTTAATCGTGGAATTTAACAGGAAGTGTGTTAACTGGAGCGATTATAGCTGAGTTATAACTGATGTAGTGAGGAGTCTCTGTAGGAGCGCCTCAGGGGGAAAGGAGAAATGTCATTGGTTATAATCTTCCATTATGTATTAATCAGCCTTTATTAGCCTTTTAGCTCCGGTGGAAATAATGAAAAGGCAGAACGAGTGTGTGAATGTGATTCTTCTCTTTAACTGAGAGAGAGAGAGAGAGAGAGAGAGAGAACCAAAAAACGTCTCTCACTCACACACACACACACTCACACACACACACACACTCTCTCTCAGTGAGTGACAGAGAGAGAAGGGAACCGCTGACAGGCAGGAGGTAACGAGAAGCGCGCGATAAATAGCCCCGGTTCCCGCCGGAAACATCACGAGCCGCTCATGCGGCAGTTACCGTAGCAACTTTACCTCCAATCCCCGCCCTCTCTCTCTCTCTCTCTCTCTCTCTCTCTCTCCCTCTCTCTGACAGGAGCTGGTGGCGCAGGGAGCGCGCGAGGGGCGCGAGCGTCTGCGGCGCGTGCGGCTGAGCGCGGAGAGCGCGTGCAGGCTGACGGCGGCGGCGGGCTGCGAGCTCATGGACGGCGAGGTGCTGGCGCTGGCGCGAGCCCTGCGGCAGTGGGAGGGGCAGGCGCTGAGGGCGCGCGACACCCTGGAGAACGCCGTCACGGTGGCGACCGGGGCCGAGCGCGAGCGGCGTCGGCTCGCCGAGCAGCTCGAAGAGGACACGGGGCGGCTCGAGCGGCAGCTCAGGGAGTGGAGCGACGGGCTGAAGCGCTCCGAGAGGCGGAACAGCGGAGAAGAGGCGGTGGAGGGCTGGACCGTCGCTAAGGTAACCGGAGTGAGGAGTGAGTTTTTAACCGTACCGGTTTACGATATTATAACGATAACATGATACCGCGCGCGTTTAGCTACGTGTACTCAGGGTCCCAGAGAGAGCTGGTTAAAGCGATAAGAGAAGAGCGCGCGCATTTTACTCTGTAATATCTGAAGTTTGGGTTTTTACTGGAGCTGGAGTTAAAAATGAAGGGAACCTTGTAGCTACCAGTTCAGCATCCTTACAAAATTTTCACATACGATCACGTCAACGTCAGAAGACGTCTTTTGAAGACTAAGGAGTCTGTGGTAAATAAAAAATTTTTTTAAAAATAATCAATCAGACCTGAACTATATACAGTCTTCAATCTTTAGCCACGCCTCCTCTTCCTACTCCTCCTACACCTGTACTACCCTCCCAGACCTAAAGTGTCACAGGTGTGGAAGCATCACAGCGGGCATCATTTATACCTTTACTGCTTAACTTTTAGAGTAAAGCCATGAATGACGAATTATTAGAATTTATTTTTTACTAAACCTCTTCAGCAACATGGAAAAGTACCGTTTGGTACCTTTAGTTCTTTTATTTCTATGAGTGTTTGCACAGGAATAAGATGGAGCTGTGTCTTTATTTATTTATTTATTTTAATTGATTGTGACCTGAAATCATTACAGATTAAAGATGTCACAGCATTCGTACAAAGTGTCACAAGAGCCATTACTTTATTATTATTATTATTATTTTATTTTATTTTTTCAGGTAGTGTACAGGATTTCAAAAAGGTACCACACGGTCTAAAAGAAACTAGACAAGACTGTAAGATACAAAATGGACAATGTGTACTCAAAATCAGCAGTAATGCTGTAAATATAATTCGATTAGAATTCAGGATGAATTGAAAAAAAAACATTTTTTTAATGTAATCCTAAAAAAAGGAGTCAAAATCTAGGCTATGCTACAACAGGGTTTTTTGTTTGTTCGTTTTTTAATACACGTTATGTTTAATTTTTTCAGAAATGCATGCATGAGTAAAGCGCATAAACCTCAAACGCGCACACCAGCCTGATAAAGAATTTAATCCGGACCACCGAATACATTTTAAAATTAAAATGATGAAAAAAAGATTTGAAAGATTCTCACTTGTTCCACTAGGGGGCAACATGGAGCAATAAACTCAGACCAATAAACTCAGCTACTGCGACCACGTGCGTGAAAGTTGTCTTTTTTTATTATCAGCAAACAAAAAGACTATTTCTCTTTTCAAAATATCTCGTTCAGGAGCATCTTTTGCGTGTTCTTTTGTAAATAATTTTTGAAAAATGAAGCACAATGAAGTGAATTTCAGTGGCAATTTTATATATTTATACATATATATACTTATACTAAAATTGATAATGCAGTCAGTTGTAGTCTGAACATGTTTCACCTACAGAGCACAGGAACAGTCAGTTTGTGTGCATTCAGAAGGAAATTTGCACATTTAAGAGGAGGCGTGGAGGTTATTCGTAATTAAACTGATTGTTTTTACTTTTTTAAAATTCCGGCTCACTAGTTATTGGACTGCATGTAATATGAGCCGTTATCTAAAATGAACGAAGCCCCTGATATACACTGTGGACTAATTATAATGTACTCCAGTGCAGTGATTGTACAGCATTTAGGTTTAGTGATGTTTATTCACTGCTGTTTATTCACTTCGACTTCGAGTCATGTCCTTTTCAAACACTCTTGTACACATGCACGGTGTAGATCGGACGGATGATCGATTATGCCGCTCGGACGTGTCGTTCCTGGCTCTGTATGAATTCTAGCTAAGATCTAAAGTTTTTGCGTAAAATTATTGCTTACTTTAATTAAATTCAGTACCGTTTTGTTTGTATAGCGCTTTTAATAATGGACATTGTCCCAGAGAAGCTTTACAGAAATATATAAATTCAGGATATAGATTTTAAATGTATGAATTTATCCCTTATTTTAAATGTTCGGCATAGGGCTGGGCGATGTGACGATGTAATATCGATATCGTGATGTCACAGTAAACTTTTCTGAGATATCATGGATATTATTCCTTTTTATTAAAATTTGTAATATGTTTGTAATAAAAAAAAACTAATAATAACAAACTGAGTGGAAGCAGCTTAATCTTAATCTTTAAAACTGTAAATATATATACTGTATATATAGTATCTCACAAAAGTGAGTACACCCCTCACATTTTTGTAAATATTTTATTATATCTTTTCATGGGACAACACTGATGAAATGACACTTTGCTACAGTGTACAGTAGTGAGTGTACAGCTTGTATAACAGTGTAAATTTACTGTCCCCTCAAAATAACTCAACACACAGCCATTAATATCTAAACCACTGGCAACAAAAGTGAGTACACCCCTAAGTGAAAATGTCCAAATTGGGCCCAATTAGTTATTTTCCCTCCCCGGTGTCATGTGACCCGTTAGTGTTACGAGGTCTCAGGTGTGAATGGGGAGCAGGTGTGTTAAGTTTGGTGTTATCGCTCTCACACTCTCTCATACTGGTCACTGGAAGTTCAACATGGCACCTCATGGCAAAGAACTCTCTGAGGATCTGAAAAAAAGAATTGTTGCTCTACATAAAGATGGCCTAGGCTATAAGAAGATTGCCAACACCCTGAAACTGAGCTGCAGCACGGTGGCCAAGACCATACAGCGGT